>CM046840.1:13489212-13604692 GCA_025618425.1 Heliocidaris tuberculata
AAGCACTTTACAAAAAGTTTCATTAAAAATGGTTAAAAAATGAGAGAGTTATGGAAGTTTGAAAGTCTCGTTTTACTTTCTATGGGGATCCTCAAATTGGCAAAATTGCTTCAAAATGGCTGATTTTGTGAACAACTCTCCATTTGTTTTGTACACAGATTTTCAGATTTTCCCCATTATCTCTCAGAGTGCTCCTTGTCTCCTCCTGAACTCGACATATGTGGTGTAAAATACATTTTCCCATTATATATGTTGAGCTCAGAAGGAGATTAACTGCACTTGAAAGATAATGGGGAAAATCTGAAAATCTGTGTACAAAACAAATGGAGAGTTGTTCACAAAATCAGCCATTTTGAAGCAATTTTGCCAATTTGAGGATCCCCATAGAAAGTAAAACGAGACTTTTCAAACTTCCATAACTCTCTCATTTTGTAACCAATTTTAATGAAACTTTTTGTAAAGTGCTTCTCTGAATTCTCACTTTCCAATAACATTGATTCTCTCCTTTGGTTTTGGTTTCCTTTAATAGAAAAGCTATTGGTAAATGAGCATAGAAATATCATTAAATCAGGCTGGTTGTCCTGGCCAAAAAAAAGAAGTTCCCACAAATTGTGTTTGAATGTATCATTTTTTTTTTTTTTTTTTTTTTTTTTGTTATGTTTTTTGGTGATTTTCAGCAGGGTTACACAATTGTGATAAACCTTTTGCTGATGAAAAAAATGATTTACTACACGATTCTTATGCCCTTTGAAACACAGTTCTATTAAGATAATTCACAAGAGATTAGTTGAAAGACATAAATGACTAGAAATTTCTTACACAAACCTTGATGAGATACATATTCGCCGATAAAAATGGGGTCGGGCTAACTCGGCACTAGGGCGAACTCTGCACTGCGCGGTGACTATGTTTCAAGAGTTGAAGTCCACGCTACGCACCATACCTTTTTTTACCCTTAAATTTCATGTTTTTTATAATTTTACTTCTTGAAATCGTCAACATTACTTCTTTGCTAATCATTTTACACACTGTTATCAAATAATTTGAATTTAAGTGTTTTGAAATGTGTAATTAAATGCAAAATTCAACAAGTGTTTGCAATCAATTTAACTCTCTGGGCTCACTCAGCCACGATTTTCCGCCAAGGCCGAGTTCGCCCTAGTGCCGAGTTAGCCCGCATCCACTTATCCAATGAACAAGGTTATAAAAATGTCCCCACAACATTGTCCAAAAATTCTGACATTTAACGCCTTCTAGTTTTCTAACTTAATTATCATGCTTATGCCTTGGGTCATCTTTTTCTACATAACTGTAAGAAGAGTAAGAGGTCAAACTATTTATAGACTACATACGATTCCAAAGAGGGTCAGAGTTTTGGACAACACGACAAGTAGGAGGATTACAAATGGCTACCCAATCAACAATTCAATGCGTGGCCTGGTATGCCAGGCGCGGCATCGATGTTCAAATCCCCCGAACTTCCCGGGAGCAGACAGGGCAGAGAGTAGGTGCAACCGTACATCGACTGCAGGCAAGGCTGTGAATTATCGCATAGCCGGACAAACCAAATCCTAATCTGCTAATGACATCAGATGAAGTTTATTTCATTACCTCGAAGATGAACCATACAGAATACGATTCACGATCTCAAGCTTGTCAGCTGGGAGGTGCTCCTCCAAAATTCTTTCCAAACTTTCTGGTTCTGCAGCCATCTTTCGTCTGTTGGAGTTTCCTATGTAAACATATCATCAATAACAGCGGGAAATGCTATAAAACAAGCCCAATCGGGCTACAAAATACGCCCCACTCGGGAACGCTAGCTGCTCAAAATTTTGCCACGGGTGCTGATATTACACGCACGTGGATCGAAAAACAAGCCAGAAAGTAATGTTTGTAAGCGAAATGATGCGCCACTCCTATTTTCATTATCCCCAAAACCCAAAACCAAGGAATGCACCCACCCGAGTGATGCATCCATATATATAGGATGCATCCAGGCCAATAAAGAGATCGGCCTTTGTAGGACTTTTGAAAGTGCATATTTCTATCGACTCTCCAAGAGGCAACATTATTGTGGGGTCCATGGATGGATCAGAAAGCGTTATTTATGTGCTGGGTAGGCCTAGACTGAGTTTCATGTGTGCAATCCGGGATCTGGCCTGGGGAGGGAGTATTTCATCTTTTGTCCGCCAGACAAAAGATGCCACCCCCCCCCCCCCCCCACCAATCCATTGTCCGAGCCCGACGTTCCGACGCCTCAGAAAACAAAATAGGAGATTCAGGGAATACCACATTTTAAGCAATTACAATGAATAAGGTCAAATACTGAGTTACTCGACTATATAAATATTTGAGGAAGTAGGAAAGTATAGCCTTTTCAGCATAAATTTCTCCAAACCTGTATACTATACTTCGATCACTCCCTAAAAAAATATTTCTACACCTCGATACAGGCTATGTCAGTTCAGTGTGCCTGTATGTTGTAGGCCAGGAGCCTGTCCCGAAATAGTTAACCCATTTTACATATGAGATTTGACCCCTAAAAGTTGCTAAGACCATCCATGTCATTCACAAAAAGCTTGTCAGCTCGAACGAAGCCGCCGGGTTTGGCCCCCAGAGCCCCCGAAAGGGGCCCCAAAGTCGGGTCGATTTCAACCCATCTGCGCCAAACTTTGTCAGAAGGAAGGTGTATGACTATACATTACCAAAACACCAAAACTGACAAAATTTTCCGTCGGGATGGGTTGTCAGACCGCCCCTAAAAATTGGGGCAAATTTTTTACCCTTAAGGCCCATGGACCAAATTTTGTCAGAAGGAAGAGTTATGGGTGTACATTACAAAAATATAAAAACTTACAAAAATTTCCATCGGGAAAGGGGTGTAACACGCCCCTGAAAAAAAACACCAAAGTGCCCCTAAACCCAGCTTTGCTGCCCAAAATGCTCTGGATATAGAGAAAAAAAAATTTTTTGGCATTACAACATTAATAACTCCAAATTGTCTCATTCAATTCAGCTAAAATTTACATAGTACAATCTTGAGTATTATAACTTTCCTGGGGTGCAATTTGGTGTCAAATGATCATTTCAATAATAATTTATTAAATTGTGAAAATTGTACTGCTTTCTCAAAAGTAGTCAAATGACATTGTCAGGATTTATGTAAACACACCCATTGTCTGTCTGTGCCTGTTTGGCAAGGCAGAGAGCTTGCAAAGTATTTGTGTAATTAACACATAAATGGTAGATTTCAGCATGGCAGCCACATAGCCCAGATACTTAACATGCTCCTCTATTATCTCTTGTCAAACAGGTGCAGATGGACAATGGGTGTGTTTACATAATCCTGACAATATCATTTGACTACTTTTGAAAACTTTTTTTATATTCTTGTAATGTACACCCATAACTCATAACAAAATTTGGTCCATGGGCCTTAAGGAGAAAAATTTGCCCCCAATTTTTAGGGGCGGTCTGACAACCCATCCCGACGGAAAACTTTGTCAGTTTTGGTGTTTTGGTAATGTATAGTCATACACCTTAATTCTGACAAAGTTTGGCGCATATGTTAGATGGGTTGAAATCGACCAGACTTTGGGGCCCCTTTCGGGGGCTCTGGGGGCCTAACCCGGCGGCTTCGTTCGAGCTGACAAGCTTTTTTGTGAATGACATGGATAGTCTAAGGAACTTTAAGGGGTCAAATCTCATATGTAAAATGGGTTGACTATTTCGGGTCAGGCTCCCAGACTATTGGTATGGTGCACTGAAAAAATTCCGTGTAAAATTTTAACACAAAAAGTGATTGACCGGTAGCCAACACAAATCTGGTCAGGCCCCTGGGAGCCAGGGGTGCTGGGGGTGCTGCAGAGTTTTTTGAGAGGGTGCGCAGCACCCCCTAGAAGGCTGAGGATGCTGGGGATGCTGTAGAAACGCTGAGGACCTTTTTTTTTTTTTCTTTCTTTTTTGCTTGTCAGAGATTTTTGGAAAAAGAGACCCCAAAACGCTGAGGAACCTTTTTTTTTTTCGCTCACAGCACCCCCAGTAATAACAAAATCGTTCCCAGGCTCCTAAATCTGGTAATCTGTTTTATCTTATTTCTATCTTCTCTAATCAATTAGACAATTACAAACTAGACCTAGATAAAAATAAAAATAAAAACAAAACAAAAAATCCCTGGTGAACTAATTCCCGGTGAAGTTATCCGATTATACACAGAATTTTTTTTTAACTAGGCGTTTTCTCTCTGTGTGCGTGTGTGTGTGAGGGGGGTGTTGGGGTGTGTGGGTGTGTGTATGTGTTTCTTGAAATAAAACGAAATTTCAATATATTAGAAAATGCGTCCTTGTATCGAAAGGCTCGTGCTCATGAATGAGGGGACAATGACAATGACAATGACAATGACAATGACAATGATTTTATTTCCCATGTCACCCCTTCCAGGGTATTGGAGAAACAATAATTCACAATCAGTTTGTATACACAAGAACAACTATATACAAATATATACAATATTTACAGTATGTCTGCGTAAAAAAAAAAAACACCAAAAAAAAAAAAACACACACACAACTACAACAAGCGTACAATATTATGCACTGATTTGCACAGACACTTATTCCGTAACGTGGGTGTAATGGAAACTAGAATATTGCCTGGCTATAACAAACAATGTACATGTATAAAATTAATTAAATAAAAGTGTAAGAAGCAATGAAACAAAGCTAAACTACAACAAAACAACCCAAAATATAGTAGGTGCACCTATCAGTATATACATTGTATAAACATATTTGAATATTATATATTGTACAATATCTAAGCATGGAGGGACATTATCCCCTGACAGAATTTCGCTAGATTAGTTAAAACCTTCATATCTTTAGAATTAAACAATTGCTCCATTTTCAATGAACTTGGTCTGTTTCGGAAGCACGGTTTTACAAATCTCTTTCTCATAGCATCTGTTGCCGAGCATTCAAAAATATAATGAAATTCATCCCCAATCTTATTTTGCCTACACAACGTACAAATTCTGTCTTTTCTTGCAATATTAACATATCTACCAGTTTCAACAGGAAGTTTATGATTCGAGCAACGAAATTTCGACAAATGAACTCTATTTGAAAAAGGTAATTTGATAAGGTAGTTTTCAAGACCAACATTGTTCTTAAAAATTCTATAATTAGTGCAATACGTACTTTCATGGATATTACTTCTCCAATTTTGCGAATAAATGTCTCCTAATCTCAATCTAATCGCTGAACTAAACCATGAATAAGAAACATCCCTTCTTCCATGTAGCGCAGTGCGCTTACACATCTGCATTGTTTACAGATACGTCACAATAAATTACGCGCACTAGATAAGGGGATTCCCCTCGAGCGCGCATGCACAGGTTCGGGATTCCCCGAATTTTGTTTCATAAAAACTATTTCTTTGATTTTTAATGTATCCTTGTAATATGTAACTTGCTTGATTTTCTTCAATGCCCGAATAAGGGTTACAAAGAAAATTAAAAATCCATTGTCATTGTCATTGTCATTGTCATTGTCATTGTCATTGTCATTGTCATTGTCATTGCCTCTATTTTTAATCATTAAAATAAGTTATAGGTATAATTCATCAAGCCCAATTTTAATGATTAGACCTGCAAATACTATTATTACTTCTATATTCATCATCACCATTAAAATAGACATTTGAAAAAAAAAAATTAGCCAAAGGCACAAGAAATAATGCTAACAAAATATTAAAAAATAAAGTACCTTATGCGAGTATATAGGATTATCATCAGATCAGCAACTGAAAAAAGGGATAACCTCGCTAGTCATAAGGACTACTAGTCATAATGATCTCAGATATTCATAAGGACCACTATCCATGACGCGTGACTAAATGAATAGAGGTCCTTTATAAAAAGCGGTCCTTATAAATAGCGAGCAGACCCCCCCCCCCCAAAAAAAAAAAAAAAAAAAAAATCACTTCGGACTTGGCCAGTACAGTCAGTTCACGGGGCGAGGGTAGTTGAAACTTCCCCCACCCCTACCTTTATCCTTGGGTGGTCCTCATGCTAATCAGACTGTACGTACTGCTGACTCCTGAGTTATTTTTCGCCTATTTCACATTACTGTAATTTGAAGCCAAACAGGCATATTTTTAATATAATTCCAATAAGATTTTACTCAATAAACACTAACACGATAAAAACTACTTTCGAAAAATCAACTGAAGGCAATTTCAGTAGCCCTGTCTATCACCTTAAGAAATGAGCAAACATTACGATTTACGGTAATCCGAACCTGATTTCTATGGGCAGTACAATAAGCCTTTGAAATAGCCCTTGAGTTTATTTTTCGAAAGTAGTTTTTATCGTGTTCACTGTAAATACAGTGATTAAATTCACGACCTACCTACTTCGAATTAGGCCTTGCATGTTTCTCACATGCTGATTGCAATAGCAAATTGGCAATATAGGGCCGAAACCATTTCCCTCAATATTACATGTATTTTATTAAGAGAAATATTTCACTCTGTTTTAAATTTTGTTGGTTACGCTGATCGATACCTCAATTCCATGAACTGATT
Organism: Heliocidaris tuberculata; assembly: GCA_025618425.1. Taxonomy (NCBI): domain Eukaryota; kingdom Metazoa; phylum Echinodermata; class Echinoidea; order Camarodonta; family Echinometridae; genus Heliocidaris; species Heliocidaris tuberculata. The sequence goes on from CM046840.1 coordinate 13,495,798, forward strand.
TTCTTCATATCCTCAAATGACAATGCGCAAACTATATTAATTCTCTCTCTCTCTCTCTCTCTCTCTCTCTCTCTCTCTCTCTCTCTCTCTCTCTCTCTCTCTCTCTCTCTTTCCCTCTTTCATGTTTCACGTACGATTTATCAAGTTTTCAAATTTGATATCTTTGATGTAATTTTAGACTCGTTTAGAAGTTAAGCCAGGATTCAACTTATACAAAACTTATAATAAAAAAATTCTGGAATTGATTGATTTGATTTATTAGCACCATCAACATTTAAGTACAATACATTTTTTATACAATGATGTTTACATATAAAGGAAGAAAAGCATTGGTTGGTAAAAATTAAGGGGCCAGATAGTAGCACATGTGCTAGTCGAGCCTGACCCACAATGCATTGAAAGTTTAAATGCAGCTGAAAATATACACAGTAGGCTATATTCTTGACATAGAAAATACAAGTATGAGCGGATATTGAGATCTTATCCCAAAATCTCAAAGAAAGCCAAGTATCTTCCCTTTAGAAAAAAGTAAGTCTACAACGCCAGTCATTCTTTTTTTTCGTGTAAAACACACGCCAAAAGAGGGCGTGGCAAAACTCGGCAACATTAATTGCACTAAGAGGTCGACAGTCATTTATCATAAATATTTATTCATTTTCTTTCAAAAGCATTTTCTTCCATCAAAAATAATAAAATTTTATAAAATTGAAATATTTGTAACATTTTGTATCAAGTAATATTTATGATTAGTCTATTAAGATATAAAAACTACTAAATTTTATTGTCTTCATTTGATCTGCACTACAAAGATTGTTGCATGTGATGATGAGAGTTATCTACACACTAAATGTACATACCGTATACGTGTACTGAATTGTATATACGTACGTACCGTACGTAGTACGTGTACGAGAGTCGATAGCGCTAGCGTTCGATGGTTGTTTTCTACATACCTACCGGTAAATGCAATGTGTATGTGTAGATATATATTCATTGATCTTTTGTTGGATGAATCGAGACCAAGCATTGCCTACTCATTTATTGACGAGGTAGGTAACTGTTTATATAGATCTTCATTCGATAGTTCTCTCTTTGTTTTCTTTGTGTAAGTTTAACAATTAGTAATTCGACTGCTATAGGATCTAGACAATTTCTACTAACACGACTAATAGTACTGATACTATTATTAGAGTGTTTGTTAAACCCACATTCAATAAAATTTTATTAATATTATTAAAACAATTCTGAGTCAGTGAGTGACTGCAATTTGCAAATGAGCAATGACTATGATTGAATGAGAATTGAGATCATTATGACTATTGACTTTTCTATAGTATTAGTCACTGTTTTGAAATTATCAATATCAATCTAATATAGATCTACTTAATAGATCTACAATTGTAGATCGAACATGTCGAATAGCCGTTGGCGTTGGATTTTGGATATTATGAGGAATACTCGCTTTATAATCTAATTTTTTGTGGAAACGTGGAAAGGTAAGGACTAAGTAAGGTTGATAAATTTCATTTTTATTGACCCTAAAAGAGGACGGGTTTGTCTGGTTATTTTTTTTTGGCACTCTCTCACTGTCTCAGCCGGAATTGATTTCCATCCCCCACCCCCCCCCCCCCCCACAGCTCTTAGGCCGTGGAGGGACCTAAATTTCTGCAACGCGCAACTTTGCACACAGTATCTTATATTATAATAACTCTGTCACCTGTCTGTAAAGTTACTATCTAAGTTCGCTCTAGGACTACATCTCAAACAGTTTTTGAATTATCACTAATTTATTATTTACATGTTCATGAATTGACGATTCAGCATTGTGTAAAATACATATGGTGAAATGTCCATTTTGGCTGCGCAAGGAGCGGCAATTTTTTACGCTTCACGATACCCGTTGGCAGCTTGCTCGTGTGTCAAAATTTTATAAATTTATCAACAGATGCGTAATACTCTAGGCAAAAAAGTCATGAGAGCTCATGGTAAAAAAAAAAATTTCCTTGGAGATATTGCGGCACGCCGCCACACACATCCAGTTAGGGGTTGGATTTTACTAGACCGAAAATTCTGTCTCTCGTTCATTAGCCTCTTATTATTTTGACAGGGTTGGCTATTCACTTAGAGACAGAAACGCTCCTATCACTCTGCTGTGCAAACTGCTGTGCAAACCGATGTGTAGCTGGTACATTGTATGTAGTTGTAAAAAGGCTTGTAGACCCCTTTTTTAGAAATATTTTTACAAATTGAATAGATTAGGCCTAGGCTCTAAACATTCACTAATCTGTTCACTTTACCAATTTGACTGTTTTATTCCTTGTAATGCTTCTTTTTCAGGTAATTCAGGGTCTTAGTTATTCTCCGTTTGTAAATCTTGCAGCCATATTCAAACGGTATCCACTGCGCAGGAATGAAGATAACATTGCACCCGTTCTAGTCTACGTACAAGGGAAGATTATTATGAAGGGGAAAATGTGATGAATTCATTACGAACTCGCACACATGATTTTACAAGATTTACAAACGGAGAATAACTTGGACCCTGAATTACCTGAAAAAGAAGCATTACAAGGAATAAAACAGTCAAATTGGTAAGTGAACAGATTCGTGTAGACAGTTTGCACAGCAGAGTGATAGAGATCAATGAAAGAGAGACAGAATTTTCGGTCTACCCCAGCTCTTTTAGGGTTAAAGAATTTTCCATTCAAGACAGTTATTTCTTTCTGTGTTCTTGTGTTATGCCAGCTGAGGCTCGGTAAACAAGTACAAGACTACACTGTACATGTAGTCAGATTTTTTTTAAACCCCATATTTTCAGATAATAACATTGCATGTATGGGCCCAGCATGTGTTTGTGACGCAGATAATTTCGGAAATAATTGTGTAATGGATGATGTTGAAAATCAGCTTATGGTGTGAAAACTGTTTAAATGTTCTACTGGTACTGCATCAAGACAAGTAATGATTTAATTTATGCTTCCTTTCCCACTTTAAAACTCTGATTCATTAGTCTTTGTGTTTTAAACATTGTACGGTGTATGAAATGAGCAATTCAACTTACAGAGAAAATACATTGAAGGAATGAGGGATGGTGAAAAGGGTTACCAAATTCTTTTCAGGTACAAGTTTTCAAAAACTAATGGGTTTTTGGGGAGGGGGGGGGGCGGTCATATGTGTGTAATTGGGTTTTTACAGACATGTATTAATCTTGTACGATTATTTACATACATCTGGGAGTGGGACTAACTTGTAACGTCACCATCTGAAATATGTGACTCTGTTTCGAACCTGGGTCCAATAATAGAGATTCCTGCTAGACCAACTCATATCTCTGATGAACCTCAATAGTCTTCTGTATAAGAGAATAATAATACAGTGTGTACATGTGCATGTACAAAAAGTTACTGACCTATTTGTTTGAAAAAAAAATAATAATAAATAAACTTCATTACTAATGCTTTAAAGTGTACCAATCACCTGAAAAAATCATTTGCGTACAACAGCTAGAATGTAAAAGTTAACCTCCAAAAAAATTTACTTGACCTATGGGTTAATGGTTAAAGGGAAAGTCCACCTTGATTACAAGTTGATTTTAAAAGAAGCAGAAAATTAAAGAAACAGATCAGTGAAGGTTTGAGGAAAATACTATAAAAAGTAAGACAGTTATGAATATTTGAAGTTGTGATCAATGAAACACAAATTGGCAACTCTGTGACATATCATGCGAGCTCCTCTCCCATTTGCCCCGTACTCAAATAATCATTTATTTCCATTTTCTCTAGAGAAAGTATTTTATGATACATGGATTACATGCACCTTAGATATAATCATTGCTCATATGTTTTTATAGAAAACCTCTATGAAACAAATCTATTCCTTCATCAAAAACTTAGAAAATGAAAAAGTTATGAGATTTTCTGTACTGCACAAATGTACTGAGCGTGTACGGGTCCGTTGATTAGACTTCTAGCAAGTCGCTGTAATGTTTATTTACAGAGTATTTGAACTTGAGTATTTGAGGATAGAATTGATATTCGAAGCTCATACTTCAAATATCGTTTGGCGACAAGGAACCCCTAACATAAAGAGCAAAATATTTTTTGGTGATTGGTACCCTTTAAGAGCAGGAAATATTAGGCCTACATAGTTTTCTGGAGAATTAATTCTGTCAGTGAGTAAGAAATAAATAGTTCTCTTGAAAACTTTTATTTTCAGTGAATAAGAAATAATATTAGTCCTCAAGGAAAAATATTATTGGTGACATGGTGTGTAGTATAGGAAGTACATACATGTACATGTAGTTCTTTGAAAAACTATTACTGTTTTTGTGTGGAAAATATTCTCTGGAAAACTAAATATTGCTGTCAGTGTGTAGGAAATACATGTACATAGTACTCTAGAAAACTATTACTATTACTGTGCAGGAAATGTACTGAAAAACTACTACTATTACTGTGTAGGAAATATATACAATGTAGTTCTCTGGAAAACTATTGCTGTCAATGTGTAGGAAATGCAAAATCTATTACTGTTACTGTGTCGGAAATACACTGGAAAACTACTACTACAGTGTATTACTGTGTAGGAAATATATAGTTCTCTGGAAAACTAAGTAGTTTGTAGGAAATGCAGAGTTCTCTTGAGACTCAGTGTGTAGGAAATACATAGTTGTCTAGAAAACTATTGATGTGAGTGCATAGGAAATGTATAGATCTCTGGAAAACTATATTGTTGTTAATGTGTAGGAAATACATAGTTTTCTTGAGAAACATGCTTTTGTTGGAGTAAGGAAATTATGTAGAGAGTTAGGGATTAGACCCTGCTTACATGTACATGTATGTCATGATGGAATTTCCTGAACAAATAAGTCATTTCCTTTCGGATGCAAAATAACAAGGAGTGATAAAATTTGTGGTTAGTTTAGTGTCATCAAGGAGGTACTGGTACCTCGTTGGTATCATGAACTTAATACTATTCACACTTAACTAAATTTAATATTTACACAGTTCTATTGATGTTAAGGCATATTTGCACATCTGGATTAGGGTTAAAAATTTAGTATCATTCTCTTTATGATTTATGTTTTGGAGAAAATTTTGGTTTCAGTTTAAATATTATTTAAATATAAAATTCTAAATATGATCTGCTGTAAGGCTCACTTAATGAAATTGTGATTGGCCAGACCCTAATTAATAGGCCTAGGCCTATACAAGGTTCTGACAACAATGAATGGTAATTTATGGGCGTACATGTAAGTAACAACAACCGAGTTGATTGCAAATCATGACCACAACAGACCACCAAATTACAATTGATTGGTGAGTTCGCTATAGAGTAAAGAGAGTGCTGCGACAAGTGTGCACTTGTGATTCTATTAGACCAAGTAAAATTAATTCCTCGTTTCTTGTCCAGGGTTTTCAAGAATGAGGAGAGGTTTCCATGTTATTTATTTAATATTTGATATTTTTCATGTACATGAAAATGCTATTGGGTCAATTTAAACACAAATTTTCAAAATTTCATTTCATTTTTACATGCGCTAAAGAGGCTCAGAACAGAGGGGAAATTGTATAAATTTATATTAATGATTTTTTTTTTTTAACCTCATTGTCCTCATATATTTATTCCTTTCATTTCAGAACAAATATATCAAATAATGAATAAGGAGAAGGGGATGAGAAATTATATGCAGGAAGTAAATTTATTTGGCCTTTAATTTACTAACCCTGTTTTGTACACATTGTCTGTAGCATTTCATAATGAGGCACTTACAGACAAGTATGTTATAAACTTGTCTGTCTTGGAAATTTGTACAGGGCAAAATTTGATTTCTGAAGCTTACAAAACTAATGTTTCATCATTTTGTTATCTATCAGCTGGTATGACTATAATTTAGAAATATTACCGGAACACACACAGCATTTTTATGTTAACTGTTAATAACAATGAGAGTACCAACAAGTGTGCATTTATAATACCGGTATTCTGGATTTTTTAGCACCTGATGCATCTGTGATATCTCTATAAAGTGCTTTACAGAAATATAATTTGTTATTCTAATACCTTATGAGATATATTTTTGTTTTATTTTCCCCATATTACAGACTCTTCATCACATTTACACATGCAGTGTGAGATGCTGAAGCAAGTGCTGTAGTGTCCATAAGCGTCGTCAGAGGAAAGTCTGTCTAGACTGGATGACCATGCTGAGGTAGATAGCGTGTCACATGTGGCTCCAGAGTCAAATCAGCGCACTCACTGGGACCATCCCAGCAACGAAGTGGAAGAAGGTCTGTCTGGCCGCCATCCTCGTACTAGTCATCTTTGGCTACATTGGCCCCTGGGTCATTCACCATGGTAAGACCACACAGGTGACCATCGAGTGCCTGGGCGCTAAGGTCGCCCAGCTAGAGGAACAGTATGGACCCTCGGGAGTGACGGTCCTGCACCCCGCCCGCAGCCCGGATCGCCCCAAGGTGCTGCCGGTGACGGGGAACGGGTACATCGAGTTCATCGTGGATCACGTCAAACCAAATAATCTCCATCTGAGAGGCGACTCGTGGGTGTCTGATGCACCGTACCGTCCACTCCTACGCACCAAGATCGAAGGGTACAGTGATCAGCGTGCAACTATAGTCAATTACAAGAAAGGCTTTATAGAACATATACAATGTTACTATGTAGAGGATTCGTGTGTACAGGTTAAAGTTACTACACTAGCTCACAGGACACGAGAGGCAATATTATATCAGGAAGTGGAGGTAGACAATACTGCATCTGTCCCTGTGACGTTGCTTGTTTCAAGGAATGGCCCTAATAATTGGAAAGGATCAGCAACAAGCAATGAGATCTTCGAAGTGAATGGAAATTCAATTGAGTATGTGATATCTACAGGGAAGTTTCCAGCTCCATATGTCAGGGACACACAAGGGCAGCATTATGTGGCGTTAGTGATCGCAGCTACAGGATTTGACAAAAGAGTTGAAGTAGCTCCTGGCACTAAATACTCAAAAACAATTCTTGCAATTGCTCGATTTTCAGAGCCAGTGCTAGATATTCATGCAGACACTGATGTCCTCGCAAGTTTAACTGATAAAACAGAAGAGGAACTGTTTTCTTTGTTACATCTAGATTTTAGGGACATTTTGGATGAACATGTAAGTGTGTGGTCAAAGAGTATGTGGAATAGTAAACTACTTGTAGATCCCTTGTTAAGTGCAGAGGAAAATCCTGACTCTCCCTACTTGACAACGGAGCTCGTCACTGCAACGTTTTACTACATGATGACGTCAGTGAAAGCCCCCCTCCTGGTGCCTGGTCTTAGTATACAGCAGAAGAAGGAGTTAGTGAGTGCCTTGCAGCGACCGCAGTCGTGCTTTAACGGGCAACCAACGTTTGATAACCCCGAGCTTTGGATGCAGTTGGGGAAACCTCAGGAGCTACACGATCTGATCTCACATTGGATGCATACGTTGTATAAACATGGCTGCAGCTCTCTCTTATCAGCCGGAGTGACAGGAGTCACCCAGGCCATGCTACTCAGTGTCTTTTCTGCTCAGTTCACTGACAAGGAGCTTTCATTTCATGCCGATCCTGCGCACATCAAAGGCAAGTTCCTCTTTGAGAACATCCTCTACAATTCGTCCTTCCTACAAATTAGCGTGGATCCTTCGGGACCAGCCGAAAATCAGAAGGTCACGCTTCACGTCAGTCATTACCAGAATCAAGACGATAGAGTTCGCCCTCTATATGCTTGCGGATCCGGATGCCTTCAGGCGCTGCAACTGACGGAACAAGACCAGAAGCTGGACCTGAAGTGGACAGAGCCACAAACACCGTTTCTGTATTTGTCGCATGACCGAAAGCACCTTGAGTATCTCCAGAAAATTATCCACATCAAGAAACTGCGCTGGTTGGACGAGATACCGATCAACAACTCCGTCCAGGACCACCATGGATTCAGAGTTCCAGTCATCGTGTGGGTTGTGCTCATCAGCCTCATTATATGCTTTCATGTTGTTCTGATCAAAATGATTTGGAATGAGTACTGTCGTGATGGCTCCCCAAGTAAACAAAAGTCATCCAAATTTAATGTGAAACCATAGCTCAATGAATAGATTCATAATGTTTTCAATGTCTGCTGGAAATTTGTGCTACATTGATAATATACATATATAAGATCTAATTATTGACTATGTCATCCAAATGATTTTCAATTTTTCATCATTTGGAATATATTGGTAAATCAGAGACTTACACAAGTGGTCTAGATCTGTGAAAGTCTCATTTTGCGGAATACAGGAAAATTTTGCAACTTTGAATTTTTGCAGTTTGTGGAAGTTTCTGATTTTCAATTTTTCATCAATGTTTGGAATATATTGGTAAATCAGAGACGTACACAGGTGGTCTAGATCTGTGAAAGTCTCATTTTGCGAAATACAGGAAAATTTTGCAACTTCAAATTTTTGCAGTTTGTGAAAGTTTCTAGTCTGAGCGGTCAGAAACTTATTCAAATTGTATGAGAAAAGGGCCATTTTCATATTTCACAGAGATGATCTTAATTCCACTTCTTCTCAAAACCGAGTACTAACATACTTGTCAGTGCCTTTGCTAGATTTAGAAAAGAACGAAAGTTTCATTAGACTTCCAACCAATATTTAACAAACAAAAGTTGTGATGAATCGATGTAGAGCAACCCAGCATATTTTGTTCGGGGTGTTGAATTATGCAATTTCAAGGACATTGCCTGTTGAGAGGTAGAAGGGCATTATCCTTTATTACAGAGTAAATGCCCTTCTGGCGCTCAACCGACAATATCACATGTGTACAATAGATGTGTATGTAGTTTTCTGTGACTGGATCAAGACTGCATGCTGTGGATTTATTGCATGGCTCGGAACCCTTGTTTTGGTACAAATATTCATGTGATTTTGGAAGCTCAAACAATATGGCATATGAAAGGATTACAGGATATATTCAAATCAAAGGTCATATCCATGCAAAGATGTATTGTTTATTATAATTATTATTTAAAACTTGTGTGGGTTGTGACACTATTAAAAAGGACATTTGTTATATATTTTGCAAATTTTGAATTTTTGAAACTTGTCTTGTGCCTGAAAATGTGTGTAATGGCTATACACAGTGTTGTGAAAATGGAACTCCTGAACTTGTACCGTGTAAATTTGAATGATTCTTTCTTCTTTCTGCTTCATAAGTTTGTTTTGAGTCATTTCTTGAAAAACGTATTAATAGAAAAATTTCATTTTGTGTTGCTGGATAGGGGTTCCATGACAGCGATGTGGCTTTGTCTCTTTACTTGTTTATTTTTCTATGTACGCGACTCTATAGAGTGACTTTCGAGAGAATTAACAACAATTAAGATTGATTACAGTGCAATGTAGTGAAATTATTGATTTATTATAGTTTATCGATGTACCCATATAGAAGTGATTATAAATTTTTGTGTATTACTCCCTGTAGCAGCTAAATGTAAGGTTACATGTTAGTTATTCATAATGAAACTACAATGTAAAGCTGAATATAGAAGTGGTGGTTATGTGCCAAAACCTAGTATTTGGCTTTTCATAATATCCGTATGGTTGTATTTTAGGAGAGGCTCACTTTAAGTGATACATGGCATCATTTTTGTTTTAATACATTCATACAAATCAAGTATGTTCTTTGCCAAGTTCTTTACTCATATCTGTAATCCAACCTCGCTGTATAGCAAGGTTATGAGGGAGAGTTCGCGATTGTTTTGTAGCCTTCGTTTCAATTTGACATGCAATTATGCACCAACAATTATTCGGCAAAACCACATGCTGGGGCCCATCTTATTGCATTTCAGATCTGATCAGCACATATACGTGTGTAATTGTGATTTGTTTGTTTGTTCTTGTTTTTATGCTCCCCCTCCCCCTCCCCTCCCCCTCCCCTCCCCTCCCCTCCTCTCCCCCTTCCCCCCCTCTCTCTATCTCTATCTCTCCTTTCCACCCTCACCCCCCTCTCTCTCTCTCCATTGCTGTCTCTCCTTTCCCCTTCCCCCCTTCCCCCCCCCCCCCCCCCTTTCCCCCTTCCTCCTTTCCCCCCCCCCCCCCCCCTTTCCCCCTTCCTCCTTTCCCCCTTTTCCCTCTCCCTCCTTTCCCCCCTTTTCCCTCTCCCTCCTTTCCCCCCTTTTCCCTCTCCCTCCTTTCCCCCCTTTTCCCTCTCCCTCCTTTCCCCCCTTTTCCCTCTCCCTCCTTTCCCCCCTTTTCCCTCTCCCTCCTTTCCCCCCTTTTCCCTCTCCCTCCTTTCCCCCCTTTTCCCTCTCCCTCCTTTCCCCCCTTTTCCCTCTCCCTCCTTTCCCCCCTTTTCCCTCTCCCTCCTTTCCCCCCTTTTCCCTCTCCCTCCTTTCCCCCCTTTTCCCTCTCCCTCCTTTCCCCCCTTTTCCCTCTCCCTCCTTTCCCCCCTTTTCCCTCTCCCTCCTTTCCCCCCTTTTCCCTCTCCCTCCTTTCCCCCCTTTTCCCTCTCCCTCCTTTCCCCCCTTTTCCCTCTCCCTCCTTTCCCCCCTTTTCCCTCTCCCTCCTCTCCCCCCTTTTCCCTCTCCCTCCTTTCCCCCCTTTTCCCTCTCCCTCCTTTCCCCCCTTTTCCCTCTCCCTCCTCTCCCCCCTTTTCCCTCTCCCTCCTTTCCCCCTTCCCCTTTCCCCTTCCCCCTCTCCCTGCCCCCTCTCTGCCTTTCTGTATTTCTATCTTTGTGGTTTTTGCCTGGGGCTCTTTTTGTAGAATTAAAATGTTAACATTTATATTTGTATGAAATTTACTAACATTTGCATTATCTTTTCCAAGATGTTTTGGTCAGTGGAGAAAAGTTGCCAGTTCATTCATTTTAATTGTATTGGTGCATTAAACATCAGGATTAAAACACTGAACAGATAAGATACTGGAAATTCCAGTTGCAGCCAAAGACTTATTAGCACATGTACATGTAGTTAATTAACTTGCATTATGTCACCTTTTAACCCACAAACCCTAGGGTATTAGGCATTTCCATTGTGTAATGAATGCACATCAACAAGACTTTTTTTTCTCCAAATATTGATTATGCTTTTATGTAATGCATGGAGCTGCTCTGTGTAATTTTTTATTCCTAGTTCCCATTATTTATGTAAAATTCAATAGTGTAAGTTGAATTTGTTTGGATGCTCTTTGCTCAATATTATAGAGAAGGTTGAGTTCTGGGAAAGATGGAAAGTAATTTGTGAGCTCTCTCATTCTTTTCGTGTCAGTTTGGAAGAGTATCACAGTGGAAATGTCCCCTGAAAAGGACTGCTCTTCAAACGCCTGAATATTCGAAATGTGATGAGATATAACTGAAGCATTCGGGCCAAAACGTTCATGCCACATAAGTGTGCAGTACCTTATACTCATATCTGTGCAGTGCATGTGCTTTTCAGCTAGATTGGGTCAATTTCTTTGAGATGCTTTGAGACAGTTTCTCTCTCAAGCTAATCTTATGATCAGAACTCAAATTTATCTTTAAGGTTATATGTTCAGTGCTTGGTATTATTTCAGATAAGCATTTTAAAAATTGCATGTACACAAGTTTGTTTTATTTTTTCTTGTACCCTGTAACCATATGTGAGCTCTTGGATATATTTTTTGCTGTAAGATATTTTATTTACGATTGTACATGTATATTTAGCTTCAGAATTAATTTGTTTCCAAGTACAGGAATTTGCTTAGGGTATTATGGTTTGACCGAATTGAATTTATAGCACATGTATTAAGAATTTATGACTTATGTAGAAATGTCTATACTTCGTGGAATTTAGAGAATGTATACATATAGAATGTGTCACCATTGATCAGAATTTATTTCAAATGAATAGATTTGCAGAATATGCATTTGATTTTTGAAGTAGAAAGCCATGCATTTATCCTTTGTACTTTATGAATTCCTTTTTTACATATTCCAAGAGGTATGTTTTAGTGACGTAGTGACAAGTTGGTAATTTTTGCAGTAAAGTTAGAATTTATACTATTTTTTGCAAAAGAATTGTTTTCTTGCTGTTATTCAGCACACGAAGGAAGGATAATGTATTACTTTTTCATATTTCATCAATGATTAATACAGTGAAACCTGTCTATAAACTTATAAAGACCACTTAAGGGAGACAAGAAAATCAGTCCTTATGGGCAGGTGGTCTTTATGTACAGGTTACTTTAATACACATTTCATTGAGAGAACAGTTTTCAAGGGAAATCAAAATTATGATGTTTATAGACGGGTGGTCTTTCTATACAGGTGGTTGCTAAAGCAGGTTTCTTATCAAACACTCCATATAACTTTAGTTCTCTTTGGTTTGCTCCCAAGTAATGGTGTACCGGTAATAGACCTGTTCACAAATATATTCAAATTTTATACATACTTTTAAAACAAAGGTTGTTCTTGACAACCTGAAAGCTTGTCAGAGGCTTGTCAGACATAGCAATAAGTTAAGTATGCAAACTGGATTCCAAGTATTGTAGTTCATTCATTAATAACAGGTTAATGGAATACCACGTTACAAGGTCCCCAGGAAAGAAACATCCATAAATTTGAATAATTTTGTGAACACGTCTATTGATATGAGCGTACAGTACATAATACAGAAAATGTGAGTGAAATTTGTATAACTGATTGCTTTTGGCCTATAAATGATTGTAAAATATAATTTTTAAAGACTCCTTTTTCAGATCTTGTGAGAAAAGTTTAACAAAATGATATATATCAATAATATTTCATCTATGGGTGTACTGCAGATGTAACAGCTTGGCACAGAATAACTGGTGTATTTATTTGTATAATTGTTGCCATAGTCTCAGTTTTGCCCTATGATGGATTGGGTATTGTAGTCTTGTCAAACATTATAAAAGATCCAGAACAACCTGTCCAACTGCTCAGAAACTAGTTTGATTGAATATATCTTTTGTATTACTTAATAATTCTACTTTCATTTGGCATTATTAACAGCCATGTTCTTTATCACAATCTTGGCCAGTCTGGATTGGTGATTTTTGTTAGGTGTATTCAGTATGAGGATAAGTCCCTAGTGAAATCTTACAAAATGCAAAGCCTTTTTTTCAAAAATGTATTTCACTTTGTAACCATCCCCATATTCTGCTGCACTACACACCCTTGCATTACATAATCTTAACAAATGGATCCTCATCTTAAAGGGAAATATCAGGCTTGCAAATGATAAAAAATTGGATGATATAAATGACAGTGAGACATGTCACTAATCAAACTGAAATTGTTGTATTTATCCAATGGCAATTTATAGGCACTTGGTCATTTGAAGTGGTTTTGAACTGTTATGTTTTTGTCATTTGTAGATCTTGTTTCATTTTTGGTTAGCTCATGATTATAACAATCGTGACTTTTGTATGAGTTTAACCTACTATGTAAGGTTTTAAAAAAATCAGAGTATTACTGTATACACATGAAAATATCACCAATTTTTGTTGTTTCAAGTCTTTTATATCTGATGTTTTGCTCCTCTAAGAAGCAACACATTTGTGAGAGCAAAGAAGCTCACAATATGGTATAAAAATGGAAGTTATAGACTTTATTTCCTTCAAATGTGTTTCCTCCCATCGATTCTGGTCTCCAGTTATGTGTGAGTTGGGACACACTGGCACACACAAATTCCAGGAGCTGAATACATGTAGTTGTATCCTACGGAGGTTTTTTTTTTATTATTACCATCACAAACAGTAAATGGTAAATTGTTTTTCATCACAATCTGAGCACTATCAAACGGTGAAACTATTTGAGAGGGGGGGGGGGATGTTAACTGGTTCTAAACGTAATCTGGAAATGCCCATTGTGTTATCTATCTAATGAAAACAAAGCACATTCAAAGAATACAATGCTACATGTCCAATGGAATTGAGTTGTTCATAGGCAAGTCCAAGTTATTTTGTCCTGTTTGTTGGGTTAAAGAGAAGGTTACGGAGTTCTGGGAAAGGTGAAAAATAATTTGTGAGCTTTCTCATTCCTTTTCTGTCAGTTTGGAAGAACATCATACTAAAAATGTCCCCTGAAAAGGATTGCTCTTCAAATGCCGTCACATTCAAAATATGAGGAGAAATAGCTGAAGAGTTCGGGTCGAACATTCATTCCACATGTATGTGTGTGCAGTCCCATATACCTATTTCTGTGTGCAGTGCATGTGCTTTTCAGCAAGATTTTGTCAATTTCTTATCATTTTTATGATTCCAAAACCTCACAGTATACTTGTACACCAATGCTTATCAATACATAATGCAACCTTTCCCAATAGCTTTAAGACAGTTTCTTTCACAATGTAATATCATGATCAGAACTCAACTTTATCTTGAAGTATATTTTTGATGATTGTATTAATTTGCAAATCCTACTGGAGCTTGGATCATATACCAGTTATCAAGTAAAATGATCCTTGTGGGTCCCATTTCATAAAACTTGTTATCAGTAACAATTGCCTCATTTCTATGACAAATCCACTCTCGGCCAATCAGATTCAAGGATTTCAGTAGCTTATAACAACTATTGTAACTTGTTATCGATAACAAGTTTTATGAAATGGGGCCCTGATGTCAGTTTCTGCTCAGAATACCATATTACATGGTCATGTATGGGACAACACCAAAAGACCTAATACCAGGTCCCTGTTTCATAAAACTTGTCATCAATGACAAGTTGCAATAACTGTTATAAGCTACTGAAATCCTTGCATCTGATTTGCCGAGGGCAAATTTGTCGGTAAAAATCACTGACAAGACACTTCATGAAACGCCCCCTGGGACTTGCTCTCACATAAATGTAACCACATTTTACATGTTGTTTTGTTTTGAAGAAATGTGGAATTTTTCATTACTTTCATGTCTAAGTGGGAAGTTGAATTTAGTCTTTAATTGTTTGAAGAATTTAAGAGGAGAGAGTATTTATCTTTCTTTAATTCCCTTTATAAAGACCCATAAATGTACTTGTTCTAATAAAAAAAAAATTTGAACCTCAATGATTGTTTTCATGCTTCATTTGATTATTGTAATATAAATTATTTCACACCCTTACATGTTCAAATAAGTTATGTATATTTTAATCATTAGAGATTTTTTGCAGCTGGGAATAAATGTGTAAGAGGTTCCAACAATGCTATCATCTGTAGAGATACCGCTCCCCCTCCCCTTAAAACAATAAATGTAAGACAAGTTGGATTTTGCCTATTTGTTATTGATTTATAGATATAGAATTATAGATAGAAACAACAGAGGAAATATTGTTTGAAATATGATATATACCGAACCAAGAAAACCCATCGTAAATTACAAAAAGGCACTAAGCTGTTTATTCAAGTTGATGATATATCATATTGATAATTTATGTTTCCTTCATGACTGTAGTATTGCAAAGCATAAAATGAGTTGCCACGGAGGGGCCCCTTTGCATAATATTTCCATTCGCATTGAGTACTTGTGAATGTGTAAAATGCCGATATTAATACACAGTCATTCAATGTGCATATGTGCGATTGACCGATAGGCATTCATTATTTGTGTATTTGCAGATTGCAGAAATTAGAGGGGCCCCACCAGCGCTTTGCATTTTTAAGAAATAGCCAGCGGGGGGTGGGCAAGTCATGCATGCAAATCAGATTTTAACGGTCTTGATTCAAGCCTCTTGATTAGTGAAAATCCATTTGTAATATCTCAAGGGGGCATGGGAGGGGGGGGGGGGTACAATACAGTGTGTTTTAGTTGTAACATTAAAGGGAAAGTAATCCCTCATAGAATGTTATTATTGATCTTTACTTTAATAAAAAGATGATTTTTCAATTCTGGGGTTCTTTCTTTGATGTTCTCTTAAACCTTTACTGGTTGGTTTCTCTCTCATATGCATGAGCGGGGGCTTGTTATTACAGTCAAGGTAATGAAATAGAATCCCCTCTTTTTGTAAAAATGCTGGTATATTATTCCTAAAGATTGCAGATTCCCCCCCCCCCCCTCCCCTCATGGAATGATATAATTGGCCTGCGCAATTGCTTAAGGGTCGTGTAAAGGTGTGGTTGCTAAAAAGAAATCTTGTTGAATATTGTCTAGTATAGTAGCCTAGTAGTAGTAGTAGTAGTATAGTAGTAGTATTGAAATTACATAATTGGCCTGCACAATTGCTCTTATAATTAAGGGTGGTGTAAAGGTGTGGTTGCTAAAAAGAATATTGTCTAGTAGTAGTAGTAGTAGTAGTAGTAGTAGTAGTAGTAGTAGTAGTAGTAGTAGTAGTAGTAGTAGTAGTAGTAGTAGTAGTAGTAGTAGTAGTAGTAGTAGTAGTAGTAGTAGTAGTAGTAGTAGTAGTAGTAGTAGTAGTAGTAGTAGTAGTAGTAGTAGTAGTAGTAGTAGTAGTAGTAGTAGTAGTAGTAGTAGTAGTAGTAGTAGTAGTAGTAGTAGTAGTAGTAGTAGTAGTAGTAGTAGTAGTAGTAGTAGTAGTAGTAGTAGTAGTAGTAGTAGTAGTAGCAGTAGTAATAGTAGTAGTAGTTCTGTTTTTCACATGCTGTACATGATCTCCCATGGATTAATATACTTTCTCATTAAAAGAATGAAATACATGTACATAATTACAGGCCTATCGCCCATCTCTTTCAAATAACTGAAATATTCAGTAGAAGCGTTCTTGGCGGATGATCATAATCAAACTTGTAATCATAATGTTGTGGTCATGGAATCCTGGAGCCTCCTGTAAAGATAGCATGGATTACTTCCTGCGATGATATATATATATATATATATATGTGTGTGTGTGTGTGTATATATATAGATAGAGAGAGAGAGAGAGAGAGAGATAAAACAACCAAGACAGTCGCATTTTAGTGACGCCTTTTGATATTCTATACATTAACTTTTAAAAAAGAAAACATTGTTTATCATGAATCTTTGATGGCAAATATATTGAAACAATCATTGTAGTGCCTTAGTGTAGCATCTGTCGTACCAAAGAAGTAATAATCACTGCTGCACCAGATGCTGTGTAATTTTCATAATGGTTGGGTGAAGGGAGTTGGAACAACTATGCGAACATATTAATACGAATCTTGTCTTGGCACATGCAAGCCAGCGTCACTAATGAATCATTATCTGACGAACACAATGCAAAGCCGTCTTAATGAATCATCGCGGTAAGACGCTGATGCATCCCTTCAATAAATTCAATTAAGAATGCATCAATTGAATTTTACTTTCATAATTAAAAATCCCACACTTTTGATATATATGCATCGCTTCTTCCAAATATTTTTTTTAAAAACTACATGCATAATTATGTTAATTGTTTATTATGATTATGCGTGTGACTGTCTGGAGTAGGACAACTGCAAAATCATGATTGACTGTACTTCAAATCCTTGTATGTATAGTATTGGAAGTAAATTATTTTGAAAATTGACTGGAAAATAATTATTGGGAAAGGGTAATTGTATTGGTATAATTGTGCTTTCGAATAATACATTCATTTAAACACGATAAAAACTACTTTCGAAAAATAAACTCAAGACAATTTCAATAGCCCCGTCTATCACCTTTAGAAATGTGCGAATATTACAATGGCGTATCACGTAATCCAAACCTGATTTCTATGGGCAGTACAATAGGCCTTTGAAATTGCCCTTGAGTTTATTTTTCGAAAGTAGTTTTTATCGTGTTTTATGTTATTGCGTAGGTATTTGTGTACAAATTCGATCAACAAGATTATACTGTCATAATGACAGAAGTGATAAAATCTAATTATCGTCTACAAAATGA
Organism: Heliocidaris tuberculata; assembly: GCA_025618425.1. Taxonomy (NCBI): domain Eukaryota; kingdom Metazoa; phylum Echinodermata; class Echinoidea; order Camarodonta; family Echinometridae; genus Heliocidaris; species Heliocidaris tuberculata. The sequence goes on from CM046840.1 coordinate 13,513,597, forward strand.
AATGGCAGAAATTCTGTTTAATGACGTAGTGCTTTCATACAGAGGCAAATCACGAATGAAGATAGTGCATGGAGAACCTCCCTCCTCTTCACACATGCGAATGTAACTATGGTGCGGTCACACTTTTCCATAAAACCTAGCCATAACGGACACGTATGGCCATTTTTTCAGATAAGGGGTGTCGTGGCTCTCCACTGCATGCCTTTTATGCTACTTATTGACGCGTTTTCCTACACTGAAAGAAGAATCTAACTTTCAAACGTTCAACATGTTCAAAATTTTAAAACACCAAGAGTCAGCCATGTCCACTGTATGGCCGCAAACCTGACATGACGTGGTGTAGCGTAGCTTTACGTGGCGGTACGTGGTGTCACGTGGGGTTATATGGCCATTACTGGAAATCATATTGCCGTATACGTAGCTAGCGGATAAGCCAGGCCAATTTTTATGAGGATCTGAGGTGGCGAGTGTACGGCTATCACAAGCTCCCCTGCTGCATGGCGCCGTATATATTGGCTTTACTCTGGCCATCATAATTATGCGGCTATAGGACTAGCTTCATATGAAAGTATGACCGCATCATAATGGTTCATTATCTGGTGTACGTACGTGGTGAGATGATTGGGTCATTTTGGCCTGAAGGAGAAAAAAAAAAGAAGAAGCAGTTGGACAAGTGCGTTGAATTAATTTACTGAATGTAGTTTGTCGAATCAGACCCTTTTATCTTTGTATAAGCTCACTTTTTTTTTCCACTGTTCAAATGATGTCAAATCAGAAACAGTTAGTGTATAGGTGGAGACGAATAATCATGATTGCCTGTAGATGAATCGTATGATAATGTAACTGTTACTTGGTGGATAAAATGCGATTTAACAAGGCCATCGATAGGGGTAATTTAAAAAAAATTAAAGTATTCTTTTATTCATTTCTTTTCAGTGAAATCAACAGATATACAAAAACAGAAACATTACAATCATGAATAAAGTATATTATAAACTGAAACTTTTACAATTTACAAGTAAATAAATACGTAAATGGAAAAATGTATACATTCATGGAATGTTCCTATTCATTCTCTTTGTCTTTTTCTTGTCCCCCCCCCCTCCTCTCTCTCTCTCTCTCTTTCTCTCCTTCCTTGAAGATTATTTTTCTCCCAGCTATATGCGTTTCAATTTAACCAACTAATTTTAAAAGCTTCCATCCCTTGTCGATTTCGTATCAGCAGCAATGGAGCGAACTACTAGTATTAAATCTAATACCTCAGATGGATAACGGTATCAAAACGTCGTTTTGGCCTATTTAACCTGCCTTACCGTAAGAATTCTATATTCTATATTTTTACCGCGCTCCATTTTTTGTAGCAAACAAGTTAAGCTGCAGTTGTAGCGGCGTTGTCATGGAAACCATTATCAAGTAATTGTGGATTCATCAAGGTGATGGAACAAACATACACTGCAAGGAAAGATGAAGATATTATTACATGAGTTTCGTTGAAGACAAATATCTTGGAGAGGCGACTATAACAAGGTCTTGGAAAATTTATTTTGAAAATATTATAAGGAGATGATAATAATAACCATTTCTTTTAAAGCGCTTACAAGTTACAACGTTACCGACCAAATTAATAATAGGGCCTGTTATTATTACAATTTTTACTATCATAATTATTATTATTATTATGATTATTATTATTATCATTATCATTACTACTAATATTATTATTATTATCATTATCATTATTATTATCATTGTTATTATCATCATCATCATCATCATCATTATTATTATTAATATTATTATTATTTTTATTATCATTATTATTGTTATTATTGTTATTATTATCATTATTATTATTATTATTATTATTATCATTATTATTGTTATCATTATTATTACTACTAATATTATTATTATTATTATTATCATCATCATCATCATCATCATAATCATCATCATCATCATCATCATCATCATCATTATGTGTAACACATGTATTCTGCGCCATTGGCGATGAGTTTTTGATTGTTTGGTTCATGTTTCTTTTCTTTCTTTCTTTTATTTTTTTTTGGAGGGGGGAGGGGGGGGGTGTCGCTATCTCTACAATAACATTTTTTCCAGTTCTTCTGCCTGATATTTTGATTAATGCTAGAAGTGTTTTCAAATTAGCATGAAATTACATATAAAGGGGCTACTTCGAATGAGAACTGCAAGGGGAAAATTATGAATTAACTATGGTTGTGTTTAGTCGAGTCAATTTATATGAAGCTTATTCTACAACTCATCAAAATAAAGGATGCTACAGTTGAAAGCTTTTGTTTTAGCTTATAGTTCAGGGGGTAGATCCAGAATTCTGGATTTTGGGCCCTATATCTGTCGATTTGCAATAAAAATACGTTAGGCATCCCCCATCAATATGGCAACTTTGTTCTGATCATCCGTCTTTTCCATTTAACCATGACTTATTCATTCTAAACATAATTCATGAACTGCTTTCCATCATACATACAACACGGAAGAATAGGTACTGTATGGACACCTATCATGTTGATATTTATGACGAGTCGTAATTCCCACTCATCTCATAAAAAATGACAAAAATAGCTGCCGAAGCTTGAGTGGATCTGTTTCCACCATGTATTTCATTATTTATTTCCAATCACAGGTGTGCGAGGTGGGGCTGGGGACCTGGGGCCGCAGCCCCCCCCCCCCCCCGAGGATTTTGAAATTGCCGATATTCGGGCAACCACCATCTCATATTCGGGCAAAATTATAGGACTTTTACAACATATAAATGGCTGGATCGTCTTAAGTGTCTCCTCTTCCACAATACATTTTATGCTTATATTTTGCATGAAAAATATATTTGTTTTATCACAGTTTTTTTTTTATTATGGGAGAGGAAATCATGAAGTTTCTTTCGAAAAAGAGTTAAACGTGTTTGATATACAATGTGATATATATTACAGCAAGCAGCTTGGGGCGCTTAGGGGGGGGGGTGGACTGAATGACACGTCCCCCGGAAATTTGGAAAACATGAAAAATATGAAGTAAATAATGAGTAAAAATACAGCTACATGCTAAAGCTTTGGAGTGCTCTAAAATGCAAAGTTTCACTATCAAAAATGGAAAAATCCTCTTACTCGTTCGCTCCACTCCCTCGTTTAATACACTTATACTTTAGATTAAAGATAACTGCTGTGAACAGGAATAACGCAGGCAGAGTAGTATCAACCCCGGCAAAAATGGTCTTAATGACGATTTTAGCTGCTTATCCTCATAAGAGAAGAGAGAAAATGGTGGATATTAAGCTCATGCAGACTTTGATTTACCTGTGTGAATAAAAGTGGTCTTAAAAGCATGCAACGTTTTGTGGGAGAGGATTGATATTGCGTTACTGGCGCTTTAGAAAATAATTCGATTCTTACTGGCTCAGCCCTCTCAAAATTGTTTGCTCATTACGCCACTGTCGGAACCATTTTGTTCATTCTATTCCCCAGACGAACGAGACTGGAAGAAGGAAGGGCCATCGAGATTCCCGAATTCATGATCCCGCCCCGTCCTTTCTAAAAATCATCATGTCATAACACAATTGTTTTGTTAACAATCACGACTGGAAATCTGGAATTAAATATGTTTTTCAGTATCACTTAAAATAATCAGGGAGATGGGATATGAAAATGTGACATAATTTCAACGTGTGTATATTGATATCACGGGCCGCGGATCCGGGGGGGGGGGGGCTGTTTCATAAAACCTCGGAAAAAAAGGTTCGAAAATTGTCATTAATGAGTAAAATCAAATCAACCCCCCCCCCCCCACACACACACACACTTTCAAAAACGCTCCGCGGCCCCTGGATATCAAACGAACGATCCTTACTCGGTAACACCTTTTTCAAGGTATTTTTTTTTTTAATTTTCGGTCTGAACCATTTCTTCTCCTATAATCGACACAAGCAATTTGTTGATAGTGCATGTGGAGCAGTCGTGTTTATTCCAAAATGATGATCAATAAACAGGCGCTGTCCTGCAAAAGTATAGTTGGATTAAATTATAGGAAGTAAGTAAAGAACTTTCTTGGTCCAAGACATGTAGACCAAGAGCCCACGAGACCGAGAGCCACATTGTCGGTCTGGTGAACCCTCAGAAAAGTTGTCAGAAGGTCCACAAGACTGATATTTCAGTCTCGTCGGCCTTTAGTCGCGTGGGCCTTCCGACTACTTTTTTGATGGTTCGTCAGAATGACAAATTGGTCTCATGCATGGGCTGTCGGTCTCGTGGGTTGTAGCTTCTTGGTCCCCACACGAAAAGGAAAGGTGATTTGCAATGTTTGATTTGCTTTTTTGGTTTGGAGACTCTAAAATTAAAGCCCATTTAAATGGACAGAGGGGTGACCACTTTTTCAAAATGGTATATATAGATTAACTCTTTTAACCTGCTGGATTCAGCCTTAATAGTGTTGCATCCAGCATGTTAAAAGTATTAATCTAACCCTTTTAAAAAGTGCCCCTTTTAAATGGTGATTTACCATTTCAGTTTTTACAGTGTCCAAAGGCCCTGAAGTACATGATGCATTGTCTAAAAAGCTATCAATCCATGAGACGGGTGTACTCGTTTTTCCTGTTGTTCGTAATTTCGAAACACAAAATTGCCATATAGCAGGGTTTCATAATTCCGTCGAACATTATTTTGTTGAAATACTCAAAAGTTTTATTATTCCGAATGTTCATTTATATTAGAAGGTTCATAATTCTGATGATAAAATAGGGTTCGTATTTCAGAAAATGAAAAAGGTTTCATAGTGTTCCGAAAATGAAATAGGGTTCATTGTTCCAAAGCTTTGTAATTCCGTTAAAATTATGTAGGGTTCTATTACATTTTCGGAATTTTGAATCTTAATCTTCCATTTTAAAAAAGTGGTCACTCCTTGGTCCTTTTGAATGGTAAAAACACATTAGTTTTTAGAGTGAACCGGATAGGGAGAAGGATTCACATTTACGCTGTATAGACGGGGACATACAACTGACGCGTGCCCATTTTAAAACCAAGGTTTGCTTGTTGATTTCTTTTTTCTTCTGAATTGTGCCCCCATCCCTGTAATAAAATAAGGATTTAACACACATGCCCTGGATCCTCCTAATAAAACGGTCAGGATAGTAATCGTGATAATACTGATAATAGATAATCATAACAATTTTACCAAGTGCAAACATGAGGCGTACATGTGACAAAACGATATTGTGAGAAACAATCATAATTATTGTGAATATGAAATTGATACTTTCCTCGAACATATCAAAACGTGTTCGACAGCCGTTTGTCGTTGATTTCAATACTCCTGAACATGCTGAAACTTGATCGAGTTGTGTGCAGCTCATAAACATAATTTCCTAAGATTTATGGGAATCTCTTGTAAACAGGATCTTTATTTATAGCATGTCGAAATATTTACCGTAATGAGCAGCTTGTTGAGCGCAATATAGACAAAATATATGCCTCTGTAATGATATGAATGTCCGTCTATTATTCTTTCCTTATGACGCTATTATGCACTTCATTGCTAACAGAATATCGGTTTCAGTAATCATGATTGCACCCGAGAATTAAAAAAAACTTACATCCATGTTACAAAATTGGTTTGAAGTTTGTATCAGGAAGACACCAAATATGATCACGATCACCCGAAGTCATCTCAAGGGTCATAATTTCAGATCCTGAAGTTTCAAAATGATGCAAACATTTTGAAATACACGTCGATAAATTTGTCGTAGTTATCAATGACGTATTCTGCATGGGTGTGTCCCTATAACGAATCAGGTCCATCCCCCATGACCAGTCTTTCCCATTCAGTCATAATTTAAGTCATCTTTTTAAAAATGAAAACTACATAAATATGTGCGTTTAAACATATTCCGTCTCCTCAAACTTGCCTTAAGACCCCCTCCCCCTCCTTCATTTGCAAAACGTGGTTGACAAAGGTGTAGATGAGTACACAATCAATGATTACCATACCTGAGTAAACTTTTAAATAAGAATAGCTCATTAAGCTGTGTGTTATTATTGTTGTCTATGGAAGAGCATTGGTATAACATGTATAATGTAACATGAAAATTGTTTATCTTAGAATGCTGTCATTTGTATAAAGCTAACAAGACTTGAACTAAGCCCTTTTCGCCACGGCGCAGTGTAGTCCCATGTTATGCATTGTATCATTTTATCATATTCAGCATATCTTACTTTATATGTATTCATCATGTCAGAAATGCTATATACTTTGAAAGAAAAAAAAATCTACTACCAGGCTACCATTACAAATAGTCCCTACTCAAATCCCCTCTACTCCCTATTCCTCATCATCCCCGGCCCCCTGATCGGCTTACCCCTCTCTGTTTCTAGAGACGTGGCCTGTGCTAATGAGGTAACGCCACGTAGTTTTAACTATTTTTGCCCACCGTGGTTGCTGTCCGTCCGAAGAGAAAGAAAACATTGGGCAGTTCTAAATGACGTGGAGAATGTCGAGTCACGTTTCCGATTTGTCATTTGTGGCATGATTGCATCAGCAATCATATCGAAAATAGTCATGAAACCCTGGGGAAATATCCATATTAATGAAAAGAGAGGATAGAGATGCTGCTTGTCCTTTTGAGAACTCAGCATATTTGTTGTGTCAAATACATTTTCCCATGACATATCTTGAGCTAAGAAGGAGATAAGCTGCACCTTGGGAGATAACTGGGAAAATATAACATTTTGTATAAAAACATATGGAGAGTTGTCCTACTAAACCTGTCACTTTGAAGCAACATTGCCAGTTTAAGGATTACCCTAGAAAGCCTTGAGATTTTTCAAACTTCCATAACTTTCTCATTTCGTAACCGACTTTGATGGAACTTTTTTTTAGAATTGCTTCTCTCTATCCTCTCTTTTCATTAAAATTGATTTTCCCCCAGTGTTTCATTCTCCTTCAAAAAAAAAAACTTAGCATACAATGATCGATGAGTATTGCGTTGACACCGACGTGTTAAACAATAAATCAAAATCTATTGAAGAATTTACATGTATTTACAATTGAAATAGAATATAATTATAACAAGAAACACGGTATAAAGAACAAAAAAGAGAGAGAAAAATTAAAAACTGAAGAAAAAAAAATGACTGGAGAACCTGTGGATAGAGCCTGGGCCATGATAAAGAAGAAATTTAAAAGAATATATTTTACAAATTTGAATAATTTGTACAATTGAAATAAAATACATAACAAGATAGAATAGCAAGAAAGACCCCCCCCCCCCCCAAAAAAAAAGAAAACTTAAAAGCTGAAGAAAAAAATAATGACAGGAGAATCTGTGAATGGAGCCTGTGCCATGACAAAAAGAAATTAAAAAGAATATCGGTTTATGAGTAAAGGAGGAAAACCCAGTTTTAACATTGAAACCTATAATTATGTAAACGTATTAAAATTATCATGACTTTCATTGGAGGGTTATGAAAAATCATATGTGTACGAGCTCTTTTAGGGCACTCGTCCACCATTTCAGTATTGGTGAAATATCATGTTAAATATTTGCTATTGGTTACTGTATCATCTAACACAATCTAACAACAATATTTGACAGTGCATTTTATCATATTTACAGTTATAATAGTATGACTACAATCGTGTAGCCATAATAGTCGGTTATTAAACTACATGTAATTTCAGTTCTCAAGAAATGGCCAGAGCTTTTTCTAAAATGATATTACCAGGTCCCAGTATTAGAAAATGGTTGAATAATTTTTATATATTCAGTCTGTTTTCATCTTAGGCCTATCAGTGTGCAGTAGAGAGAATTTATCAAAATATACCACATTGATTTATGAGTAACGTCGATAATACTACCCGCTTTTGGAATCGACTTTCTGATGCAAGAGGACCTTCTATTTATAAACACACCTCCACGTGTACATTTATTGCGTCATAATGAAGTGCACACACCAATTAGTGAAATGACCAATCACAACCCCGTTCGATGACGTAGTCTCCCTGTATCGTAGCCAATCACAAATCGACACGCATAGCTATACCCGAAAACTCTATCTATATTGATTGTATACACAATTGAGAATCATAGGGAGCTGGCAAAGAAAAACGACATGTAGTAGACGACGAAAAACTCAACTTTCAGATCGAATTTTGTTGCGACCGGGTGGGTTTAACCCTCTCCCAAAAGATATACACCCGAAGGAAGTCTTTGAGAGGCATCTAAGATGGCTTCCACTAAAATAATTATCGCGACTGTCCCAAAATCCGACCAAATTAAAACTTTCAATTTGTTGCCAGCATCGAGGAAAGCACAGATTCTGCAGCAGATGGCCGCAGCGACGGATGCTAAGCTGGGTCTGCAGGCCTCCAAGCCGGCTATGCCAGATTCCAATCCAGCACCGAGAAAGAGACAAAGATTGACACATCTTTCGACTGAAGAAAAAATGATGAGAAGGTAATTTTCATTTTTTTTCATAAATGGGGCAAACATGTTGTATTATTGATTGTTACAAGCGAGAATCAGAGATTGTGTGTATGTGTGTGTGTGTGGGGGGGGGGGGGTGTTTTTATTTAATGATGAAGTGAGAAATGAGATAAGGCATGTGCATGAATGAATTGAACATATCAAATACATGTATGCAGCTGATCACGAAACAGCTGTTATTTTTCTCAAGTCAATGTGGTGACTCTTGGGAATGAATCAATAATTTCTAAGTTTTATAATGTTGAAAAAAATTGGTAGGCCTAATTGATTTTTTTGTGTGCAATTAAAAAAAGGGTAATTATTTGGGATAATTAATGGAGGAAAAGGTGTTAGATCTTGATTTAATCAGGGAATCTACTCACACTGGTGTGGACTTAGGGGGGTGCAACTGGTCCATGCTGATTGCCCCCCCCCCCCCCCAGCTTAAAACCCAACCTGGCATAGGTCTACCTTTTAAAAGTGCAAAAATATGTTTCCTCCTTGTGTTCTTATGCCCCTAAAGATGTGAAAACTTTTTTTAAAAGAAATAATCGGTGAAGTAAGATAAATTTGCTCATAAAACCTTTTTCTTTGGGGCGGGGATCATAATTGTAACAGAATTGTAAAAAAAAAAAGTATAGGCCTAATATATTTTGATTCATTTGAATATTGTAACTATGGTCATCATTGCATGGGCATCCCACTTCTGTTCCCTTGTTTGGGGGGGGGGGGGGTGGGAGAAATGAGAAAATGCAAACTGAGAAAAACAATAAATAAAGATCAGTTGTCAGAAGAAAAAAAAATCTCAAGTGAAAATCATTGAAACAAATGTTGAAATTTTTGTTTTAAATAAACCATTTCAATTCATATATTATATCAATGAAATTTTTTTAAAATCTGAATTTAATAGTCATATCTGCTTTGGCTTCAAAGTACCCCACAAGTGAAGGAATCTTATTTTCTTTGACCCTAGATTATTCAATTTTTTTTTTATAAACATGTATTATAATGACTTGTATATTTTGTATAACAAATTATTTTTTTAATGGTTTCAATCAGGAAACTGAAGAACAGAGTAGCAGCTCAGACAGCAAGGGACAGAAAGAAAGCCCAGTTTGATGACCTTGAGGCTACTCTAACTGCCATGGAGGTCAGAACTAAACAGCTTCTCATGGAGAACACCCTCCTGAAGAAACAGAATCAGTCCTTGCAGGAAGAGAACAAAGAACTGAAGGAACGCCTTCAGGGAAACAAAGAAGAGACACAGTCCGTGGTAAGTTTTCCGATTTCTGTAACGCCAAGTAAAAATGAGATCCAGATTTTCGTCCTTGCCCACTGGCATTTTTTCTATCTACCTCCATTCATGGTACTTGATGTACATGTACTAGTATTTGGTTTGGCATGAAATTAAGATTTTGAGAATACTGGCATAATGGGATAACAGAATTTTTTAATATGATGTGATATGTACTTGTTTTTAACTTCTGTAGTGCATGGATGAACAAAATTTTATTAAGAAAAGCTTGTCATGAAATTGACCCCTCAGCATACATGTAAGTAGGTTTTATTGTGATTCTATCAAATCTTGTGCTTACTGAGGGGCGGGGGTGTTTTGTTTGTTCAAACACCCCCCTTTTGGTGTTATTTAGTGTTAAACACCCCCCTTTGGATGTTGATTAATTTTTTTTTTTTTGCTTGTCAGATAATTTTGAGTAAAAAGACACCCCCAAAAATGCTGATAAACTTTTTTTTTAATTCTAATTTTTTTATTGCTTGTCAAAGAATTTTGGAGTAAAAAACACCCCCCTTAAATCCCTAAAATCCTGGGTATGCCACTGTTTCAAATCTATTGGTGGATTCATTAAAAGATGTGATCTATAGTATAAAGCATTCTCATTCTTGTCTGAAAAGGAAACTGAAAACATGAAGTTAAATCCTTCTTAACTTTTATGTGAAATATTATTGAGACATACTGTGATGATAATTGTTAGGAAGTTTAAATAATGTAGTATGTGCTGAAGCTGGAAGTCAAAGTCATATATGCATTTAATGTTAAAAGAAATTGAATTGTGTGATACCCATCAGAGACATATTCGAATATGACATTTTCAACTTCATTGTTTTATTTGTTATTCACAAAGTCAGGTTGTAATGTTATTCTGGTACATCACAGACATATTGGCAAATTTCTAGAGCCAGTATAATATAAATGATAAGCTAGCAAATACCAGTGTCTAATAAATTTCTACAATTAATCTCTCCTGTTTCAGGTTGTTTTGGATCATGGCTATTGCATGGATACCACCCCTTCCCCTGTCCCCGTCAGTACACAGCCGATCGTGAAGCAAGAGGTCGATGTCGAGTCACCTGAGTCCGCAGCACTCAATGCTCCTCCGCAGCAGGAGTTGGCTCGACTTTTCCTCGCCTTCCTCTCGATGATGCTGACGTGGAGTCTGACGATGAGCTTCTCAGGGTGCTCGGCCAGCTCAACCAGGCAGCCGTCAGTGGAGCCATTCGCCTTCTCCGCTCGTCAGAAGGCAGTGATGAGCAGGGAGGAGGAGGAGCCGTTGTGCCTGGTGACACGGAAGACCAGCCAGGGCAGCAGGGAGTGGTGGGGCCCACAGCAGCAGAGCTGGAATCCATCAAAGAACTGATCCAGTTTGACCACGAGTACTTGAAGCCTGTTATAGATGTTCAAAATAAGAGCACTATCAACGGAAGCAGTCTTGTCGCTAACGCATCCGTGACACAAGATACAGCTCAAATCCCTCAGTCGATGGATCCCCAAATAACCAGCACATGTATTACACAGATTGGTGAAATGGACACTGCTCAATCCTTCAAGATAGAAGGAGAAGATGAAATGGACCTACTTCTCGCCATGGGTACTGTTAAAAACACATTTGATGACTTTGAAACCTCAAACCCACTGAACTCGGACACTTCCTTCACCTGTGACCTCAAGGAACTCATGGGCTTGGTCTCAACAACAAAGGACTATGATTCTCACAGCTTGAGTGGGAAAAGTGACTATGGGTCCGGGTCAGACTCCGGTATCAGTGATGCCCCCAGGTCTCCGTTTAGTGATGAGGGAGGCCCTCTGGGGTCTCCTAGACTTGGAGATGGATTGTGGGAGGAGTCATTTACTGATCTTTTCCCCTCGCTTGATTTGTAAATTTCTCGAACTAGAAGTCCTTACGTTCATCTTCATTTCCATTCCCATGATAAGGTTATCTTCATAGTTTTTGGATATATACATGTACCAGTATTTAGAGTTTGGAGAGCCATTATGTCAAATAGCACAATGTGTGTGGCTGTGTGCTCATTTCTTCTGTTGCAAAATTCAAAGGCGTAAATAAAAATATTTCAAAAGTAGAATCATTGAAATTGATTTTACTTTGATTTATGCATTCCACATAATGGCAACAAGTTGAGCAAAAATTGCTTGAGGAAGTGTATGAAATTCTGGATATTCTTCTAAAATTAGTGCTGGGCAGAATCCCTTGTGTATTGTTTATTATGAAATGAGTTGAAAGGACGCTAATTTTATAAAAGTACTATTATTTAAAGTTATGTAGCATACAGGAGTAATGAGTTGCCCTTTCAATGTATTTGGATTACCCTGTACATTTCATTTTGCTTGTTATTTTGTTGATCGTCATTGTGTTCTCATGGTAATGAGGAAGTCGTCCAACATTTCAACATTTTGACATCTCAACAACTAAACTGATTTGACTGACTTCATTTGTAATGAAGCCTATACATGTAAATCTCTATCCTGATTTAGTGTACCCAGAGGAGAAGTATGCATTGTTTTCACCAACAATTGTATAAATATTTAGAGTCACTTAATTTTATATGTGAAAACAGTGATCCTTCATCAATCTGTGTAGCACGCATTGTAAATAGCGCATTTATTTTGAACATCTATTAAAAAAGGCTAAAAGCACAATTTTTTTTGAGTTTTCTTTCTTTTTCAGCGACTTGATGTTCATAACTTCATTTTTGTCCTATTTCTTTTGTAAATTCTTCTTAGATCTTACATCTCTCTCTCTCTCTCTCTCTCTCTCTCTCTCTCTCGCTGTCCCTGTCTTTCTCCTCTTTTCTCTGTTACAGTGGAACCTTGTTACAACAAACTCTTTGGGACCAAGGAAATAACCTCTTTATATCGATACCTTGTTATATCAGGCTAAAAAAAATAGAATACAAAGAAGTGGGTCCAGTAAAATTATAACGAGAGTTTGTTATAACAGTGTTCTTTATTAAGAGGTTCCACTGTATTCAGGTGTGAATTTTTGAAGCAGGAGAATGGATGAGCTGGACGATGATAGATTTAGGGTAGTAATTGTAATGATCAGATGGTGATGATGATGGTAATGATGATGTTGATGGTAATGATGATGATGTTGATGATTGTGATATAGCAGCGATAATGTTCTTGATGGATGATGATGATGGTAATAATGATGGTAATAAAAAGGACTTTGAGATCGAAGGGAAAGTTGGGTTCTTGGAAAGGTAAATAATGATAATGAAGGTAATAAATAGGAAAGTTGGGTTCTGAGAAAGGTAAAGAATAATTTGTGAGCTTTCTCATTCCTTCTATGTCAGTTTGGAAGAACATAGTAGAAATGTTCCCAGAAAAGGATTGTCCTTCAAATGCCCTCATATTTGAAATATGACGAGAGACATGGACCTCATTCACACTCCCTGTTATTTGCAAGCTTTAGGCCATGTGCCCTCCCACTGAAAATTTTGAAAGAATGAAAAAAAGAAAAAAGAACACAATAAAATGTTATAATAAATTTCAGTGATTCATAACTATATGACCTCTGATATGAATTAGAATGTCAATTTTCATCATGTCAATATGCAAATTTTCAGTGACCTCCCTCTGGGCACCCCCCCCCCCCCAAAAAAAAAAACCAACAACAAACAAACAAACAAACAAACAAACAAACAAACAAACAAACCCAAAACAATACCAGCCACTGAGTACATCCCTTATATTGCTGAATGTTACTTTTGCTTTACAACATTTGTTTCGATTAGGCTAGATATTGGGTTACAGAACACCAGCTACAGCACTGGTCTTGTTAGTTCTCGATTCTTGATTTTTCTAAATACATGTAATGGTAGACCTAGCCATTGTCAGAAATCGCTTTTAAATGGACCGGTCGACGACCAGTCGTTAGGGAGCCGATTCCTGATTCATATTGTTCTATTAATTGTGCTATCTCTGCTACTAAATACTAACTTTTCAAACTGCTTTCTTCTCAGACGATTCTATCTGTACTTTCCCTCTTTTCTAATTCTATTATCTGTCCATTTTTCTGTGTTCTTCTTTCTTTTTCCTCTGACTCCTTTCTCTCTTTCGCCTCCCCCTTCTCTCCCCCCCCCCCCCCATCTCTCTCTCTCTCTCTCTCTCTCTCTCTCTCTCTCTCTCTCTCTCTCTCTCTCTCTCTCTCTGGTCATCTTTCTTTCTTGTTTTGCTTGTTGTTGACATTGTTGTGTTTCTAAATGGAAATAAACTTTGAATTGAATTATTGAAATGAATTTCTTTCAACTTATTAATATCTTATAATGTAGATAAGACAGGGAGATAAGACTGGAGTGAGTGATTACATAATCTCACTCCAATTACGACCTGTATGTATTCAATAGAAAATTAATATATTTATTATAGATTAAAGATGAAGTATAAAAGTATACATGTAAATTACCCGGTACATGGGGAGGGGGAGGATAATGAGAGTGATAGATGAAAATAAACAAATAAGTATGAAACGCTCTCGAACGTGCGTTTAATCGTGGTCAAGGTACTTAGTAGTAAAAGCACAAAAAATCTGGATCGTGGACCGATATATCTGGCCGGAGCGCGAGCGCGCGAGCCTACCTAGCTACCTAGCCGCAAACCTGCATGCGCTATATATGATGCGCTGCGCAGATTCACGATCTTTGGCCTTGGCTAATATGCTTGCTCGGATCGGTAATCCTAAAAGTTAAAGGAACCATGGCTAACAACCCGTCAACGGAGAGTGATGACGCTAAGAAAAAGCATTTTCGTAAAAAGAATGATGATCCTTTAGTTCTTCCCAAGAGTGCAGCAGACAAACAGCGTATGCAGATCGAAAAATTGATGAGGAATCCTGTAAGTATGTCTTGACGAATCTAATTCCCATGAGAGAATACGAAAGTTTGTATTTGTTAGCCCTGTACACATTTAGAATGTAGTTTTCGTAAAGTTTTAATGTGAGGCCGCGTCGGGGGCGAATCGCAGCCAGTAGACATGGACAAAGAAATTGACAGTGGTGTTTCATGATACATCTAAGAAAGCCTCTGGAAAATCACCTTTTATTTTAATCTAATTTTTTTCAACTTAAAATTTTGAGCCCCATATCGCTTTTCTGTTTTTTCAATGTAAATAGCTACATCATCATGTAAATGACAGTAGTAATGCCTAATGGCATTATCTCCAGTCATGCCAGTAACCTCGCATAAGTGTGAGTGGACAGTATGTCATGTATATGTGACTGTCTAAGCTAAAAAAAAAAAAGTAGGAGTCAAATTCATAGTCGTACTCGCCTCTTACTTAGTCTTAGTCTTTCTTTTGGGAGGTGAATTTTGCTGCCTGATATTTTACCACTTACATTATTTATTTATATTATATTTTACTGCAATTTGTATGAACCAGTCAATTTAAATAAATCTAGACTCTAGTAGATTTACTGCCAAAATTTTACTATCTTTTGATAGTTTTAATTGTGCTATAGCAAGAATTCTAATAATAATAATAATAATAAACTATTCTTGTATAGCGCATAACACATTACGTAAGAATGTCTCTAGAGTCTATGCACTTTAGGAAGAAAAAAGAAAAAAAAAAAGAGAAATTACTGAGTTCCTTTATCTGCTTAACAATTGGAATAAGTATGTTTTAAGGGCAGACTTAAACGTATCTATGGTATTAATGATTCTAAGAGAGTCGGGAAGGCTATTCCATAAAACCGGGGCAGCATGTGCAAATGAACGTTCACCATATGTCTTGGTATGAACAGGAGGAACAATAAATAAATTCTTCTTACGTGATCGGAGATTTCTTGTTGGTGTGTATGTAGTGAGTAAGTCATTTAGATAAGAGGGAGCTAATCCATGAAAACATTCATAAGCTAATAACAGTATCTTGAACTTGATGCGTGACTGGACTGGTAACCAATGTAAATTGTGTAAGACAGGGGATATTGAATCATGTTTCTTTGTACGTGTGACTAGTCGCGCGGCTGAATTCTGGATAGTTTGTAGTCTTTGAATTTGGCGAAGTGGTAACTGAAAAAGGAGACTATTACAAAAATCAAAATGACACATTACAAAAGCATGAACCAAACGTTCTGTTGTCCTTCTGTCAATAAAATCACGAATTTTACCAATTTTGTGTAGTGCAAATGAAGCTGCACGACATTTTTGTGTCACAAAAGTTTCAAAAGTAAGCTTGTTGTCAAATGTTACTCCAAGATTCCTGCATGTTTTGGTAGCTTCAATTTGCTTTCCATCTAGATCCAAATGAAAGATAGGGGTTGTGTGTTTAAACCGGGATGAAACATGAAGGAACTCTGTCTTACTGCAATTTAGCTTGAGACAGTTTTGTTGAGACCATTCTTTGACTGCTTGAACACAATTTGCTATCTGAGAGGTTACATTAACAAGTCTTGACCGTTTGAATGCAATATACAGTTGAGTATCGTCAGCGTAAAACATCTTGAATATGTTATATTTATCAATCAAAGATTCTAGTGGAGAGGTATATAATGTAAAAAGAACCGGACCCATGTCAATTCTAATGTCATTTTAATCCTATTTACTGTACTATGCTGGGTTTTGGCTTGTATATGAATATTGGTCTTGTTTCAGCACTGCCGAGCCTGGTCTTGTTCACTCATCCAATGCATGAGTTTATAACCTGACCTTCTAGTAGGTCTAGTACTCCTTAACAGATATGGTCATGGTGAAAACACATAACTGCTGCCCCCTGCACTAGTACTGCTGTATGGTGATGTGACCATATTTGGCCCGTGACCTCACTTTGCACACAGGGCAATATTTCAAAAACTACAAAAGATTTCAAAAATCTGACAGCACCATAGGATAAGGAAGCTAAAATAACCAAGAGACAATATTTTCTTTTATTTGGGTGAGAAATTATGAAGATATTGACAAAAGAGCTGCAAATTTTTCTACTTTTTTGCGTCAGTTTCCGAAAAAAATGAAGTTACCGACAAGGGTCTAGAAATCCGCTTTTGAGAGAAGATGTCATTAGACTTCTTAGTAAAACCCATGTCCAAATGATTATATGATATTTTGTCTTGTAAATGATGCAATTATCTTAGCTTAGATGGATTGCTACGTTCGCTATGCTACTTAGGTAGTTTCAGCGCGTTGCGATCTGACACCGGATTTTTAGATCGTGATATCTCAGAAATTCTTCGTCGAGTAATTTTCTTCTTGTAATCACTTTTTGTCCAGAATTTTGCTTTCCGTTTGGTATAAATCTATCTCATTAAATCATTGTAGAATATGAGAAATCATGGATCGAATATCACCTTCCTAAACTTTTTCGAAATGTGCGCGAAATATGGTCACCCCATCATACTGCATACAACAATAAACAAATGGAGATTTCCTCTCTCCGCACAAAGACGGCAACACACAGAGATCACTTGGTCTAATAAGAAAAATATGAAGGTAAAATTTCATGCTTAAAATTTCTTGAATTTATGGTTTACCGGTAGAAGAGGGACTTTCCCAGGCAACTTGCAGGTAAGTGAGATTCTAAATTTCACCTTTTCAATCTCGTATTTTTGATGTCCAATTGCCACAGATTATTAGAATGTGTATTCACTAACTGTTGGTCCTTTCTGACCTACCAGTTGTCTAGTTAAGGTTTGTATAGATGGTTGTTCCAGTTAGTTATTGCATTCCCTCTGACCTTTCACCTGCAGGAAAAGCCGGTATTCATCCCGGACAAGAAGAAGGAATGGACTCCAAGAGGTCCTGCTGAATTTGTCAGAGATGTCATGGGTAAGAAGGCAACCTTATTTCTCAATTTTTCATTGTATCATTCAGTTGGCTTACCTTTTAAACTGTTGATATAAACATCTTGCACTTTATAAGAGGGATGACTACATTCAATGCACACTTTCTATGTTTAATTTTGCTCATACTATAGAGGGATCGTAAAGCTTTGTTCTGTAAAACTGAAATCAGAACTACACAACTGGCTTAAGCAACAATTCCATGTTGCCATCTACATGTAGTTCAAATGCACTTAGAAAACCAGGCTATTTCATTATATTTGAGGGATATCATTACTGAAGAAAGATGTTCTAGTTATTCATTATCCAACATTCACGAAACTAGGGTATGCAATAGTCAATCTTGGTTTAGATAAAAAAAACAAATTCTGTTATTGCCAAAAAGTAATGAAATTTTCATATTAATGATGTTGGTAAAAGAAGGACATCTTGGTTTTGCAAAACGTCCTTCTGTTATGCAAATTTCATCACTGCTTGGCAATAACAGAATTTTTTTTGAAAAATCAAAGGCAGTTGATCTAATCTTACATCTCTGATGTTTGAAATGTTCTACCATTACAAAAAAAATTGTAGTAATGGTTTGAAGTTGGTAAAATGTGTCTCTGAATGTCCTCCCATTACCGTGGAATCGCCTATTAGTTATTTTATCATTGTTTCCTGTACGGAAAGTCATTTGTCATAGGTACAGTTGCGAATGGAATGACAACAGAAAATGATTTATTGCCATAATATTGTAGTGATCTCTTTTTCTTCTTTGCTTTTCATTCATTCTTTCTTCTTTTTTTTTTTGCATAATGGAGTAAAGCAACAACAACAACAAAAATTAGTTATATTAAAATGTCATGGGATGAAATATTTAACTAGAGAGTTTGTGAAAATATAGTTTTCTTCAAAGTACAATCTCTTTTCGGACTTAGAAAACCAGGCCATTTCATTATCTTTTATATCTCATGCATTCTCATTCATAGGATCTAGTGCTGGTGCTGGGAGCGGAGAATTCCATGTTTACCGTGGTTACCGTCGTCGGGAGAATGCCAGACAAGCTTTCATTCAGAACAAAGCAGAAAAGGTAGAGTTCTTGTCAAAAGTGACTTAAATCGAAGGGTCAATCAAATCTTGATATTCAATTTCTCTTAGATGAAAGTATGAAAACCAAAGAAACAGACAGGCAAAAAACTTTAGGAAGAAAGATATGATTGTTTGAAAGTTGAAAATAGCTGTTTATAAATTATGGATCTCACTTATATTTTTCAGTTTCTCTTTAATTGTAAGCCCAGACCTTTTATAGATCTATTATTGCCATTTGTTGCATTGCATACTTACTTTCAATGTCCTGATTAGACCATTTATAGCTTGATATGTATCTGCATAAAAATGATGGGAGTTTCAGGCAGACATACAACACAGCTTCACTTCATGGAGAGCATTGGATAGATATTCAGTTATTGACATCACCTGAAATAAAATAGCTTCTGCATATAACTAGCATGTAATAGCCTATTGATATTTATATTGTTGAGCCACATACTTGTAACTGCAGCAGTCCTGCCAGTACATAACATCCCTGTTGCTAACTAAGTGTGGAGGAGGGGGGGTTTCAGAAAAGTAAAAAAAATTGTAAATTCTCCTTGACAAGGGTAATCAATACACCTCCGAAAGTGTTTTGGTTCACCCAAATAAACTCCCTGGGATGCCATAAGGCCTTATTTCACTCAATTTGCAACAATAAATGTGTGAATGCATACTTTCAATCTGCAAAATTGCTTTGATCCTCTCAGATCACCCCCCCCCCCCCCCCTGATTCAGCAAAGCCATATTTCTTCCAATTTGAACCATGTGTAAACGATTTTCTGCTAAGAAGGCCCAAGGAGCTTCAAGAGCTGGAGTTCCAACTGGCAACAAATTATCTCAAGCAGCTGCTCCTTTCTAAGGATGCACAAAAGAATCTACAGGTGCGCTGTAGTCTTTGATGTCCGATGTTCCAAGCCGCCAACTTCATGGGAAAGCTTGAGCAGTGATTTTTTGTCACAAATGAAATATCAAGAATATTTCACTTTTTATTTGAATAAACAAAGTGAAATTTTCACATATGATAAAATTGAATACGACAGCCTAATTGTGTCCAGAAATTTGACTATATTGTATGATAGTAGTTTCAATTTGTGGAAAAAAAGGTAAAATTTTAAATTCCTAAAATCCCCAATTTGACACTCTTCCGATTACTCCCTGCAAACGAAAATAAAAATTGCAATTGTTCAAGTACAGTTGATTATGATGTTATATGTCAGATTAGTGCCCACACATGCCCAGTCGCGCAATTTTGATTCATATATCAGGGAATTTTGTACAATTTCTTTTCGCTTGCCCCCAGTAAAGGTAAGCACTGTGAACTGCTCATATCATCAGACTAGTGATAGCAAAAAGTAATTATCATTACAAAAGCATATTTTCCTTTGAAAATGGCCCGTAAGTTTGCAGCCAGGCAGGAATCTTTTGTCTTCTTATCTGCAAGGAAGATCCAGTTAAGCACATGCCTGACATATTTTTCCTTGGCGGCTTCAAACATGGTTCAAAGGGAATGAGCTACATGTGACTCCAGCTCTTGAAGCTCCTTGGAAGGCCTTCCTTGGTATATTTTTCTGCAGCTTAAAAGATTATAAATATAGATAACCAGTAGATAACCACAGAGCTCTGAAATACTAAAAATCTCGGAATTGACATTAGTGTCCATTGCAATGCATGGGCAAAAGATACAAAAAGTTTGGGCCCTGTCTTAATATAAAGAGTTACGATTGATTAGAGTCGATCGCAACTTAAAATCGATCGCAGCTGTGTACTTACATGTAAGATATAGGAGTTGCAATTAATATTTAGTTGTGATTGATTCAAAACAATCATAAGTATTCATAACTCTTTATAAGACATGGCCCAGAAATACACCTAGGGATGCATATGTTTTATGAATAATATTTTCTGATATCCTCAAATAGAAAACATAAGGTTGTGTAGTCAAGATGAAGTTTGTATCTTCTTTTTTTTAATGATGAAAAATATCTTAGTCTCTGAAAACTCCACATTTGATCACAAATATTCAAGATTTTTATCCTTTGTTCCAACGATGTAGGATGAGGTGGAGCGAATCTATCATGAGAAGCTAGAAGAAAACCAGAGATTAGCTGATCAGAGAACAGCCAAGAAACGTGCCAAGAGGTAAGGTCGCAAGTCTTTCAAGGTTCTGAAATTCAGGGAAGCATCTGACCTTTAAAAGAAGAGAAAAATTCAATATATATAATATTTTTCAAACATTTGGCACCCTCTCAAAATGACAAATTGGTAATGTTTTGCATAATGCCTAGGTGGATATTTTATTTGACTTTAACACTATATAGTGATATTCCTATTTCCATAGTTTTGATTATATATCTATCTTTTGTTGCTGTTAGTTATAGACAGTGCAAAGTAATATAAGATTGAGAAGAAATAAATTGTGATGAATTATGTCCCATATGTTTCAAGTATTATGGATCTTTCACTTTTCCTGCTACAAAATGCGAATATAATTTGTTAGAAAGTTTTTTTGGTAGCAGTGAAAGGTGGAGATTCATTCCTTCCACATACTTTGATGAGGATTTACTAGTTTCTATAAATTTGAAAATGTTATTGACTGAGTAAAACACTATTTAATGAGTAGAGCATGATAGGATATATTTACTTATCTGACAGATATCTGTCTTGGCTTTCTTTTAAAGAGCAACTGCTATAGAAGGGCATGTTACAACTGGTGATGTCACAATGACACATAATTAATATCACAACGACCCGTAATAGAGTATTATTTTCAGCTATTAAAATAAACTAATTTCTGGCAATGAAGTTAATGTATTGGTTAATTGGAAGTTAAATCAATTTAATTATGCAGAATTACATTTGAAAACAATTTCAAATAATGTTGGCATTGCATACTACTTGTAAGCCTTCCCAGAGCACTATGACGCTAACAGTGTATTCACAGTGTTGTCAATTTAACGTTAAATTGACCCATCCCATAAATCTCAGTGCTAGAAAGTATTTTGTTCAGCTGAAAATAGTACTATGATATGTGTCGTTGTGACATTACGCGTCATTGTTACATTACTGGTTGTAAACAGGGCTTAGTCTGCTAGTAGAATTTTTTTTAATGAATCATAAATTGTGAATTTCAATGAATGGTTCATTTTATCATGTGATAATAGTGATATCAATATTGGCAAGTTGGTGATAAACCATCTCAGTTATCCTCATGTTTGATTTGAAATCTTATGGAATGGAGAATTTGAATTGAACTTGTCACCAATCGGCTTACATGTATGTAGCTGTTTTAATTTCATTTTAGATGTGCATACATGTAATTGTTTGTTATCACCTCTTATGCTCTCTTTTCTTTATCTCTCTCTTCAAATATCTCTCCTTCTTCCTCTCACTTTTTGCCTTTCTCTTCTCCCTCTCTGTCTTTGCCTTTCTCCTTTCTGTCTCTCTTTCTCCCTTCAACTTTCGTACCTCCCTCCTCCCTCTCTCCCTCCCCCCTCTCTCTCTCTCTCTCTCTCTCTCTCTCTCTCTCTGTATCTGCCTCTATATCTCTCTGTCTTATTCTCTTTTCCCCTCACCTTTCTATGATTGTAATTTTCTGTTGTACCATCTCCAGGTTAAAACAAAAGCAGAAAATGCAAGCTAAGAAGAAAAAGAAAGAAAAGGAAGAGAAAGGTAAGAATTATTCATCAAGGAAAAAACAACATAAAATGATAAATCATTACTTATAGTGAACACATGGTTTGCCCTATGAAGTGCCTTGAATCCATAATGAAGAGATGTTTGGTAGTACATGTCTGTAGACCATGTTTGTTCGTTTGTTGTTGTTTTATTGACAAAGCACAGGTGTTTTGTATGCATAGAAATAGAATTTAATTTATTAGTGGTACATTTCAGT
Source organism: Heliocidaris tuberculata (assembly GCA_025618425.1). Classification (NCBI taxonomy): domain Eukaryota; kingdom Metazoa; phylum Echinodermata; class Echinoidea; order Camarodonta; family Echinometridae; genus Heliocidaris; species Heliocidaris tuberculata. Next base: position 13,536,134 of record CM046840.1, read on the forward strand.
ATGTTGCGACATTTATCCAAGGGTTCATTTCATCAAAGATATAGGGTTAAGATTAGGGCTGCAATTGGATTTTATATCCCTTTCAGAAACTCATGCTCCCTATTATGCGCAAAATTTATGTGCATTAAGCAATAAAAATGGTGTTCATAAAGTATCAGTAGCAATATGATAAGGGCATTATTTTTATGAGCACCCGTTTATGAAACCCGCATCGTGCAGGATCTGTGAATTGAAGAAGAAAACTTTGCTATGCATGATGCGGGAAATCAAATGAAAACTACCAAAACTATAAATTTACCTTTAAGTATGGGCCTTGTTTGAGCTGTGCATAAATTGTATGCATCAAGATTCTGGGGACATTAGATACATTCAAAGAGTATGTGATTGTACTGAATAAATGTCCATATTCGCTCAAGCAGTTCTAACAATCCAAGCTATGCTTTGCATTCAGGTTTAATACCTCAGTTACAGTGCAAATGTTTTCCCAAAGAGCTAATGCTATAAAGGAATTGTTTCCATGAACCTTGGGTTTTCTTTTGTTTAGTCTAGTACTGATAATATGTGTTTTAGAATGAAAGTTGAGTGTCACATATTGTCAGAATCATGTGAAAATAGATGATATCCAGTTTTAAGAAAATCCCATACATGTCATTAACTGAAAAAAAATGATAGCATGGGAAAAATATAAGGTCAATGTTATTTTAGACATGGGTCCAATGTCTATGATCCAGTGTTGGGTCCAAGACCAGAGGGTCCGAGATCAAGATCAGGATCAGACAGTCCGAGATCAAGATCCAGATCCGCAGCTCAAGATCGAGATCAGAACATCTGAGATCAAGATCAGATATGTCCGAGATCAAGATCAAGATCGAGGTTACTGATGCCGATCTCGAGACTGGTATCGAGATCAAGATCAATCTTGAAGTACCCAACACTGAGTCGTGTTTTCGCCAATTGGTGAACGATTTTAAAAGCTTTTTCGTTTGATAATTTATGTAATAACAATGTTGATCTTGAGCAATCTCGAGCAAAAGTTCCGAGAACAGAGGCTCCGAGATCAAGATCAAGATCAAGACCAACACCTTCGAGATCAAGAACAAGATCGAGGTTACTGATGCTGATCTCGAGACTGGTCTCGAGATCAAGATCGATCTCGAGGTACCCAACACTGCTATGATCTCTTGGTTGCTACCTACTACCTGATAAATGACTGTATTATCCGAATTTGTAGATTGTGTTCCCAGATTACACTTCCACTATTTTTTGTTTATTGACCTGAAGCTTGATTTTTATTCCATTTTTTCATTTTAGCCAAGAAAAAGGCAGGAGAGGGCGAGGAGGGGAGTGAGGAAGAGAGTGAGGAGAGCGACAGTGATAGTGACAAGGAACCGAAGGAAGATGATGCAGAAGAGAACTGCTTTGTAATAGGCGGAAAATGAGGAGGAAGTGAAGAAATGATCCTGACACTATATGCTGTGTGATGGACTGAGGAGCGAAAGATCCACTTGGAGATTCTACCAACAAGCCCATGTGTATATTTATACAGTATAATAGGAAAGTGCAAAGATTGAAGCCGAGTCGCAGAAACTAAATGCCGTGAGATGAATTGGGGAGGAGCTAAACATCCACATTGATAGGGTTTTAATACTATGCTTGTGTGGATATATGTACAGGAAAGGGAAAAACTGAAGCAGACACCAAATGCTATGTGATGGACTGAGGAGCTAAAAAATACAGTGCATAGGATAGCATAAAGCTGATGAAGACATCGAATGCTTTGTGAGGGACTAAGGAGATAAAGATCCCATGTGTGCGGGATGTAGGTTATAAGCCTGGGAAAGTGAACATTTGAAACGGATACCACAGGGTGTGTGTGTGTGTGTCTGTGTGATGGACTGAGGATCTTCTTAACGATGCAACCCACAATGAATCCTTTGCTTTTATGGATGTAGGAAAGTGAAAAACTTAATGCAGACACCAAGGCTGTGTGGTGGACTGAGATCCAACAGACGGTGCCAATCCTGTTGGTGTATGCAATCCTTTGCTTGCATGTAATGCTACCCCTTTGACTTGTGAAAGTACTTGAAGGAGCCTGATACGCACTTCCACAGGGTGCAAAATGCTCATGTGCTTCAGTACATTCAGTGTATAAGTTCACTTGTTTGTTTGTAATAAGATATGAGAGGAGTGGCTGAGAGAGGTAAACAATGGGGTCCATATGGAAAGAATAATACTGGTATGTCTGTGGATACGTGATGAAATATTGTCTGCTTGGAGCCAGAAGGGCCATAGTTAACTCTTTGTAAATTCATATATATATATATATATATAGTCAAAAGGTCTTTTAGGTATCAGGTCCACGTATGGAAAGAGTACTTCCATGTTTTATGCTATATCGTCTGCTGAAAGTCAGAAGGGCATAAGTTATCTGTATAATTACAAGTCAGTTAACAACCTTATGACGCTCAGGAGATGATGGCCCACATGGAAAGAATACTCATGTCCGTTAATGATAATGACGATGACTTCTTGTATGGTCAGTATCCGCCTCTGCTAAAGATGTGATGTAATCATTTGCTGAGAGCCAGAAGGGTGTTTGTTAACTCTCTATAATTGTTATGAGTTAATGATTTTTTTGCTCTCAGGAGATGATGATCCACAAGGAAAGAATATTTCCACGTTTGTGGATATGAGATATATTCTACTGAGGGCCAGAAGGGCATTAACTCTTTATAGATTCCTTTGAGTTAACAACTTTCTGGCTCTGAGCTGATGATATCTTGCTTGCTTGCTTGCTTGCTTGCTGTCGTGGAGTTGTAACGAAACCTCTGTAACTGACAGAAGGCGTTGAACCATTCATTACACATCGATTTCACATTCCCCCGATATTACTTACGTTGACATAAAGTCAGCTTGTCTGCCCTCCTTTTAATACAATGGGTACAAAGACGTAAGCCCACTCAACCAAGAGCAGTCAAAGAGTGGAGTTACATGTATGCATGCAAGCAATACTTGCCTTCCTGTGCAAGTATCAACAATCTTTGCCTATTTTCTACAAGTTATGTAGCAAGTTCAAGGTTTTTTTGTCCGATCAGGCCAGTAATTATATTTTAAAAGTACCATGGCAAATCCCATGCCAAATAGAGCAATTGGAATAAATTTTGTTGTTTCCTTTTTTTTTCACTCGTGTTTGGCAAGAAGTTAAAGCTCATCAATAGTCTGATGTGACTGTGAGCCACCATATTTTTGTGGAGGAAACCTTATATTGTAAAGATCATTTTTTTTAAATGATACTACTGTAAAGAGCAAAGTCTAGCTTTTGTGTGCAAACAAAATAATATTCTACATTGTTTATGAGGAAATCTTCATGACTCAGAATTAGCAAGTTAAGTTTATTTGAAACACTATTTGTATTGATGTTAATTTAATAAGTAAACTTACCCTCTGACTAGGTTTATCTTGGAAAAGTTGGTTTATAGCCTAAAAATAAAAATAAGAAAAAGAAAAGAGAGAGAGAAAAAAACTCATCCCCATTGCAAAGAATGGAAAAAAATAAATCATTTTTGCTGTTGTTTATTGAACTTTATTCTAGTTTGTATTAGATCAGTCCCTCCTTGGAAGATAAGGAAAAAAGAATAATAATCATTTTGTTATGCCTCTGCCCACCTAAGGTGGTGCCGGAGGCATCATGTACTTGTGTTTTTAAAGTAATGTAATTGCACACATATCTTTTTGATGGGTTGTGTATTTTGAAATAAATAATTTTATACACTGGAAAATAGTTCCTCTTTTTTATTCACTCTAGCCACTGGGTTCTTTTCGAATTTGTATTTGCTGCTGTTATGTATACTAAGTCCATAAGATCAAACATTGTTTGGGATATAATGAACTTTTTAATTTCATTAGTACAGCAATGAAGCCATATTTCCCCATTTTTTCCCTTCAGAGTGTAAATTGTTTACAATTTGCAGCCAAGTATTTTATTGAAATAATTCTGATTTTATTCAAAATGACACTTCATGATGACCAGTTAGCATGACAGCTTTAGCAGATTGTGCCATTGTTCCAATTTAGTGCCAAATTTAGGTTCTATGTGTACCCTTTATGAGAGAGAGAGAGAGAGAGAGAGAGAAACATATACAGTGTACAGTATGTATACTTGAAAAACAATGTAGGAAGAACTGACAGAGAAAAAGAAGGAACACTTTATGAAATAAGGGGGGAGTAGAGAAAGAGAGAAAGAGAGATGTATAGTTTTGAAATAAGCAAGAGGACATTGAGAAGAAGTTGCTTGCAATTGTGATGCTAGACAAGTACACTGGAATATTGTAGAATGATAGAGAGGAGGAGGTTATGGCCAGTTTTATCTGAATGAAAGTAGGAAAATCAGAGAAGATTGTAAAAGTTGAATTGAAATTGGATAGTCATGGCAATGAAAAGTATCTTGCGAGCTCCTCTTCTATTTGCTCTGTACACAGAAATTCATCGATTTTAATTTACTTTGTTTTTGATGAGGGAATAGATTTGTATCATACACATGTGCGGGGATTTCTTGTTGAGGTCGGGAAGGATGCGACCAGCCTTAGCCATTGGTTGCTGTACAAAATTTAAAATTTCCTGGGGAGGGGACGTGTCCCCCCGTTTCCCCTTGATCACCGCCCATGATCATACAGGTATTGCGTAAAATCATAAGTGAAATGCTTATATCTAGGGTGCATGTATGATAAAATATTTTAAGAGGAAATGGAAATTTATGATTTTTTGTTTATGAAGCAAATGAGAGAGGAGCTCACAAGATATGTCACAGAGCTGCCAATTTGTGTTTGATTAAAACTACAAAAATTCATAACTTTATTTCTTATCAGATTTTTCTCAATCTTTCATTGATCTGTTTCTTTAACTTTTCTGCTTCTATTAAAACCAACTTAATATTAGGGTGGACTTTCCCTTTTAAGGTCATGTTAATTTCAGTGAAAACAATTGAACTGTCGGAGCAAATTTGAAATTGCACCTTCTCATTGGTGTGTCAGGGATGTCCATAAACATTATGCACACTCATTAACCAAAATGAGGAGCCACTAGTTTAGATTTGTTACAATGAAAATAATTTCACTGAAAGTTAAATTTAATAATTTTCAGAATATCACCAATCACTTTTACTCTCTAAACCCTTTTATTTCAGCTCTTCTGCCTCCCATCTCTTTTTCTCTCACTCACTCTCTCTTCTTCAAAACAATTACACCGTCTCTCACACTATTATGTACAATACATGTACAATCTTATCACTTTATCTGTCCTTCTCTCACAAACATTAGTGCTGTAGTTCCCAAGTCCCAACCCCAAATCCTGGTCTGGTCTGGCTTATTAACTTTTTGAAGTCCTTGCTGGGTTTTGGACCAGTCTGGTAACTAGTTTCATAAGGAACATAATTAAATCCATGATTAAAATGTTGAAAACAGTAAATGTCTGTACTCTTCCTTAGAGGATATTGTACATGTATTGTTACATTTCAACGCACACTGTATTCTAGTACTCTCAGAATACATGTGGACATACACACTAGTATTGTGGAAGGGTAGACTTTCAGGCAGTGGCGCAAATCCATTTTGAAATTGGGGGGGGGGGGGGGACATTCGCCTCCCAAAATTCTCTGACAAGCAAAAAAAAAAAAAAAAAGGGGGGGGGGGGGGATTCGCCTATCTTCAAAAAGGTGGTGGTGGTGGGGGGGGGGGACATGTCCCCCTGTCCCCCTGTCCCCCCCCCCCCCCCCCCCCCCCCCCCCCCCCCGGATTTGCACCCATGCTTTCAGGTGATAAAAGATGAAAAATAGTGTGCTTTTCAAATATCTTTTCTACCAGACCTCGTCTTACCAGTTGACACGACTTATGTTTCAGTCTAGTTTGCGTCTGGCTCAGGTTCTGAGCTATATAGCACTCAAGTCCACACAAAAGACCAAAATAAATCAACCCCCACAGCCTCCATTTTATCAGATATTTACAAAACAGAACGTCAGGTTTTTATTTCATTTAAGTCTATAAGTGTAACAAGAGAATTTGTACAAGATTGAGACCAAGAAACACTGAGCTGTATTACAAGCAGAATATAGCAACAAATTTTACAGTATAAGGTGGATGGGGATTACTCTTAGATGGCCAAGACTTACAGCTCGTTCACACATAGAGCGGAAAACCGCCTCAGAAATCCGCTGCCGTGCAATAACAATGGCATATCAAGCATAGTGCAATTCGCATATCTGTATCTTCAAACACACAAATGAAAAACTAAGCTTAGGGGCCCTTTTTTTTAAATCCCACTTGCCACTCATGCACACGTAAAACGATCGCTATTTCATCACAGCGGTTATTGAGGCGGTTTAACGCGTCATGTGTGAATGAACCTTCATCTTACAATTGCATTTTTAGAGAGTATTTAAGATTTACAGCTGGGCTCCAATCCAATGATAGGTCACCAGAAAGTAATGTCTCTGAAGAAGTGTAAAATATTACAATCGCTGAAAATTTTAATTTTAAAAGTCCCAAAAATGAATCGCACTTACTGTTATTGTACCATGGGATTTGGAACTATGTTAACAGCCCAATGTAAAGAAAAGTGTGACATCAAAATGGAAGGGGACAAACAAAATTACAATTAAAAATTGATTTGATTCTGTCATCAACATACTACACAAATTCCTGAATTAAATGGGTATACGGCAAATAATGGAAATAATACACTGTAACTCAATATTGTTTCAACAGATTGTTTCTCTCAAATTCGAGGACCACATGAACATGTATACTTCCCACAGGAGTCACATGACCCATAGTTTTAGAAAACCTCTGTACAAAGTCCCTCTCTGATCAGACAAGATAACTGTAATATTTCCAAAGATAACAGTTGCCTGAAAGCGACCTTGCAGGGTCATGAGAAAGTTGATAAGGACCATTCACATTGGTAATAGACTCGCCATGATGGAAGCATCTACATCACTTGCAATGTTAATCATATTGTCTGCTCAAGCCAGAAGGGCGTTTAGGTACACCTCTATGTCGAATTGCACGAGTTAACTCATTGACTACTGAATTAGCTCATTCCCTTAGAATAACACAGAGACCACCCGGTTCCCGTAGCCAATGGGTTAATGCCCTTCTGGCTCCTAGAAGATAAGTCCTATGTACCTTCATGATTTTATTTCTTGTAAAAGAACTTCATTCCTCTTAAACCCTATAGAAAAAGCTAATGAAATACGGTGATATTGTATAGAATGCAGCATGCTCCTAAATATATATATATATATATATATATATACTCATTTGAGGAGGAATCTTTGGTTAGGAACTCTGTCATAAAACTATGGACTTCATCAAGAAAACAAGAACTTATCTTCTAGAAATCACAACCTTGAAGAAATTGCTGATAACAGTCCAAAGTAGTGTGTGATTGTTTTGATAAAGGGACAATTTAAAAGCCTCAGAACAGTAGGAGTTTTTCACATGGCTGGAAGGCGGATGCATGATTTCACATGACGAGTCGACCGTGTTTGATGGGCACTTTCTTGGGTGAAGAAGTGAAATAAAGCAAATGACTTTTTAAAAAGCACGGGAGTATGGCTAGTCGTGCAGAATAAACTGCAACTCGTGCTCATTCTCGTGTAAACCAAGGCTGTCAGAATGTGAAAAGAAAAATCTTTGTTTGCATAAATGATACGGTAGGCTACTGGCCTTGGTATTAATGGCACCAAAGAATCTTAATTTTTGAGAAAGATAAAATACCTAGGATCTTGAGTGAAAAATTAGACCCCCAAAACTCGGAATTAACACCGCCCTCTAGCTGTACTCCTTTTAACAGGAAATGATGGCATTTTACGTCCAATGTTACACCACCTGTGATGTTAAGAACAAAATCATGAGCATAATAAAACGATGCTTGTAAATCGCTCCAAGACTGAAATAAAATAAACCAGCATTCAGAATATGTTGACATCACCACTTTGTATACATGTAGAACGAGAATAATTTTTCCATCATGTTTATCGTACAAAGAAATAGTCCCCCATCTCTTGATAAAAAATTCTCAACATCAAGTACAGAAATAAAGCAGAACAAAGACAGGTTTATGTTTACATCGAGTCACTATTGCTCTGGCCGAGAGAGCTTTAATCAAACAATTAGAAAACTAGTTATCAAACAAATAATATCAAAGCTTACATTATGTACATGCTGGCTTGTATTGTTTTCTTTAAAATACTTGCTTGTACCACCCCGATAAAGGACGATTGTAGTACAGCCTCAACACAAAACACACTGTTCATTTTGATAATGCTCAACAGCACTGCGTATTTATATTCATCCAAGTGTTGAACGTGCTCCTGTTCTCTTAAATATAATCTGTTATTTTACATTCCTTATTTAGATACAACATATGACAAACTTCCTGCAATAAGAAAGCACATGTGTGGGTGGTACAGGGTGATTAGAAACAGAAAAAAAAAATACCATAATCAAAAGTGCACAAATTATACAAACAAATTGGTCCTACCTAACTGCTCTCAAAAACGTATATTTTCTTTATTGGTACTGCTAAAAGCAAGTAACCAAATTATCCCGTTTAAATACATTTCTGGATTGTGATTGTGCACCACTTTTATAAATTACTGGTACATGTATATGCTGCATGTTGAAATTAAGCATGTAAGTGTTTCCCTCTCCTGTTTTGCAGCGTGTGAACCACAGCAACAAAATAAAAATAAATGAATAAATAAATAAAGGATAATATTGAATAACAATGATACAAATTAAAATTCAAGATATATTGTGAATGTGCCAGAGCTGTTCCCACGCATTCAGACATTTCTAAAACTATATACGTGGGCACGCACTTGGCGTGTTCAACGCATGAGCGATTACTTGACATAAAGAAACGGTGGTGTCTTTAAGCCGAGCACCATCAGGATTCTACAAAGAGATTAATAAAGCAAACATGATATCTAGATTCCCTCTCACTGCAAATCAGTCTTTGTGCTCGGTCCTTTAATCATTCCCGTCACTTTTCATTCTGTCAACCAATGTCGACCAGGTGATTGGGTTATCGGTATCAACATGTGACATGCAAATTTTCAACCTCCACTGACCATAATAATCACTTCTGAAACCAACAATGCTGAAAAAAGCATAACCCCTTAACAGCTAGCTCCTCAAAGGCTAACACATTTGATGTTGAGTAAATGTTAGAAAGCAAATACCTAACAATAAATTTTATTGCTCATCACACATGCAGCAAAGCATCAACCTCATCGGTCTGAACGTAATGTAAATGTTAGAGGTAACACTCGCCTCATGCCCAATGACTATGAACAAGTTCTTGCACGACATGAGGCAAAAGGCATGGACCAATAGCTCTTCATAACCATCCCTACCAGCCTTGCTTTGATTTCTTAAATCCACCATCAATTTAAAACTTTGGCGCTACTACGTGATTTACGCATTATTCTGAGGGGACGTTTCACTCTTTAATTTACAGAACAAACATTTTTGCAATTCATAGCACAAAAAAAAAGAAAAAAAAAGAAGAGATCTCATGTTAATAGTACTACCAAAATGGCACTGAACTTTTCAAGTCTGCATGTGTCAATTGGCTCATAGCGCAGGCAGTCAGAAACACCTAGTGTGTTCTGTATGCTTTATAAATGGGGAAATAGAGGTTCAATGGCTCAACTCTAAAGGATAGTTCATACAGTTACTTTAGGGTATAGAACACACCTGGACCCGGGGGTCCACACATTTGAAAAAACAGTACTGTTCTAGTAACAGACAATATCTACAAACCTAAATAAAACAAGATAATCATAAAAATATATTTGAATATTTTCCTTCCAAGGTCCATTTCAATGAACAGTGGGGCAGAAGGGAGATATGAACTTTACTTTGAATCAACTGCACAAAACCTCTACACTGTCACAATGAACAAATTAAAGCTCTATCTGTATCATTATCACATTACTAGATTTTCTTACACATCATACCACAACTAAAGAAAATGGTTGAGCTTGCTTCAAACCAATATAACAGACACTGAAATATGACTGCGCACTGCGTAGGAAAACACTTTTGGCAGTTTTCATTTGAAGTAGAATGTCTATAACCTGACTAACATACTCTCAAATTGCTATCAAGACCTTTGGTTTTGTTGAGTGAATTCTAGAGGTTCTTCCACAGGATCATCAGTATTTCACCAACACATAAAACAAACCTGGACCAGAAACTATATTTATGATCGTAGGAACACTGTTAAAACTAAATATACAAATTGATTGGGATTTTTTCCATTTCTCTACCGTCATTACGGCTGTTTATTTCATGAGGATGTCTTTTCCATGGGAGAGAATTCCTCTGCAGAATGAACCAATCTTCAAAGAATGTCTTCTGCTGTGTCTCCTCCAATGACAGTCTACAGTGGACATAGTGGAGACAGAAGTGCCCAAGGAACTATGTAAATATATACCAAACAGTCAAGTGACCTTAGGTCACACCAATTACTGGGGTCATCAACAGGGAACAATGAGAGAGATTGGGAGTCCAGTGTTTTGTTGTTTAAGCTCAGCAGGGGCTTTACTTCTTCTTGCCCTTGTTGTTGGCCCCACGGGGTGGAGTGACAGGTCGACCGCTACCTCCAATGCCGCTGTATGGGAACTTCTTGTTCTTGTCTGAAGGTTTGAGAATCTACAGAGAAATGGAACCATGCTTGAAATTAGAGTTGAGCTGTGACCCTACATGCATACATTGCATTGAGTTTTGAAGCTTAATCCCAATCAAAATAAACATAAGTAGTCCTGACAAATGATTTAAGATACATCTGCTCATAGACATAGGAGCTGCATTTAAATGTCTCCCACAACAGATCTTAAAAAAACTAGTGTGTTGGGCATCAGTTGGGTAAGTACTCCTCATGTAGTTGATGCAAAACAGCCTTATCAGAATTCACTCTCTTACCATTTTTTTCAATCTCATTTTGAAAAGCTCAATAACTTTAAGGTCTGTGGTTTGGAATTTCCTTCTTTTTTTTTTGTGGATACATGATGAATGAAATAAATCAGAGAGGTACAGTGCAACTCAGTGCTTTTAACCTTGTGTACATGCCCTACTTTAAATGGCCAAGAACACTCATTAGGGGACGAATGTTTGACAGCCAAACCACCTGGAAGCACTCTTTCACCACTACAACCTTCTCAGGTTTCACATTTCCTATCAGAGTGTTCATTTGCCAACAGGAACTACCACAAAATCATGGCAAGCAAATGTATCCTGGTGTTCTTGGAATTAATTCTTTCTGTTTGATTATCATGATACAGAAATGACACTGCCATTTCATCACCTGACAATATGTGATTACCACACCTCTAAGTGACACGCCACCCATATAATGAAATGATTTCATTTTTCTCTTATGATATAAAATCACATACTGAACACTTTCTGTTGTAATATAAGGACTTTTATTTCACATAACTTTGGAAGAAAAACATCTCTATTTGAAAAGCACACTGTTTCCTAATTAAAGTTAGTCATCTCTGGTAGAATTCATGGTAAATAAATGTTGCAAGAACTGAACATTCAATCTCTTGACTAAAATGCTTTCCATTTCAAAAGAATTGACTCTTGTTCCTAGTTTTATATAAGATTGCATGGTACCTTCAGCCATTCTGAAAATAGATTCAGTTGAAGTACCATTTCAGGCATCTTGCCAGGAAAAACTAACCCCCCAGTCCATTAACCTCTGCCAAATGTCAATCAATACAATCGCTTTGTGACAGTGACCAATCTTCTTTTGGCTAGAGCAACTAGATTTCTTAGAATAGTCAAGCTCTATACTGCCTCTCTCAGACTTGCGTGCCAGGCATTACGCCAGGTGATTATTAAAACCATTATGAAATTCTATACACACTTCTTTTGTAAAAGCCATCTTGTATAAAAAGCATGATGCATTACTGGAGCAAAATGTTCCAATAAGTAGAGAACATGACGTATAAAAGTATAATTTACTTGGACATAGGAAGCTACTGAAATTAGAAGTATGTTAAAATTTAGAGGGAAAATGCATGAAAATACTAATTTTGTTATTGCACCAATATTGCAATTATTGCTTTGAAATTTGTGTGATAATTATTTATCAAAATGTCAACTTTGGGCAATTTTTCACTTGCTTTGTTGCTTCCTATTTTCGTAGGAGGGTTTATATCAGTGGTACTTTAAACATCCCAAGAGAGTGGAGCATGATTACAGTTGTTTTATGTCACAGGCAAATGCACTTTCCTCTTTGGCAATTCCTTTTTGTCTGTGGTTTGTGAAAACCTATCCTTTATTTTACTGCTTCAATTTACCTGGAATGAACACATCAGAGTCTCATCCACGCTCATCATAGCGCCAGCATTGTCAAACTCTCCACAGTAATTAGGTGCTGAGAACAGAGTTACCAGTTGTCGTTTTGCAAAGAACTCATACCCATCTTCTACTACCTGCAAGCATAAAACAAATCATAGAAGTGTTCACATGCTGAGGAAGGGGAAAATTGTTGAGGTGATGAAAATATGGAATCAGTACACAGACATGTGCTACATGTACATGTACATACATTATACTACCTCAGTCGAGTGGTTTAATCACTTGACGGGGAATGCAAAGGTCGTGGGTTCAAACCCCGGCACTTTTGCCTCTGTGACAATGCTCCTAAAAATGAATTGGTACTCAACCAACATTATTTTGGCTATACAATCTTTTCTAAGCATGCCATGTGGAATATTGTGAATTTTAAAATTCACTTATTACCATAAAATTAAACTAAGCATACAATGTACTCTGATCAGGCAGACAAAAAAAGGCTTAGCTCTTTTTCAGATCTCACGATGACAGTCAAGTGGGGGGGGGGGGGGGGGGGGGGTCTAGAGTAACCAAAGGAAAAACATTCCAGCCAACCTTCTACAGCAAAAATGAGGAATCTTACAAGGCAAAATTAGGAAACCAGTGTATTTCATATGCTTTTACACTGAAAATCTTAGAAAAGAGAGGAAGTTAAGATTTATCAGTTTGAAGGCCAAAAAATAGGAATCATTCCTTCAAATTAGGAACAATTACCAGCTATGGAAAATATCAGAGGAAATTTATGCATATCATAGGGATCAAACATAAAGCACATATCTATTTGAAATATTACTATCACAATGTCTGTGCCGTCAGTGAAATTACCTGATGTGCCCTGCATATGAGGTCCAAGTCGTGCTTGAGAAGGAATTTGGATACAATTTCAATGCCGAACGTAAACGAGACACCACGGTCGTTTTCTCCCCATCCCATAGTTTCCTTGTCGGGATCTGACCAGAGCAAGTCGCAGAGCAGGCCCTGGTCGGGGACGTCTGTGGGACGCATGATGCGACGGATTTGTTCCATGGATTGAAGATCCGGAGACAGGCCTGTGGTAAGGAAAGTAAGATGTTTAGGTCTTTGTTTAATGTAAACAGCATCATTTGTTATAGACCACAGGGGTCAAGAAGAAGATTGGTTCCACTCGGTACTGATTAGATACCCATCAGAGACATCCTTGTATACACTCAGAATTAATTCTGAAATAATTTTTTTAAGCTTGAACATATCTGAGATATTACACAGTTGGTAATATCCAGTGAAACCTACACAACAACCTTGCCTACTCTAGAATAACTGTACTTTCGACAGGATTTTTTAAAACTTAGTACCATGTTTAATATCAATGGCCCGTATTCTCGAAAGTGGCCTAAGTTAAGCGTGGCTTAACTTAGGCCGCCGATTTATGGAAAGCCATTCGTCAACCCCTAAGTCCCGTATAAATTACTATATTCATATAACAAAATAAAGAAGCAAAATTATTTTCTGGCATGTAATGAGCATCCAAAATTAATTCTATTATGTCAGTGGTGTATTTGCATTTAGTCCCAGAACTATGGTGATTTTGTAGGATTAAAAGAGGCTGACATTTGGCTCTCCATAATTTGGTGGCCTAAATCTACACACTTAGGCGGGGGCTAAGTTAGGCACCTTTTGAGAATACGGGCCAATAATCACTAAACTATTCCTTATACCATGAGCATGCTCTCTGCAATAATGATTTTTTTTCCCCTCCTAAGCAATGACCGCTGAAAGGACTCACCTCCGTGACAGCAGAAGATCTTCTCATCAATGATTGCTGTGATTGGTAAGCAGTTAAAGCAGTCTGTGAACGTCTTCCACAGTTTGATGTTGTATCTCCTTTTGCCTGTAAATTTTAATAGAAAAATACAAATGCCGAAACAATGAGATGTAACTCGGTGCATCCACTAAATTGGCTTTTCCCCTTTTGGCTTCTACATGTATGATTTATAGTCGCTTTGACCCTATAGGTAAAGAATAAGAAAACTGATAAATGTTTACTTTTTCACTCTTTGAGCAGCTCTCTCTATGTCTTGTGAAGAAAGAATTAAACAAGCAAATAAAAAAATGTGTGATTAAAGGTCTTTACTTAAAACATCATCTGTGAGTGACCGTTAGGTACATGTAGGTCACTCATAGAAAGATATATGGTTAGGTACCATACTCCATCTGACGCATCCTGATTCCCTAATCATACCTATCATGAATTTCACTATCTAAATCATGTGGAAATAAAAGACCAAAAGGATTCAATCTTTCTCTTTCGCTATCCATTTCCCTGCCAGACACTTCAAGTGTACAGCTCATCGCTACAATTGCCTTGAGAATCTGACTGTTATGCTATAAAACTTTTGCAGAAATAGGACTGGAGTAACTAAGTATACATTATGAGCAAAGGAAGATAGAATATGAAACTAATAAACATTCATTTCAAGTGCTGTAGCTATACTGTATCATATACTGTACATCTCTACTTCCTCAATTCATGAAGACTACCTTCTGCATTAGGAATAGCTATCCTTCAAAGTGATAAAATATGTTTCTTTGGAAAAGAGGATATTGTCCCTAAAAAACATAAATCCTCTAGGTGTCCATGTACGCTATGTGTGTGAATTGTAACGTACATATGTATTATGTAACCCATTGAAACAACATCACCTATCACAATACGGATGTCAGGTGTGCCTGGTGTTTATTGCCCTCAAAATATTTTTATCATCTGACCCGATTCCAAGCATTAAAGGGAAATCCAACCTTAATAGCAAGTTGCTTTGAAAGAAAGAGGAAAAATCAGAGAAGCAGATTGGTGAAAGTTTGAACGAAATCGGACAAGTAATAAGAAAGTTATGATTTTTTGAAAGTTGTAATCACTATGCATATGGGAATTTCAAATTGGCCGAATAGGTAATGTCACTGTGATGTAGCTGTGGACAACTCCCCCATTCGCTCTAACACACAAAATGACTAAAATGTCACTTTTTTTCAAAATGCATTACTCAGTAGGATCTTTTCGTTCATGAGGACCTATAACAATATGCTATCTCCAATATATTTTGAGTACTGCCCCGAGGGTAAAGGCGCCTCGAAGAAAATCGCAAATTAATGATATTTTTGTGTACGACAAATGGGAGAGTTGTCCACAAAAATGTCACAATTGACTCACCAAATTGCCAATTTGAGATTCGCATAGATGTAGTGATCTCATTTTTCAAACACCCATAACTTTCTTAGTCCTTGTCCGATTTCTTTCAAACTTTCAGCATCCTGTTTTTCTTATTTTTCTGCTTTCATACAAATCATCATATTACCAAGGTTGGATTGCCCTTTAAGGCTGTCAACCCGATAAGATACATATAATCAACTGACCTTTGGTAGCATGGTACATGTATACAATATCTTAAAATAACAATCCCATTACCTCTACTGGTAATATTTGTTTATAGCACTCCAAAACTATTTATGCTGCCACAAACATTAAATAATATTAATTAGTAACAGATCATTTTCCATTGTTCTCTTGTTATGATGTATTCTCATTCATACTGGAATGATATAAGGACATAAAATGAATAGCCACTAGCCAAGTTTGTCCTCTTCAAGGAGTGTTTCTGTACATGTACTGGTTAACATATTTAGAAAGGAGTGCCAAATTTGCTGGGAATTCCTCCTATGATACATGTATTTTGCAGTATAGTAACTCAAATGGGAACTACACTCATGTATTTGGTGAGATACTGTTGCAGAACACAATAAGGAAGTGAACAAAGACCAATGCAAGTGTTTAGGATTAAGGCCCTTACATGTACAGTCCATGAATTTCTCTTGTCCTTCTAGTAAAATATAATGCATGCAAAAGGGAGTTTCTCGAGATTTCAATAAAGAATACTGTTTTAAATGTTAGGTATAGGCTGAACTAGTGTTGTTTCCGAATTTCCGAACCGAACTGAAAATTCCAGAATTTGCGTTGTCGAAACGAATCCTGCCGAATCCGAATTTTGTTGCTTGATTCGGAAGATTCTGAAGATTCTGAAGATTCTGAAGATTCGGGAACTACATGTACAGCATTTAATTGAGAATTCACAATTTTTTAATGCAAAATTAAATCGTGGACAAACAAATATCAAATTAAAATCAAATTCAAATGATTAATCTTATGTTGGATAGCTGCATGAGCTGCATGGGATCCACGTTCGTTTCGTTTGTTCACATTGCTAGAAATAATGCGTGTGTCCAGAAGAAGATTGCCAATTTGATGAGAGAAAACGTTGTACCGATATCAATGTGATCTGGTTATTGCGAACGCTCGTACGAAATTACAAACGCCCGTATTCTATCTTGGTCTATTATACAGTCATCAAATTGACAGTGTGATAAAATACTAGTCGCTAATTTAGTTCGGAACGATAGGAATATTTTTCCATAGAGATCAGTGGTAAAGCGGAACGTCGCTCGCGAGAGAAAAAACTGAAGTTAGCGACCGAGTTAGCGATTATTTTATCGCACCGTCAATTTGATGATTGTATAATTGACCAGGATAGAATACGGGCGTTTGTAACTTCGTACGAGTGTTTGCAATCACATTGATATTGGTGCAACGTTTTCTCTCATCAAATTGGCAATCTTCTACCGGATATATATACACGACGAAAACCTTTATTTCTCGCATTATGAACAAACGTAGGTTCCATGATGCAGCTATCACAAGTACGATTAATTATTTGAATTTGATATTTTTGTGTACCAGTAATTCTGTATTCGAGTGAATAATCAAGAATCGCGGATCCCCGCGCTTCGCATGTTAAATAAGAAGGAAGTCAAAACAGAAAAACACACATGTAAAGGCGATTTCCGACTTTTTATTTAAAAAAATAATAATTATTCCGAATCCGAATCGAAACGAATTTCGGGGGAAAAAATATCAAACGAACCCGAATCGAATCTAATCAAAATTTCGGTGATTCGTTGCAACACTAGGCTGAACAAGGGTGCATGGGATGCACTTTATAGCTGCTTACATTCATCGTAAAATCCATATATTCTGTTGATACTAGCGCACTCATGGTTTCCTCGGAGGAGGAAGAAGTTCTCTGGGTACTTGATCTTGTAGGCTAGAAGGAGACAGATGGTTTCCAGAGACTGCTTTCCTCTGTCTACGTAGTCACCAAGGAACAGGTAGTTAGCTTCAGGAGGGAAGCCGCCATACTCAAAGAGTCTTAGCAGGTCATAGTACTGCCCGTGGATGTCACCTGGAAAGACGAAAATAGAATAAAGGCTAATCAAAGATTCTTTTCACCAAAAGATAGAGGTCCGTATTCATTAGAGCAGACAGAGTTAAACCTACTGCAGTATAAGGGAATAATTATACTCATAAGTCTCCCCAGCTCGAGTAATTTTATGGTGGGACAGACCCATGGTCAGACCCATGGTCAGACCCATTTCCATGATTTCACTGCCTGTCTGCCTGGGAAACCTCACACCTTTTAATTGGTAGTTCAACCAAAATCTGGTGTCGGTGAGTTAAGATGCAATGCTCATGGAAACTGTGGCCTTAACTTACAAAATGTAGCCCACCAATCTTCAAAGTGTCAACTATCATTCGCTTCATTACATAAAAATCATTTAATAATCATGATAAATAATAACATGACCATTTTCTA
Organism: Heliocidaris tuberculata; assembly: GCA_025618425.1. Classification (NCBI taxonomy): domain Eukaryota; kingdom Metazoa; phylum Echinodermata; class Echinoidea; order Camarodonta; family Echinometridae; genus Heliocidaris; species Heliocidaris tuberculata. The sequence goes on from CM046840.1 coordinate 13,554,225, forward strand.
AATTCATTTATATACAGAATTACAGCAATGCTACACATGAGATGAGGTTATCAGACCTGCCAACCCTGAAACCCAAGAAATAGGGACAAATAACAAGGCAGAGGCTGAAAATAGGGACATTTCTGAGTTTCCTATACATTACTACAGACAGATTTTTGCAAAAATAGGGACACATTGGTAGAAGTGGCTCTTTATTTTAACAAAAATCAGGATTGTCCCTGCTAAATAGGGACAGTTGGCAGGTATGGGTTATCACTTGGTGCACCATAAATCATTCACTCACTTCAACCACTTAATCACTTTTATGAAACTAGCCACACAAAAAAACAACAACCCCAAAACAACACACTAAATATCACATGAAGTACTTCATTCTTTTTTTAGTACTTTTTTTTTAAATCCAGGAAAATTACTGTTGAAAGTGCTGAATGAATCAGCTTTTCCTCTTTAAATTGTCAACATTAGATAAAATACATTAAAAATCAAGAGAAAGATAATAACCTACATGTACTTACATGTACATGTACATTATACACACAAATCAAGAGGTACATATATATATCTTGTAGTCATGTTTACAACTTAAAGGGATTCGGTAAATTTGTGGAGGTTTGATTTAATAAATTGTTGAATTTTGATATCTGTCTTGTATAATGATGTTCAGAAGGATAAATAAATAGCCAGGCATAGAAAGGTTTTCAAATATATAATGCTATTATTAAGATATCTATGACTGAATACTCCCATTTACGAAAGCGTATGGCCATACGCTTTAGTCTAACACTGAGTCTATGGGGGGAAATAAGTCTGGCATTTTTACATGTTTACTTTTGTGAAGTACTTGATGATTTTGAAGTGCTTTTTTTTTCCTGAGCTTCATTTTTACACCATATTACATACACTGATAGCATGTAAGGCCAGGCAGCTCAGATTTTATCAAGCCTCTACAAAGTTACCAAATCACTTTAATAAGAGAGGAAACTGTCAGGATTTCTCAAATATAATGTCACATCTATTACATTACATGGGTTCTTTACAGGAACTTGTCAAACTTTATTTCTGGCTTGGTGGGTCAATAATGAAAGTGTGCACTCTATATATCATTTCCATAAAAAAAAAACCCAGTCATCATATGCTTGCTATTTTTAGATAGGCAGTTCATTGGATAGAAGTGTGACAGGAAAGTAAGGAAACTATGGTCAGGATGGACATGCCAAATATATCATGGACTGGAAGATGAAGTGCTTTTTGCTTTTTTTAGTCTGTAGCAGGAGTGACTCAAGAATCAATTCTAATATCAGAGGTGTACTGTACATAGTCAATAGGAACAAAACTTGTAAAGTTGTTTTGACATAGCCCTCTTGCATAAAAAGTCGGGTTTAATCGCAACTCAAAAAATTTAACACAAGTCCCAAATACACGTTCCTGACTGGTTGAAAATCAGGTTGCGTTTAAACAAAACTTTTTATGCAAGAGGGCCCAGGACTGATGCATGGTTTAAAAGGATGTTCAAGTTGATCCAGGGAGGGGAGGTTACACTTCATTACATCTGTGTCTATTCCATTTTATGGTACATGTACATGTACTTTGGTAATTCAATAGTGTGATGTAAAAACCACCAATAAAAATGAAGAAATATGATATCTGTAACCAGCACATCACACTTGTACAAAGTGCTGGGTTACCAAGGCCACACTCTTATTAGTATGAAGAGTCTTACTTGATTAATAAAATCCTTGCAATGACCTTGATCCAGATTACAACTAACATACTTTGCTGAAGACTGAGGCACTGATGTTGTACAATATATAGTGCTGGTGGACAGAATTTGCTTAATACAATTAGACTTTTATGTACATACAAACATATGGTATTGAATCAATTCACAGGACCTATTAAATTTTGAAGGAGTGCAAGTACCATATAACCATAAGGAAATTTATGCCAGACTGAATACTTTCTACCTGTAGTGTTCCATGTAACCTCAACATTCTTGATGTAATAAGAAACACATTAAGAACACTTCCAACCCACAGTCGTTCAGGGTCTAAATAGGTCACCTTATTGCATTAGAAATAGGCTCAAAATTTTTTGTGATTTTTGCTCTTCTCATGTATAATGTATATTTCATAGCAGTCTAGATCAAAACAAAAAGCAAAACATCAATAAAAGGTGATTCTAAACTGCTGTGGTTAAATCACATTTTATGTCAAGAGTGTCTGATTTCTAAACCCTGTATAGTAAAAGTGAGTCACATCGAGGATCTTCCAGATTTTATTACAGACCTGGCTCATTGGCTGTATAATGTATGGTAAATCTTCCATGGGATTGCACTTTATGCGTAATCCACATGGCTATTCCTGTGCTGTTTGTGTACTGGAGCAAACACTGACGTCAGGACAATAAAGAGGGACAATGGAAGAGGGTCAGAGTCCACTCTAGCTCACACATAATTGGTCCTACGGACAGGACAGTCGGGTACATGTACAGACTGTACCATACAGTGTACACTACAGGCTCATGTCTAAGTTAATTGCAATGGAAATTGTCAGGGAATGGTGTGGTATGTCAGACAGTTTGGGAAAAATTTGTTTTTCACATTTTCATGTAAAATGTGAAAATGTTAAATGTTGTAAGAAGAAACAAAGTTCTGAGGAAATTTAGACAATAAGCTAACAAAAAAAAAAAATTATAAAATGACTAATCTTCAACTTGCTTTGAACCTCTGTAGTATTAATCGTCAAGTAAAAGTCTGCCAAGAAAACTTTTGATGAAATTGACTCCATTGCTTTTGTACGTGCAAGGAAAAATATCAATATCAAATAACAGGGACCCCTCTTCTTTGTTTTTAACTCTTTCCAGAGGATAAAAATCAACTCTTAAACCTCCTAAATGAACAGGATCACTATGTGGCAATTCATCATAACCACTGATCATAGCAAGGTGACTCACGATCATCCCAGGATAAATCCTAATTTTCTTTCAAAGGGAAAGCTTGGATTTTTCTTGTAGTACCAATTTCCCTCACTACACAAACCGTAAATAGAATACCCCATTCCAATTTTCTGTTAAGTTACATTTATTCCCACGGTGGTTGGTAAACTTTTTAGATCAAGAATCTATATATCGAAAGGTTCCAAAATATCCTGAAATTCATATGAACAACCGTCCATTAAATAGTCAGGTAGTGAGTGATTAGTAAAAAATAGGGACATGTACATGTGTACTACGTTATGTGCACCACAGACCAGGCAGGCTGAAAGGTCAATGGTTCAGGATAGAAACACAACACTCATTCCCTCAAAATAGAAATCCACTTCCATGGAGGGGGATGATAGGGAAGAGGAAAACAAAAGGGCCGCCTACGGGGTTCATTGTTCGCTCATTACTCACCACAAATCTTCAAGGGTGCCTCTAACTCCAACAGATTTGGCTGACTGAGGAAGATTTCTCGGGATTTCAGACAGAGTCCGCGGATCTCTGCTTCGGTCATTTGAACATTCTTGCCGGGTCGGGAGCCACGAACTGCAGAGAGATGAGAAAAAGAGACAAATTTTGAAAAATTAGTTCCACTATTGAAATAAAGAACAATGCTCATGATGTATCAAGTATTCATCATCATGATTCAAACAACATTGATATATTTGTAGAAAATCTTCTTGTGCAATGTTCTTCCAATACCAAAATGTATTTAATTTCTAGTATTTCATTTTTCCCCATGAAGTTTCTTATGAAGCATATCACATGAATATATATCATTAGGGAATGGGGACTATGAGTACATGTTGCTTTCTAGATGTCTCACAATCATACTTAGTCACATTCAATTGTGCTGTATGAATTAGCAATATGGCCATAACGACAAACAGGTGGTCATTCATTATACTATTAATACATGGTTGGGAGTGCGTTAGTGCGATCTGGCAACACAAAGGTTTTTATCGTGGTGTACTAACACACGAGGCGTAGCCGAGTGTGTTAGACACCACTATAAAAACCTGCGTGTTGCTGGATCGCACTAACGCACGAACTCACAACCATGTATTAATAGTTTTATAAAACGGGTCTACAATTGTAGTGTTTTCTTACAATCTTAGTGTTTGATCCGGATTAGCCGTGCGTTAGTCCCCTCGCCGTGCGTTATCACTTTTTTTTTGCACGGTCACGTGATGTTATTTGACCAATCAGGATGGCTACATTCTTGAACCCGTTTTATAATGTACCATAACAAATCAACTAATCTATGGGATGATAAAATTCTTTCCTATCCTTCCATGTTATATTAACAGTGAAAATACGGAATTATTCAAGCAAATTAATATTCTTCTTTCTTCAGGTACATTGCATAAATTTACAATAAATAGCTATATTACTGCATATTCTGTATTACTGTATTATGAGTAGGGCTACATCTACATGTACATCTTTAATTATTCTTGCAAAATTTGCAAAACCAAATATGCTTTCTAACAGTCATTATGACTAATTAATCAATAACATATTACAGCTATGCATACCTTTTCTTCAAAATATGAAAGCTATTTCTTTTTCATGTGTTGAATGACTCATTAAGTCCTAGAGAACAAAATTCCCATGCCTTCAACATTTCCCATACATGTACATTTGTATATCCGAAGCTACAATGAATACAACCCACCGGTGGAAAATCCACAAGCATTATTGGTGCCATCCCTTTATACCTGGCAGCAATTTCCCTACCACTCGACAAGCGCATGCATGCATATAATTACTCTCCCGTCTGTGCATGGACCCATTTGGCTATTGAGGAGCCTCGGTGCTTCCTCATACCCTCTTGCCATGATATACATGCAATAGGAATGTGTTTGTTGTATGTGTCGCAGTGTGCATACATACACATGAAGGCTACATGTAAGTGTACCGGACTACTGGCACTTGCGAGGTTGCTTTGAATTGTTGATTGTGACTGCCTTCCAATTCACAATTGAAGGATTCGATCTCTTAAGGAGATACATTAAAAAAGTCCATGATTACAAAACTACATGTATGTTGTTCATAGCAGTAGCAGTAACAGGAAAGAGGATGATAAAGACAGATATTCAGTTTCATAATCTTGTGTATCACAGAACAATTAAAATTACACATGTTTACGTGTACACTAGACTGTGCATAACACACACTACAATGTAAATAAAATCTACTACTAGGATCAATATGATCATCAAAAATTCAACATAAAATATCAATAAATACCCTAAAAATATCTTATCATAAAAAAAAAGTGTTAGTGCAAACCTGTATCTACATGTATACCTGGAATTTACATTTTTGCTCAATGAAATTTTTCATGAAACAGAACACCTGCATTGTAAATATGCAAGATATCAACAGGATGTACAATTATTGGGAAAAATTCAAATAGCAAACACATTTGCAAAATGCAAATAATATACATGTAAATATTTGCATACATGTACAGTACATGTGTATCCTTTCAATAATAATCATTTTAGACCTTTCTTCACAGTATTTATTTGTACTTATACTCACATTTCACAAAAATGTTAGGGTCAGGGAATTCTAGTTGAAAGAGAATTCTAGTTGAAAGAGAATTCTAGTTGAAAGACACTGTAAAAACTGGGACAAAAACAATCTTTCCCAGTAAGGTTATGTCAACATACAGTATTTAAAGGAAACCAAAACCAAAACCCAAGGAGAGAATCAGTCTTATTGGAAAGTGAAAATTCAGAGAAGCACTTTACAAAAAGTTTCATTAAAATTGGTTAAAAAATGAGAGAGTTATGGAAGTTTGAAAAGTCTCGTTTTACTTTCTATGGGGATCCTCAAATTGGCAAAATTGCTTCAAAATGGCTGATTTTGTGAACAACTCTCCATTTGTTTTGTACACAGATTTTCAGATTTTCCCCATTATCTCTCAGGGTGCTCCTTGTCTCCTCCTGAACTCGACATATGTGGTGTAAAATAAATTTTCCCATTATATATGTTGAGCTCAGAAGGAGATTAACTGCTCCTTGAAAGATAATGGGGAAAATCTGAAAATCTGTGTACAAAACAAATGGAGAGTTGTTCACAAAATCAGCCATTTTGAAGCAATTTTGCCAATTTGAGGATCCCCATAGAAAGTAAAACAAGACTTTTCAAACTTCCATAACTCTCTCATTTTTTAACCAATTGTAATGAAACTTTTTGTAAAGTGCTTCTCTGAATTTTCACTTTCCAATAACATTGATTCTCTTCTTGGGTTTTGGTTTCCTTTAATGCATAAAACAAATTTACTTGAATTTTCAAAAATAGTGTTGTCATTTCCTGTTACTGCTTGTAGATGAGAAAGTCTATCCCTACTTCATGGTCAAGCAGATATATACATGTATATACATATATTGTATTTTCAAAGTCACCAAAAACACTTGAATATAAGGTCACTTTCATCATTACAAACAAGTTTCACAAGAAAGATAAATGACTTGTTTGTACATCTTAAAAATCATAGTTTGTTGTTATATACTGTGTGTTGCCTTGGAGATTCTGAAGGTACATGTCTTGAAATGAATAGGTGAGTGGACTTCCTACTTACATATAATTATCTTCTTTTTGTGAGTTTGCACGATCAGATTCTAGTGATAGGATGAATTCTGCCTATTTCCTGGAAACCAAAACCACTTGAATATAAGGTCACTTTCCTCATTACAAACAAGTTTCAGAAGAAGATTAAGGACTTGTTTGTACATCTTAAAAATTATAGTTTATTGTTATATACTGGAGGTGTGTTGCCTTGGAGATTCTGAAGGTACATGTATGTCTTGAAATGAAAACGTGAGTGGACTTCCTACTTACATATAATTATCTTCTTTTCGTTTGCTTGATCAGGGGCCTGTAACATAAAGAGATACAATCAATCTTACAGTATGATCAATTGTAACTCTTCAGTACATGGTTTGCCATAGACTTACGATTGATATCAATCGTAAGATTGATTTATCTCTTTATGTTACAGACCCCTGATTCAAGTGATAGGATGAATTTTGCCTATTTCCTGGATACTTGCCACTCTAACAACCACCAGAAAAATAAACATACAAGCCGGGTAACATGAAGATGGTCACAATATTTTGAGAAGATAATTTACAAATGTCTGATGTACATAAATACTGTACTCTACATGTATTGTACATGTACATGTACATGTACATAATTCTGATCTTGGGGGGAGGGGGGGGGGGGGGATTCAAACCTTAGCTTTTTGTTGTTGCTTTTTTCTATTGGAAGCAAAGAGTGCAAATATTCAATTCCCAAAGTGTACCAATTAAATTACTTTGTTACAATTGTCTGATAGCATTCAAAGTATCAGAATGCTTTAATTACTTCCACCTTTTTTAAAGTTTTCTAGCAGACAAATTTATAAAGCAACTCCAATCATATTAACAAGCAAGAAGATTCAGTCATTTTCATCAGAACTGGTATAAACAAAATAAATTTTAAAAAAACCTAATAGGGCAAATCCAAGGAATTTGGTAATTGGATGTTCCATCCGTTACAAAATATTATGGAGTTATGAACATGTACTGACATAAAATGTATCATTTTACTTCATATTTCATAGAGATCCCGGCTCAAGCAGGGCTATTTTCCTAATACCATCATCAGAAATATTAATTATCTAAGATGTGGTCGTAGTGTATGGGACAAAATAGCTCTGACTTGCCCAATAATATATGCATTCACATTTTCAGTAATTAGTATATTAGTGGGGTTGAACCTCTTTTCACAGAGGTTTAACCTATTAAAGCTTTTTGTGTCATCATAACAAATAGAAAAGGAATCTAATTAGTTTTTCAAGCACCATTATTATGAACTGTGTCCATGTACATAACAGCGCAGAAATGAAAAAAAGCACATCTTGACCTCTCATGGTTGTGGGCGTTTGTATGAAGCCACTCCACATCCAAGGGACGCGTGGGTAATCTAATTGGTGCTTTGCCCTACATTTCACGGATCTTAGGAGTTAGGACCAGTGGTTTGATTATTTCTGTGCATGACATTCTTGCATTGATAACATATCACAGGCCCACACAAACTGTGTGTACATTACTCATATCCACAAAAGTTGTAGATCTAGACATGTACATATACATGTATATGACTTATTGCACTGAAAATAAAAATTAATTCCTTGTTTCAAGTATTAAACTGCATCATATTTGGCATTGTATGTAAAGAATAAAATAGTTGTTAATGTTAAAAGCCCATATTTTTTGAAGAGTAAATAAGCTTTCATAAATCCCTGCTAAAAATCAGTGTTGGTCTTAATATCATCACCATGTGAGATGATACACTTTGTAAGATTTATTTTTTTCTCCAAAATATAAGCTTAACATGTTTCATTTATTTACACTGTACATCTTTTCTTTGTATAAGTTTTCAAATGAAATATAATAAAGAAATTTAAATTTTTCAATTTATTAAGAGCCAGTGTATTAGTCATGTACATGTACTCACTATGCTTGATATTTATTGTAATAACTAAAAGTAATATTTTCGAATGATTCAAACCTTAATTTATAAGTAATATAGGGAAGTTCATTGCAACATCCATGAAATCAATCAAAAAAATTGTGAGTATGAATGTTCAGTAGGAGACATAAATTGGACATTTGCATTTCTTGTGAGCAAGTCGCTAACCTTGGATTCAAATGGAGAATTGAAGCCGAAAAAAAATCCTCTGTCTAGAAGACAGTTTCCATGTCATGTTTTATGCATGCCACTAACACAGATGCCTTCTAGAGGCCACAAAAACTGCGAATGTCTCATCTCCACTAGCTCAGAAAGCTGGCCTATGAACCGAAGAGGGACACACGCTTTCAGAATCATATCACATTACACAATTTCAATTTGCAGACTAACTGCACAATTTATCTGCTAGGAACGACAAAGTAGAAAAGTGTTTTAGCAGGCAAAGTTCTGTGCACATCTTCCACTCAAGGGAGCTTGACAATTGTCAGAGCGCTCTCTCCTAATACTGGGAAACATCATTCTTAGATTAGTGAGAGAAGATGGATTTAAAAGTAATGAATTTGTACTATGGGGTTTTCCCTCACATACATACATTACCATTTTCTAAAACATATAAATGGCGAAAGTTGCTACCAATCTATAAACAGTTTTTTCTTCTTCTTTTAGAATCATTTTTATAAACTTAAAAACTATGTAACAGACTCTGGGAACACAGTGGGTGATGCATGAATAAAATAAAGTTTAGCTCTCATCTAACTTACTCTCATCGTGTGAACCTGACTATTACAAATTTCCAAAAGTATTGAATTCTTTAATACAACAACAAAATAAACCCCCCAAATCTCTAAAGAGCTGAGGTATTACAGCCATTTACATATAAATAGTTACTGTCACAATAAAAAAATGAAGAGAGAGAGAAAAAAATCCTTCAGATTCTAATGTATGGTTTATACCACGTGTAAAAATCAGGATGTTCAAGCAGTGCTAATACTCATGTCATATTCACTATCTACATGTAAGAGGGTTGGGTCCAGATTCTAGACCAAAAAGCAACATGTAGTATGAACAGTTTCAGCATTACATAGTCTGGACTTTCTTCACCTACTTTGAGGAGGGTTGCGTGCAAAGCGACTTCAAACCCGAAGTGAAATCTCCCTGATAGGAATGCTCTCGGTACTACTAAATGCAGACTTAAGTATTTCCTCGAGGACGTACTGTTCATGCTATGCCTGTACAAAGGATATCAGGAAAACAAATCAAAGCGTGGGAATGACGTAATCACCTTGTGCACAAAATATGGAATTTCTCGGAAACAATAGTAGATATATTTTTGGGGTGAGCTTTTAATATGAACGGTACATACATGTACGATTCTAGGTGGGGATCGAGTCAGCAAGGCTCTTGATCCATACCAAACCATGAATATGAAAAAAGTATAAGAGCCACTACATCATATACATGTACATGCACCAACAAATCAGTTACATGGATACATGTACAGCACAATATGAATAGCAACAAAACAGTCAGGCCCAATGTCATGTACATGTAGGCTAAAGAGAAAATCTTCCTGCCCACATTCCTGGCATATTCTTCAGTTCAGTGTGTAAACTTGGAACTGACGACACCATCACCATGGGGATGCTTATTTTGCTATCTTGCTCTCTCTCTCTCCTGGGAAGCAATGGACATGACAATGGACAGTCTCCAACAATGGGAAAGAACCTTGTAATGGTAGCAAATCAAGCTTCCAAGGGTAGAGATATAGGGAGGTTTATATCTGCAAGGCAAATCTAGTTTGCATAGATCGCTAAAGGTCTTTTCATTTACAAGTATGGAGCCTACATGTACATGTATATAATGCATGTTTCAAAATTAGAGAAATTCTCTTTGGAAGCTATGCTTTCTTGTCTTCCATGCAAAATAGGGGAAATATGTAATTCCATGATTACATACACTGTATACACATCACAGTAAGATAGATGTTCTGTTCACGGTAGCTCTTTGAAATAAATCCTAGATTTCCCATTTTTCATAATTTCCCAAGAGCTTGTTTTTCGATGTTATACTTCTCTATACTCCAATGACTTTGGCACTGATACACAGGCATGTACATGTACTAGTACAATAGTTGAAAGAGCGACAACATACCGAGATCACAAAGAAAATAGCCTGAAATACATGTACACTACATGTAAGTAAAATTAAGTAGATCTACGGCAAGGAATTTTCAGAGAGAATAGAAATGATAACAATTTCTACTACAATAAAGAAATAAAATGTTGAGGACAACTTTGATTAAAGTCTGAAAGATGAATGTAGTCTTGACAGAAACAGAAGTGTCTCTACATGGAAATTATCTTTCCCTCTTTCATTCATTTTCATGGTCATTCCTAATTGAAAAACTATTGGCTCCTTCATGGAGGGATAGATAACGAGAAAGGATCCCCAAGGCTCATTTTTCATGACCGTGACAGATTGAGCCTGACAGACCAAGCTTGTAATCAAATGCTCCATGAACAGACATTGCCAGTAATCGTCCTATTTTTTTCATCGAGTTTTTCTTGCACAATTGGTGCCTGCTCGCGTATCTCAACCCTCGCATAATCATGCGGGCATATCTCCTTGCTTGCACAACGTCTCAACATTTTACAGACACTGCAGACCAACGTCTGCGATTTTCTTCATGTAGCTTCCCCATTTTCCTCTGTCTTCTCTCTTCTTCTTCCTCTATGCATATTGATTCTGCCAAGGCATGTGAGAGAGCCACCGAGGGGGGATGCTCTGCAAGATGTAAATACCAAAGGTAACCAGGGTATATGTACATCTTAAAGGAATCTTGAATGAGAAAGTGCAAGACGTGAAGTGTACCAGCTGAGAAATTCACATCAAAATGGGAATGGATGATGTAAAAGGAACATCAAGAAGTATCTTGCTTGAAGTGGTGGAGGAGGAGGTATGGTAGATACATGTACATACGTTTCCATCATTTTACCAGTGATAAATTCATTTAAACATATATATATAGCTTTCATAGTTTACTACAATCAGCTGGAATCTAGTCACCGGGACTCGGGGTGCTATGTAATTGGCAGAGGTGCAAGGTCTTTTTATGGAAATAATATTTTCTCCTCTTCTGAATTCCTTCAAAGGCATAATCCTATTTTAAAACACGAACAACATTTTTACACTTTCAATCAAAATATCTCTTGTAATGTATCATTGCAAATTTTAGTGTTCCTGCAGCTGCATAATAATCCATAATTTTAATAAGGAAGAAAAAGGTAAAAAAAATTTGAAAAGCATCTGTGTGTATTTAGAGTTAGCTTCTACGTAATGTCCATCTTTGCTCTAAAGACAGCCATATATAACTTTTCCCCATACCCGTCAATCACTAGCAATGGCTGGATAGCAGGTTTGTTTGTACATTTGTAATATGATGGAAGCTTCTCACATGCCACAAGTTAATTCATCTCATGACATGCAATGATGAAAGATAAATCCCTGGCACATGACTGAGGGATTACTGCCAGGCAGTTCAGGTGCACACGTGCTGGATACAGAAAACAAACATGAGTACACAGACACAAGATATGTCACAGTATAGATGACAGAAATCTTCTCAATATTCATGATGGTTCATGGTACAGTGGTTTAGCCAGCCGGGCGTCTGGGCGTCTTTTGAACGCCCATTTCTTCTGGAAGACGCCCAGCAAAATTTGCAAGACGCCTTGATCAAAATCATTTCATGGACGCCCTTTTAATAGTTAAAGATCAATTGGCAAGACGCCTTTTAAAAATCATTTGATGGACGCCCTTTCAGTTTTTGTAAAGATGTTTTGTATTCACGATAATTTATATCCTCGGCTTCTCAGCAGAAGTCGAAGTCGTAAACGCTCCCGCAAACAAGTATCGTACGTGCGTACGGGTCTAGGTTGTAGCATAAGCTACTTAGTCTTTGCGCGACACCTTTTGTGAAAATTTTCTTTCCGAAACGCATTATCACTGTTACAATGAGAGGTCTAAAAATTATCATCATCCGTGTAATGAGACTATCGCTAGATCTACGACCGGATACACCACACAGAGAAATTGTTCCTTACCACATTAAGTCCATAGTCACCTCAAAAAATCAATCTGTAAAGCCAAAGCCTGCCTCAAAAATACGGAATTAGTGCCATTTTTTAAAGTCACGCGGCGCTTAAGTCGGGTTGTGAGGAACAGAGTCACCGAAAACGCGCTAAAACTCAAGAAATCGGTGGATTTATGACGGGGTTCTTTACTTATCGCGCGCGAGATTGATGCTCATCAAGTGAAATGGTATCCGCGTAAAACAAATTGGAAAAGAAAAATCGCCCGGAACTGTGCGCATTCAGTGTATTTATGTACGTACGTACATATACGCAGTGGCGGATTTAGGGGGGGGGGGGGGGGGCAATCCCGGCCCGTGCCCCCCCCCCTTTTGAGGGAAAACAATGCATTGTCCCCCCCTATTTGCGATTGTGCCCCCCCCCCCCCTTTTCGACCAGGAAACCTTTTTTTTTTTTTTTTTTTTTTGCTTGTCAGAGAATTATGGAGGGGAACTGGACCCCATAACACCCCCCCCCCCCCCACTGAGCGACTTTTGGAGGGCTGGCGAAAAAAAAATTTTTGGTCGACATTGGTACAGTGTTAACTTGGTGGTAAAGTAATACTTACATTAATACATGTTTAATGAAAACTTACATTCATGTAAATCATTCATTCAAATCATCAGAATGTGTAACTTCAACATGTTTTTACCTTAAACACTGAGGGGATAATTCCAGCAAGCTAGGAGTAAACAAGCAAGGAAACAGTGTCTTTTTAGATAGAAATAATGAAAAATTTCCAGCGGAAAGGGGGCGCTGCCCCCTGGACCCCCTGAACGGTTCGCTGCACTCGCCCAATTTTTTGGACACCCTGCTTTTTAATTTGGACACCCAATTTCAGAATCCTGGCTAAAGCCCTGTCATGGTATATGCACATTTTGGACTAAAGCAGCTTACCACATTTACAATCTAACAGAACTGGTTGAGGGCGATGAGCCGCCCTACATGCAACTCTCAAAAAGAGCCAAAACATTTTTTTAATGAGTCACAATAAAAAATCTGTTTATGTGGCCTTCAATGGAAATGTGGCTACACGTACACCATGGCAACTACAGCATCTACATACATACATGTAGCAGTTACAGGGTCTATATGTTCATGCTTACTGCAAGACAGAGTGGAAATTTCACAATGTTACCACGTAAGGTCACCCCTGTTGACTGCCATGGGTCTTATTGTTCATTGCATGAAGTGATTCTATCTGGCTTTACATGGCCTTACTACATGAACATGGTATTCATGGCGCTACGTGGCTATTACCTCAAAATTACATACATGTAGCCTTATGTGACAGATACGTGTATGACCAATTTTCATAAGGGTCCGAAGTGGCAAGTGCATGGCTATTCTGTTACTCTATTGCAAGTATGTGGTCTTTGGGGTGATAAATATTTGTTTCTTTTCAAAAAGGCCCTCCATGTACTGTATGTGGCCTTTACATGTATGTCTATGCTAGCAGTAGCCTATGTGTACATGTACATGTATAATCCTTATAGAAAGTAAAAGTAGGCTACATGTAGCTCCCCAGATAGAGCAACATGTGTTTTTTTTTAAAAGCCTAGCACTACTAAATGCGAATGGAAGCCATACCTTTAAGAAATTAAGACTCTACTGGTCACCTGTCACTTTGAATGCTGAAATACAAATATTCTAATCTAATATCAGGTGACTAAAAGCACTGTTAATCCCCCTCCCCCCCCCCCTACTATTTTCTGATAATGGAACTAAACTTTGACCAGGGAAGTGTAACTAGCTAGACTCCCTGCTCTGACCAACATATTACTCTTCAACACATTGTACCTTTTATTAGGCTCTGATAATGAGCTCGTGGAATCTGATGCAATAAAGGAGGGCAAATTTCACGGCAACAAGGTTGAAACAACAATTACATGTACATGTATGTACATGTAGCTAATAAATATTTACTACATAGTACATGTACACAGGACAGTCAGTTTCTTCTTTACACAATATTTGAACTCGGCTCATGTATCACATTAACAATGCCTGAATGTAATGCAATGTAAACAAAATTAGCTTTATACCAGCATTTGCTGCTATTTTTCATAGCTTTCTTGTTTTAGGATTGAAATTTAAAAATTAAATACAGAGTAAATGCAAAATGCCTTTCAAAGAAACATGGTGTCTAAATGCAAGAAGCTGTTGGTTTAAGATTTGAAGTGGGTAATATAGTGCTCTACATACATGTATATCATTCTCTAATATTACTATAGGGCCTACAATGACAATGTAAATCCACATTGCAATGTCCACACACAACACATTTGGATAGCACTGTCAAAGAGCAGTGAACAATTCATCACTTTTCCACAAGATGATGCAATGGGTTGTAGTTTGCAATAATTGCTCATTTAGTTGGATCCCAGAAGCACAAAGATGACTCAAAATGAAACAGCCAATTGATGAAAAGATTCTTGCTGATTAATTACTTGTTCAGGGATTACAGAGCTTTAAAGTGATTGATTAACTTTGTGAAAAATTGTAAAATCAGCTCAAATGCCAGTGAATTGTGTACAGTCCTCTAACTACATATATAATTAAGGATATGTGAAAGTATGAGAGAAAATGGAACCCGTTTACTATCCTAAAAAAGAGAAAATCGCGATCAATCGCTAGCGCAAGTCGCTCGGCTTCTTCGCTGCGCTGCAGTCACAAAAACCAAGCACCAGCGCATGGCGATTTCAGAGCGGGTTTCCAGCCCGTACGGTATTCTGTGATAGAGCGAGGTATGCCAAACGTAAGAGTTCTTTAGGGTTCGGTGGTACTCTATCTCGACATCAATGTTCAATCGTAAATATCTTGATATATAAACGACCGATCAGCTTATAAAACTCAGGCGATTCCTGTCTGAGCTAAAGGTTTGCAATTATGATTACAGCATTAGCTGGAACAGTGATTTTTTTTTTTTCAATCCTGGGCAAAGTTAATCAATGCCTTTAATTACATACATGTAAGTGTTCGACTACAGTACTTCAAAATTGGGTAAAACTTTGTTTACTTGTTTAAATAGGAACTTCGGCATAATTTCATAGTTAGGAAATGCAGAGAGTTCTGTCAAAGGTAAATAGTGGGCATCAGTTCAAAATATCTTACAATAGGGCCTACATGAAGTAACCTTCAACTGATATTGTTTTTAATTACAAAAAAAAAAACTTAAATTTTGGAAGGAAAGAAAATAATTTCTACAGTTTAGTGGTGTAATTCAACCGCTGTGTTCGGGTTTCAGTTTGGATCGGCAAGGTTCAGAATTTTATTTTGCCCAACCACGGTGTTGTTCGGTGTTTGGCAAGTTTGTACAAGCACAAATGAAAAAAAAAGAACAAGAAGAAATGTGAGGCACTTAGCTGCTTCAAGAATTATAAAACGCAAACGAAATAAATGTTACCCAATTTCTTACTTTACAAAACGATAACATCGGGCCGTCTTCAAGAATTTTGAAGTACAAAGGAAATGGGTGAGACGAATTTACGATGACAATAGTTTCTGGGGACTTTTTCAAGAAATATGAAACAGTAACAAACAGAAGTGAATGATTTACTTGACAAATTAATCATTCGCCTAATTATGAAAATAATTTGGGCGGGTAGTTTATGAAATGCAAACTAAACAGGAGTTAAACAATTTACTTAATGAATTAATTCTTTACCTAACGAAAATAATTTTGGCAGGTCATTTGGAAAAAGCAAAAACAAAACAGAAGTGAAACAAATTACTTGATGAATTTAATTGTTAACCTATGGATGACAATAATTTTGGAGGGTCGCCTTTAAGAAATATGAACCACAAAAAAAATAGAAGTGAAACTATTTACTTGACAAATTTAATTGTTAAGTTAACCTAACAATGAAAATAATTTTGGCAGGTAGTTTATGAAACGTAAAATAAACAGGAATAAATAATTTACTTGACCAATTAATTCTTTACCTTATAATGAAAATAATTTTGGCAGGTCGTCTTTAAAGAAACATTAACTGCAAACAAAACAGAAGTGAAATGATTTATTTTAATTAATTCTTTACCTAATTATGAAAAATAATTTCATTTCAGAGTTTTTTCTTTGAGAAATATGAACTGCAAAAGAACCCAGTTAAGTGATACAATCTACTTGACAAATTAATTCTTTACCTAATAATGAAAATAATTTCAGCGGGTCATCTTCAAGAAATATAAATCTGCAAACAAAACAGAAATGAAACAATTTACTTGCTAAACTAATGCTTTACCTAATGATGAAAATAATTTCAGCAGGTAGTCTTTGAGAATTGTGAAATGAAAATGAAACAGAAGTGAAATGATTTTCTTGACAAATTGTTTACCTAACAATGAACAAAATTTTCGTTGGGTTGTCTTCAAGAATTATGAAACGCAAATTAAAATGGGAGTTGCCGATTTAACGATCGCCGATGAAATTGCGTTGAATTTTTTCCAGACATCACTCATTTTGGGCATCAAATGACCAATTTATTTGTGTCTCATAACACGTCTAATTATAATTTTCAGTTCGGTTCAGCTCGGGAGTGCCATGTTCGGCAAACTTCCGTTTGGTTCGGCAGTTCGGCTACAGCACTAATCATTTCTATTTATTGTACAGATGAGGTTTTACAAATTAATCATTTTCTATGATTTCAAACATTTTAGATTTTTTTTTTTGCTGGACCTTCTGGCCTGTAGTCTCGAAAGGTGCTCAACTTAAAGGGTACCAATCACAAAAAAATATTTTACTCTGTATGTTAGAGGTTCCATGTCATTTTACTATCCAAATATGGGCTTTGAATTTATAAAGAGATATTACAAGTTTAATTATACTCTCTATAAGCATAAAAGTGACTCGTGAGCAGACCACTCAATGCACCTGTACGCGCTCGCCAAGATAAGGGCTCGCGCGGAACCCAACTCGGAGGTTCAGTTCCGCACGAGCACCTTCATGTTATCCTTTATTTCCTTCATACTCCTTAACTGTTGACCTATAGAATTTCAGATAAAGTTCTTTGAGGTTAATTGTATACTTCCTAGCGTTATACAAATTCTTTTTTCAGGTGGTTGGTACACTTTAAGCCCGCGTCAAAGTGTGTAGATTTAAGCCATCGAATTATGGAGAGCCAAATGTCACCCTCTTTTAATCCTCCAAAATCACCATACATGTAGTTCTGGGACTAAATGCAAACACAAAGACAAACACGACAGAATTGATTTCTGATGCTCATTTCATGCCAGAAAATAATTTTGTTTCTTCATTTTGTTACATAAATATAGTAATTCATACAGGACTTAGGGGTTGACGAATGGCCTTCCATAAATCAGTGGCCTAAGTTAAGCCAGGCTTAACTTACATGTAGGCCAATTTCGAGAACACAGGCCTCTGTCTTCATTTCAATCTACTGCATCTAAGTTTTATGTGTATTACATAAAATGTAGCATACATGTAGGTAATCAGAGACTCTCAGTCAACATAAAAAAAAAAGGGGGGGTGCTAATTCAACCAGATGCGTGTTATTTGTTCAACACAAAAGAAGTTTTATTTTCATGTCTCGACTGGAACAGCATTCAGGCCTTCCTTCATAAATGTAGCCTACATTGTACATATTGTCATAGTGTACATGAAAGGTACTGATAATGACATGTACATGTACTGGCCTTTACTAACGGAACCACAAGTAAAATCCAATCATACATGTACATGCTGGTTATATCATGGCAACTCAGGAAGTCTTCCAACACAACCCCCCCCCCCTCAAAAAAAAAAAAAAAATGGACAGTTTTTTCCTGCATACATCAGTGAGTCACTGTGATAACAATCACCTCCACAGTGACCTCAGCAATGCAGGGTTACCATGACGTCATGACTGTACCCCAAAATAGTTCAGACTGGGTAAATACATGTAATATCCATGCATACGCACATGTGTGCATGCATTCCAAAACAAATTATGTAGGGGCCTTCATGCAGATGACGAAGTCAATAATGGTATTTTTTTAATGTAAAAAAAAAACTATGTAAGAAATTTTTTATACAGTTACACAAATGTAGCTGGGGCTGGCCAGTAAATAAGAAACACATGTACTAAGCAATAAATACTGGTACTTGTCAGTAAAATACAACTCTGCAGCTGTGGACCAAATGGGAAATACTGAGAAATACAACAAACCAATGTTCAGGCAAGAAAAGTGCTGTTCATGAAAAACACTGAAAAACTTTCGCAACCAAAGCGAGGGAGCAAAGCAACCGAGCAGTGAGAGGGTGTGGGAGAGGGTGTGGGAGGGGGAGTCTCCCTCCCATGGTAGGGAGATTTTTTAAATTTGGGGTTCAGAATTATGCAATCTAGAGCATTCTGTGGTGAGATATTTAACCTCATATTCAATGAGAATTTGGATTAAGATGATTCTACATGTATACATGGAGCATAAGTCATACCAATACAGAATCAGGCTCTGATTATACACATTTTTATCAATACCACCAAATGTGATTTAATGTGCATCTTGTGCAGAGGCATGGATGAATAAAACTGAGCTGTATAAACAACAAATAATCCAATTCACAAAATCTCAACTTACTTTTCTAGACTAGATGTAGTAAGTTGACTTTTCTCATTACAGAATGTCTTTAGATTTTGCCTCTCCTGTGTCATCATCTCTTTTGACGATGTCTTTGCGCTTTATATTGAGGCCACAGAATGCCATGATTTCTGCAATGTTTATGACGTGAAGTTGTTTTGACTTCCTGCGTTCAACAACACGGCCGCCGTGGCCGTGAGCGATCAAAATATCCCATCGTTGATGATCACATACCTTGCGAAATGCATGCCGTTTACTTATTCCAAATGCCGTGATGGAAGTCAAACTCTAAGAAGTTAGTCTTATCCACACGATCTTGCTGTAAAACTGGAACTTTTCAAGGCTAATCCTTTTAAAAGTACAATCCAACTCGGCAAAAGACAGATCATCACTTGCTCGAGACATCGCAACTGCACTTGCAAACATATGTGTACGGTGTGCACTGTGCACATTGGTTGTGTGACTGTGTACATGTAATAACATGCATATGCTTGTAGTATGAATAGCCTTCCGCCTTCATGCGAGTGCGCGATTACGGCAGGTATTTTGTGTATACTATACACACAAATCCTCAGCGGTTTTTATGCGATCCCTTCACACATATGTACATGTACAACTAACACAAACACAAGTTGCTGTGTGTGTAGATGTACAGGTGCGTAGTAAGCTAAGGGATTGCCTCCGATCCCGTCTTCATTGCATACGCCATGTATATACGATGAGGTATGCGCTGAAATCCATAATTTTAAAGGAAAATTGCGAACTATGCATAAAAAAATCTAAGATCGAAAGAAAAAGCGGAAATCTGCGGATACGCAGAAAATTTTCATGCCTGAATGTTGTTGTTTGTTTTAATATTGAATAATCTTTTAAAAAGTAGAAGCTCTGAATTTTTACTTCTGAAATAGGGAGAGGGAAATATGAACACTATCTGGAAATTGCAGGAAATAAGGAAATTTAATTCTAAAAAGCTGTGCTTTCCTGTTGTATGTGAGGTGAGGCAAGCTGATTTTATAGGCTTAAATCCATGTACATACATGTACAAGTAAATTATTTTCTTATACAGTGCATATCAAAAAAAGTATACCCAACTTTGGTATCTTAATTAAAAAGTTATAACCTCCATGGGCTTAAAATCTATTTTTTAGTAAAGAACAAATAATATTCTGTCCAATAATATCGTGCTGCAAACAGCAACGTATGACTGAGCAGCAGGTTTTTCAAAAAGTATTGTCAAAATCCTCACGTACCAAGTTTGGGCTGAAGCAACGAATGTGGGTCAAAACCAAAATGCATTTGTTTAAATTCCAGTTCGAAAACAATTGCTTATTTATTTCAATTGATTTTGTGCATATGAATAGAAAAGGTATTATAATGTCAACTCAAACTCATGAATAGGCTTATTACAAGCAAAGTTCACATTTTCTTTGCCATGATGACACAATCTTTAGTTCATCCTGCATCCCTTATCTAAGGAAAGCCTTTTTATTGAGTCATTCAATATGGACAAAGTTTATTTGGGAATCTATCTTATTTATGAAAGTCTACTATCAATTACTTTGACAAAACCTTTGGCCCGAATTCACAAAGGTGGTAATAGATTTGTACCATGGTTTATGCAGATTTTGTGGTATAAGTGCGCTTGATTACGCGCGTACACTTAGAAAGATCCAATAATGAACGCGCATGATTAGCAAAGTGCGCAAATTTCACGCTAGTTGCCATGGTTTATGTAGATTAATTGAAATAAACTGTTCGTAAATTTACATAAACCATGGTCTAAACCATGGCTCCCACACACAAAATGACTAAAATGTCATTTTTTTTCAAAATGCATTACTCAGTAGGATCTTTTTCATTAATGAGGACCTATATTGAATAGGCTATCTATAATATATTTTGAGTACTGCCCCTCTGAGTACAAGCCCCTTTCACACCGGGCCTGCATAGAGTTGCGTAGTGTGGCGTACTGAGTACGCTGAAATTACGCGCAGGATTGGCGTAGTCCCTGCATAGGTTATGCATAGGCTGGTGTATGATGGTGTGTCGTTGCGTACCCTGTGCATAGGCACCGCGTAACTACGCATAAGCAAATGGCGTACCTCCGCATAGGACTGCGTAACTATAATAGGTGTAGGGTTGCGTACGTATACATAAGCCTGGTGTAAAGGGTACGTAGGTTTGCTTATGCTGAACCCACATTAAGCAAAAGTATGCAACACTACGCCCTTCCATATGTAACACTACGCCAGCCTCAAAGGATTCTTTGTCAGACTGGCGTTGGGTAGCGTACTATTGCGTGGGCATGGTATATAGTAGCGTAGTGTTGCGTAGACTTGTGTGAAAACTGCGTACTTTCTGTGTCCAGTGCTCTGCACCGAAAGTAAAAAAAAAATTAAATGTTTAATTTTTTGCGTCCATCTCGCGTACCCCTTTGTGTCCCTTGACGTATTGCCATGTAGGCCAGCGTAAGCTTGGCATATTCGGTACGCCGCACTACATGTACGTAACTCTACACAAGCCCGGTGAGAAAGAGGCTTCACGTGTAAAGTTATGATAAAAGAGACATCTGCACAAGCACCAATGATGAGCATTTATTTTGTTATGACAATCAACATTGTGATAGTTTTCTTCAACCAGTGTAAACATAAAAAACATAAATCAAACAGTTTTCAGAATACGGCCCCAGGTGAGCAAGAGTTTTTATACATGTAGATCTACAACTTTAGAAGTGTCGATATTCCAATAATGATCTTGGAACTACCTCCATCATGGACATGGTCTTGAACTTTGAAGGCCATGACCCATGTCTTATTAACTTTTAGGCCTAAACTTCTTATGATGGGGGGACCTACATGTAAAGCTACGCACTTTGTTTCCAGCAGCTAAAAAGTCACTTTTATAATCATTTAAGCGAATCTATATATCTCGCAAAAATTAAGTGCGAGTCACTCATCCAATGTACTAGGTTATGATTATAACCTCGTACTCCTCTTACATTACGGGTACGTTGAAACTAAGTTTCACCTAACTCACGCTCTATTACCTCACCATGAAGTAAATTATTTACTCCGGAGGGGTGACTAGGTATTGAAGCTAGGTCTAGCGGGTAAAATTATCATTAATTTTTCAAACTTAATGATAAAAAAGACAAATCTTACCACCTTCCAAAGCAAGTCGTCTCTACTATCGGAGCATAGTCGGTGGTATGGTGGCCTGATAGGAAAATTAGACGGGGAAAAAATACTGCCGACCCTTGTCGTTATGAGGCGCCGTTTGTGAAGTTATATTTTTTAAAGAAACTGTATATCATTTGTATATGTTTTTCCACTAAATTGATAAAGGGAGAGGGAGAGGGAGAGGGAGAGGGAGAGACTGAGAGAGAGGCTGAAAAATTTGTGGATCTGTAAATAAACTACTGTTGTAACTAAGCATGATATTTGTTGGGATTTTTTTACTTATGTATTCGTAATGCTCTTGTTTAATGTGTCTGAGCAATTTATCTGTTGATTTAAGCTTATCACACTTTTTCTTAATAATAACATTGTATATTTGAAAACCTTTCTATGCCTGGCTATTTATTTATCCTTCTGAATATCATTATACAAGACAGATATAAAAATTCAATTTATTAAATCAAGCCTCCACAAAGTTACCTTTTAAGGGATACAGTGTCAAACAAAGATATTGGATATTGTGACAATTGTTATTTATAAATCGTGATAAGTGAATCCTCCCCTCCCCCCACATAAATAAATATTGTGAAATCATTTATATTTGAAGGCAAAATAGATAAATATAAATAATGGAAATTGTTCAATCATCATTTATAAATAATTAAAAACATGAAAATTATTATTCATAAATACCTGTACTCATTCTATGACATTTTCACACGAATAATTATTTGACAAGGTAAATTATTGAATTATATACAAAAAATTGTCTAAATGATAAATTTACAAACGGTGGCTCATACCACAGAACCCGCAAAAGTAATCTTCTATATCGGGCACAAGAGGGCAGCAAAATACGTAAAAACGGTACAATCAACTGTTACCTCAGCCCAGTCACGGCAAACAACTTTCAAGCTCCAAAATTCAGCTTTTTCAATACCGGGGTGCAGAGACTTTACATCAAATTCAAGAGTAGACCCAAGGCAACGTGTTGGTAAGTGATGTTCCAATTTTACCTTGATATGTATTATGTTTTGGTTAGGACGTATTACAGCAGGTTGCACATTCAGCAGGCTACGTAATCTCAAACTTGTGTAACCTAGCTATACGAGCTCTGTGGCTTATCAATCTGGTACTGGCCACAGAGCTATACAGCCCATGCCTATACTGTGTGTGGAGGAGGATATCAACAAAAAAATATAGATCTAAAT
The DNA here is from genome assembly GCA_025618425.1 of Heliocidaris tuberculata. NCBI lineage: Eukaryota > Metazoa > Echinodermata > Echinoidea > Camarodonta > Echinometridae > Heliocidaris > Heliocidaris tuberculata. Next base: position 13,577,829 of record CM046840.1, read on the forward strand.
ATCACCATTTCCCACATACTGTGAGCCATGCAAGCCACCCTCGGAGTTTGCTAAAGGGGTTACCTTCCAGGATCAACTAAGATTGTAAAAATTGAATGAATAAAAAAAAAAAAAAGCCACAAAATCGGCAGGTGTAATCGGTTTTTTTTTACCTTTCATATGTAACTTGTATATATGGGACAACACCAATCTTTATCTTGCATGTGTAGTAGTGTTGTTTCCGAATTTCCGAACCGAACTGAAAATTCGCGAATTTGCGTTGTCAAAACGAATCCTGCCGAATCCGAATTTTGTTGCTTGATTCGGAAGATTCGGAAGATTTGGGAACTACATGTACAGCATTTAATTGAGAATTCACAATTTTTTAATGCAAAATTAAATCGTGGACAAACAAATATCAAATTCAAATCAAATTCAAATGATTAATCTTACGTTGGATAGCTGCATGGGACCCACGTTCGTTTCGTTTCATTGCTAGAAATAATGCGTGTGTCCAGAAGAAGATTGCCAATTTGATGAGAGAAAACGTTGTACAATGTGTACAATATCAATGTGATCAGGTTATTGCGAACACTCGTACGAAATTACAAACGCCCGTATTCTATCTTGGTCTATTATACAGTCATCAAATTGACAGTGCGATAAAATACTAGTCGCTAATTTAGTTCGGAACGACAGGAATATTTTTCCATAGAGATCAGTGGTAAAGCGGAACGTCGCTCGCGAGAGAAAAAACTGAAGTTAGCGACCGAGTTAGCGATAATTTTATCGCACCGTCAATTTGATGATTGTATAATTGACCAGGATAGAATACGGGCGTTTGTAACTTCATACGAGTGTTTGCAATAACCACATCACATTGATATCGGTGCAACGTTTTCTCTCATCAAATTGGCAATCTTCTACCGGATATATATACACGACGAAAGCCTTTATTTCTCGCATTATGAACAAACGTAGGTTCCATGATGCAGCTATCACAAGTAAGATTAATTATTTGAATTTGATATTTTTGTGTGCCAGTAATTCTGTATTCGAGTGAATAATCAAGAATCACGGATCCCCGCGCTTCGCATGTTAAATAAGAAGGAAGTCAAAACAGAAAAACACACATGTAAAGGCGATTTCCGACTTTTTATTTAAAAAAATAATAATTATTCCGAATCCGAATCGAAACGAATTTCGGGGGAAAAAATATCAAACGAACCCGAATCGAATCGAATCAAAATTTCGGTGATTCGTTGCAACACTAATGTGTAGTCCCATATATACAAGTTACAAGTGCAAGGTAAAAAAAAACCCGATCACACCTGCCGATTTTGTGGCTTTTTTTCTTTTTTATTCATTCAATTTTTACAATCTTAGTTGATCCTGGAAGGTAACCCCTTTAGCAAACTCCGAGGGTGGTTTGCATGGCTCACAGTATGTGGGAAATGGTGATATTTAGATCTATATTTTTTTGTTGATATCCTCCTCCACACACAGTATAGGCATGGGCTGTATAGCTCTGTGGCCAGTACCAGATTGATAAGCCACAGAGCTCGTATAGCTAAGTGTAACCGAATGGTTCCGATACACGAGTGGTGTGAGTGGTTCTAGACCTACATACTCTTAAATTAAATTCCTGAGCGAATTATGATGGACAAATATCAATAACATTAATTTTAAAGTCGATGTGGATACCCATGTTGAATTTGGTCAAAAAAATGAAAGGGTCCTAAAGCGACGCACAGGTAATAAATGAATGCAAATCTTGATTTTTAAGCTGACTGACGTGAATTTCATCTCGATTTGCAAATAGTGATAATCACCAAAATTAAAGGAAAATTACTCATTCTTTTTAGCGAACGTAAATGATAATCTCGTTGCTCAGTCACACCAAAAGTTTGGCGCATTAAACAAGAAGACATGTACTGGATGACAGATAGACCTGGAAACTCGGCTGCAGCCTTCTGCATATTTCCAGTACATCTGGTAATAATAGTAACCAAAAAAAAAATGTTGAACGCGTTGCATTGCACGTATTTGCGGGGTGCGTAGCGCCGTAGCTTTAGGACCTCGCATAAGTGTGAGTGGGACCTGCGTAGCTTTAGGACCCCTGACCATACAATTAATAACTGTTAGTGTTACATGTCTTAACTTCCAATGACTTCCCTGAACACTTGCTGAATATCGACCTAAAAGTAAAAATAAGAAAAAAGTCGGATTCTTCTGACAAACTCGGCTAGACTAGTAGTTTGGCCTTTGGTTGATCAGATGCACATGCTGCACACCGGGATATCGGTCTGCTCAACAAAAACAATCCATTCATTCAAACTCAAGATAAATGACAAATCTGAAGATATGGAAAAAGTTAAGTCGAAGTCACTCAGCGACTCAACTTACAGTTACACGACTCAACTCTCAGACAGTCTCAGTCTCAAGTCTCAAGTTCAATCAGGTCAATAAAACTCTAACGTTTACATGGTTTAGAGCAAAATAGATCTAGTCTTTCTCCGACTTGTGTAATATTATATGCCATCATAAATAAAGGAATGTGAGTAAAAAAAAAAAAAAAAAAGGAAGAAACCTTTGAGTATTTCCTAAATTTCTTTAGCCTTCAAGTTCATTTAAAAAGAAGTAAAATACAACCCGTCAACATATTACATACTAAATGAACGATCAACACCGGCTCCCCGGTAACGAATCAGACAGTGGGCCAAGCGAAAAGCCAATGTACTTACCTTCTAATAATCGTGATATTATATTATCTACGTTTAATCTTTCCACCTCAGCCATTAGTTATATGTATCCAAACTATTTTTGAGTCGGTTTTTTATAATATAATGACAGGATGATTCTGAATGAAATGGATTTTATTCTAAATTATTTGCGATGGTGTTTCTTCCCCCTCCGTTAAATCTGCAACGACGGTTGACGATAGCAAAGGAGTATCGCGATAGCTGCGCAAAGTATATGCGCATTTGAACTTATTTACTACGCTGCTTGAAAGTTAAGGGCGCGGGCCAAACACTGTATAGAGTTCAGTGGGGCCAAAATTAGCTTCCAGTAATCATTTATTCATTTTCTTGGTTCTTCTTGGTAGAGTTTGGTGTCTCGTGAACTTTAAAACTGTCAAAAAACGTGCATAGCGTCACAGACGAACTGAAAAACAAAAGTTCCGGTAATTTAAGTTGGATTGCCTTACTGTTTAGAGTTAAACCATTTAGCAATTAACAGGTGCCATTTAATATGACTAAAAAAAGCCTTATTCATTGTCCTTTTTTAAATTGAAAAACATATTACGTTCACATTTAGTTCCAGTTATTCATGTTGATGGCCGCACTTATCAGTGCTGACAGACGTTGAGTGATTTCCAACTGCCATTTTACAACTCCATGATTTGGCAATATTTATCAACCTGTCTCCAAGTGAAAATATTCAACTGTTCCGAAAGATTTCTAAATGAGACCACTTGGCAACTGGAATATAAATTGCATATTCCAACTGGAATCAAGTTGAAGCTAATAAAAAAAAGTATTACTATTAGGCCTATCAACCAAACAGCCACTGGTTTCAAGTTCACGTTCACATATTTCCACAAAATTAGAAGTACATAGAACGTAGTAGAAGTACATAACATACAAAAATGAATATAGTCAGGCGACAAACAAAATACAACAACAAAAAAATTTCGCCAGACCTCCAAAATTCGCTCAGCGGGGGGGGGGGGGGGGGGGGGGGGGGGGGGGGTTATGGGGGTCCAATCCCCCTCCATAATTCTTTGACAAGCAAAAAAAAAGAAGGAAAAAAAAAAGGTTTCCGTTCTAAAAGGGGGGGCACAATTTAAAAAATGGGAGTGACAATGCATACTTTTCTTTCAAAGGAGGGGGGGGGGGGGGCACGGGCCGGATGTGCCCCCCCCCCAAATCCGCTACTGACACTGACGATATAAAGACAAATGATGCAGAAATGTATTGGGTATAATGAAAGAGGAATACATATCTATTTGTATTCGAAATCCAACTTAATTGCAATAAATAAACGAATATATATACTGTATAACAAGATCGCAAAGACTTTCGAGATAACTTAATGACAGTTTCACTACCCTGTTGTGTATACACATAACCCCATAGAAATCATGTTCGAAATACGTATACGTCAGTGTAATGTGGACAAGGCTATATTGAAATTCGTGTTATATTCTTTATCATTATGGAGGGAGCCAACAGGAAGTCTGTAAAAGAGTCTTAAATGCATTTAATATTTATGACAAAGAATTAAATGTTAATTTTTATAGGTTGATATAACAATAGAAATGATACCTAGAAATGATACCTCTTCTTTTTAAAAATGAAATGGTTCGGAGCAGAGAGCATAAATTGGAGAAATGTTCATTATTATATGCAATTTGCCATCTATTTTTACACATTATATTGTATCAAAAAGCTAGCCTTTTAGTTTTCCTCCAAAATGGTCGTCAAAAATCCCGAGAATAAGTAAAATAGCAATACTATCGTATCCGGACAACTACCCCCTGGACAATTACCCCCCGGACAACCACCCCCCGGAAAACCACCCCCTGGACGACTACCCCCCTAGGACAACTACCCCCCCAGGACAACTACCCCTTAGGACAACTACCCCCCAGGACAACTACCCCCCAGGACAACTAACCCCAGGACAATTACCCCCCGGACAACTACCCCCCGAACAACTACCCCCTGGACAGCTACCCCCGGAAAAATTGTCCTGGGGGTAATTGTCCTGGGGGTAGTTGTCCTGGGGGGTAATTGTCCTTGGGGGGTAGTTGTCCTGGGGGTAATTTTCCTGGGGTAGTTGTCCTGGGGGTAATTGTCCTGGGGGGTAGTTGTCCTGGGGGGTAGTTGTCCTGGGGGGTAGATGTCCTGGGGGGTAGATGTCCTAGGGGGGTAGTCGTCCAGGGGGTGGTTTTCCGGGGGGTAGTTTTCCGGGGGGTAGTTGTCTAGGGGGTAGTTGTCCTAGAATCCAATACTATATCCCCCCCCCCCCCCTCTTCCCATTTTTTTTTAAATCAACGGACAACGGGATGGGGCGCAGAACATACCCCTACATCCATGATCATTATCGATTTCAACTGATTACAGGAAAACGGTTAGACTTAAGGTTATGAATAGTGTACCCGTGCATCTTTTCTTTTCACACCTTTGAACTTCTAGCTTCCACTTTCTAGCTCTATCAGTTCTGCCTCTTACCCCACTGACTAGCTCGTCATTTGAATAAAATCAGTTTTCCCATGTATCTTACCAGCGTAATTGTTATTATTTATCATGTTGTAACTATATTCGAGCAAAATATTGAAAACTCTGGTAATTATTTCAGTTTATGAATATATATATATCTCTTGAGTAAATTTACACCAGCGAACAACAAATTAACCAACGGACAATAAAGACTTAATTTCAATTTCGACTCCGATTTTAATAGTTTTTCCGAGAAAGTGTATAGCGAGAATACACTTTTGGGGGAAAAGGAAAATATGAAATTCCCCCCATATTTTACACGTTTTATGGATCATACCGCGCTTTTGATGGGTATTTATGGGAGGGCATGGGAAGTGTGTGTGTGTGTGTGTGTGTGTTTTAATTCCGAATTGTCGTGATTTTATTTTTATTTTAATATACTGGGTAAACTCGTGTCTAGCCGGACGGTCCGACACCCAGGCTTAAAGGGATAGCTGAGGAAACTCTACTTCATCTCCTTGAATATGTTGGCAGGGGTGGATGGATCTAGGGGGTCATGGAACCCCGGACCGCTATTATGGTCATAGCCTTATGACCCCCTCCCCCTTTTTTCTTTTTGTTTTGTTTTGCGAGATGACCTTTTTTGGGTTTTTTTTGTTGTTGCTTGCTTGTCAGACAGGTTCTGGGTTCGAAACCCTTTTGTAAGTTATTAATCCTCACTACCTGGTTGCTTCCATAGACATTCATATTCCTAGACATAGAACAATTGCATTTCTACATAATATTCGTTTTTCTGGTCCCAAACTCTGGAACAACTTAAATGACTCTACTAAAACATGCTCTTCACTCCATACATTTACTCGTACTTTAAAAAAATATATACTTTGTACAATATAGTCAGTATCACATATTGCAGATTTTTTTCTATCCCCCCCCCTTTTTTTATCTTTTAGATTTTTTTTTTTTTTAATGTTATGATTGTTGTTTCATATTAATATGTAAATATGTACCGTAAAGGCGATCCCACCACAAGAACTAGCTGCTTAAAGTTCACATGCTTAATTATGTTCCCCTGTTTCTGGGACACACTCCCACGTTCCCCTGCTGATTTATGTGTCGATGCATCTGTTTGGCCTTTTTTAAACGCTTTACGCAATATGCTGTTTGACATGCCTCCAATTGTCGATGCATATTGAATTTCTCTTAGATGGTATCCACTTAATACAGTAACCTTAGGACACAGGTTTTTTTTTTTTTTTTTTCTACTTCTTCTTTCTTTCTTTTCTTTTTCTTTCTTTTATTCTACCGGTACAGTAATTATAAATTAATTATGATCATGATGTTCAATGGTTAACCGGCGAACGCCACAGGCATGTTATGTTTTATTATAATCTCTCAGCTAGGAATTTATTGTTGCCACATGCTGCCTATTATTGTTTGTATTAGTTTGTATAACAACAACAACCAATGAGGAGAGCCTTTAAACAGAAATTATCATTTCTTATAGGTAATCCCCAGGCATTGGTTGTTGTTTATGTTACACTTATGTTGTTATGGTTGTTTGAAAATTGTTGTCATGTTATTATATGTTCCTGGAAATTACATAAAAATTACAAAAAATAAATAAACAAGCCACGTGCTTCTTGGGACCCTTGCCTCCTTCCACCATGTTCTTTTGTGAATGTATGTGTATTTGATTATGATTATGAGAAGGAAATAAATGTATTTTGAATCTTGAATCCCCTGAATCTTGAATCTTGATATACAATACTTATTGCTTTCTTAGAAATGAGCTACGGTCATGCCTTTGTCAACAAGTCAGGGGAATACCCGAATGTTTGCATGCGCGCTTGCTCTTTAGGGGAAATCCCCTACCATGTGCGCGTAGGTACGTACTCCATGGTGACGCCTCTGAAACGTCATAATGTAGTACGCGCGTTGTACGTGGAGGGGAATTCCCCCGACACGTACACGCGGCCGCGCCACGTGTCATTTTCCATATGCAGATAATTATGTATCCATGATTCTGAAAAAATATCCATAGATTTAAGGTATCAATCAAGATGTGCCGAGTAAGAGTACTAGTATTCAGCATAGGGCCGAGCATAGAGCGGACGTGGCGTATGCCCCACCCCGTTTGCAGCCCGCCCATTAAAATAATAAAACCTTTTAACAGTAATGAAATTTTTTTCCATCTTCACTTCAGGGGTCTGTTTTTCAATATCTTTGAAACCCAAGTGGCATACCTTAAATACACAACTCCAAGTTTGTGCCCCCTTTTGAACTGATGACCCTTGTTTTTTTCTTTTCTCAGAGAATTTTGGAATAAAATACGCCCAAAAAATCTGATGACCTTTTTTTTTTTTTTTTTTTTTTTTTTTTTTTTTTTTCTTCTTCTTCTTCTTCTTCTTCTTCTTCTTCTTCTTCTTCTTCTTCTTCTTCTTCTTCTTCTTCTTCTTCTTCTTCTTCTTCTTCTTCTTCTTCTTCTTCTTCTTCTTCTTCTTCTTCTTCTTCTCTTTTTTTTAAAATTTTTTTTTGCTCGTCAGGAATTTTCTGACTGTTCTTGGATCCACCCTGCTAGCTAGCTGTGTGCCTTATGTATTGACATGCACTGTAAGTTCAGAAAGGTTAAGGACGAATTTAACTAAGACCGAAAAAGGCAGTACTTATATGTCTGTAACAACAGTGGGGGAAGAAAAATGGTCTATGGATCTGTGTCATAGGATTGATGACTATGGCTACCGCCATCTACGTCGAAATTCACTTTTGTAAATAACGTACTCGATCGACTCGCGATTTCAATTTCCCGCATCAACGAGACGCCAATTACTTGACGATGGATGTACACCTTTCCGATTATGGATGAAAATGGTCAAAATTTGGCAATTTGGAAGGAATCCTGGAGTAATTGTAGCACAAATTCGCATTCTGCTTGCTTCAAAGATAGTGGGATGACGTGATATCACAATGGCTATTAAAGGAAAAGGTGAGAAAAACAATAACATGCATAACAGTGTAGTAAACATCGGATAATTCATCACCAGACTAGAGCTAGACTCACTTATACATGTACAAGCTTATCTGAGGATAAGCTTGTACTCAGACTAGCTCTTTTATGTGTGAATAGGCTTCAATACCTATTGTGTGTATCAGCAGGCCCTTTTCCAGGCTAGATCATTCATACAGGAGAGGAAAATAATTATTTAAAATTTCACTTTCAATTCTGAATCCCCTAATTTGTGGCACAGTAAGAGTGGAAGAGTCCATGAATCAGTTAATCTAGCAAATTTAAGAAAATTAAATCTTGCTTAGAGCAATTTTGTTGTCTGTTTTTGACTGCTGCAACAGTGAATGTTGGACACAGTCCCACATAGGCAAGGGCCTATGAGTGAGCTAGACTAGACACTTACCATGTCCAGTACATGTACTACTACTAGCAGGTATTATTAGCACATGATTAGTATGTCATTTGCACCATAACACAGTGTCAGCTTTTATGTACTGTGTAGTCGATGCCATCGAGCATGGCATGCACCATTAAGAGCTAGAGCATGTTGTTAGAAACTGACTTAATAGTAAGACTAAGAGTTTCAAAGAAGCATGATAAAGATTGCCTGTAAAAAGTTAACTAGACCAAATAAATCAGTCTATTTTCATGATTTTGTTCGGGGATATGCTCTGCTGAGACTACCGAAGTCTGCCCTGCACACTCCCGTTGGGGTCCATGGTTATGTGCTTACCCACGGTGCTACAAATCGCAGCAGAGCTCTACACTCTTGAGCATTACTTTTCCTTTGGAAAAAGATTGAGGAAAAAATCACAAACTCTACTACTTCAATGAAAATCAGTAAACTTGCAGTAGGAGTGAGAATTTGTACGTTTTCATTATTTCTTTGGCAAAAAAGGAGATATATAGTCACGAACGATCTTTTCTCAGTGCTGGTCTCTCGAAAACCGGAATGCATACATATCTGATCAGAGCCAATCACAATTGCGCACGCGTAGTAGTACTTCACCATTGGAGAAAAGATTGTTTGCGATATATGTTATCGCTTTTTTTCATCGGAAATATTCAAATATTAAAATTCATCCTTCACTCAAGTTTATGAATTTTTATTGCAGTATAAGTAGGGTTGTGAGTTTCTCTTATGTGGTTTCTGTGATATTTTACCACAATCTGGTAAAATTACAAATATCAGCTCTGATTGCATTTGAGTGGAGAGCTCTGCTGCTGAGCTGGGACCTACATACACACGCGCGTTCACTATACTAGTTTTCCGTTCACCTTGATTCACTTGCGATAACCCAGTTGACAACGGAAAAACGGGGTTAAATTCCTGTAAATCTTTGATCATTTAAAAAATCAGGTGACGCACTATAATGATCATGATATTCCGTGTATTTTTGTTCATTCACGACTTTTTATTTTTAGTAAAGCTTTGGGGTGAGGTATCTTTCCCTTTTTTGCCGCCCATAGGCCTAGTGCTTAATTCTTTCAGGACAGGTAGTATTTAAGGGCTAAATTGATCAAATTTTGTTCTTTAAATTGGCAACAATAATATTTTCTTTTAGTGCTACATGGTTAACGTGTAATGTTTTTGAAAACAATATACATGGTTAGGAATTTTGTAGAAAAATTTAAAAATTGCCAATTTTGATTAAAAAAAACAACTATTTTGAACCTCTCAATGTGTTGCCAATTTAAGAAATTTAAAGCTTATTCTCCTTTTCAAAATTCCTGGCATCAAACGCAGTATGGTAATGCAACAAAAATGGACATAGTGGGTGAAGAAATTTGTGCTCTTTCAACACATGCATCTCGTATATTTTTTAGAGCTCTGAATCAAATGTTACTGAGCCAAACCACAAAATGTGGTCAATTGGCTTGTAAGGGTTAAACAGATCTAATTTGTTTTAGAATCATTGATCGTTATTTTGGCCCGTCGTTATTTGTTTTATGGTCCCTAGGAAAACCACTCATCCAGTGCTCAAAGTTATAATATGACCTTGTACTCCTAATAAACCAATATGATCATGGTGAAAACTCATAACTGCTGCCCCCTACTGCTTTACTGCTAGTACTGCATACAAAAATAAGCAAATGCAAATTTCCTCTCTCCACACAGAGAGGGCGGGACACGGAGAGATCACTTGGTCTTATAAAAAAAAAATCATGAAGGCAAAATCTGATGCTTAACATTCAAAATTTCCTGAATTTATGGTTTAGCTGGTCACCAAAGAAGAGGGAGTTTCCCTGACAACTTGCAGGAAAGTGAGATTCTAATTTTCACTTTTTCAGTCTCGTATTTTTGATGTCCAACTGCCACAGATTATTGTGTAGCAGTGTAGAATGTGTATTCACCAACTCTCGGTCCTTTCTGACCTACATGTACGAGTGAGGAAAACAAGCTTTTGATGCATGTAGACCAGTCTTCATATTTCTGATTTCTTGAATTGCAGATTTCAAGAAGGCAGTCTCTTTCATCAAGGAGTTCCTCATGAAACTCCCCGAAGATCCAGAATGTGCAGAGCTCCGGGACAACCTCAACCTGGCGCTCCTGCACATGAAGAAGTACTTTAAAACTGTGTGGCTCCTGCAGGAGAAAGAGAGAAACCACAATAATAGTGGAGGTGGAGACAAGCTGGCCCAGTCCCTCCCGAGAGGAAGCGGCCCCTCCTCTCTCCACCAAGATGATCCGGACCGCTTCCATTGGAAGTGGGTGGGCACGGACCGTACCAATCAGTTGCGGGTGAGTCTGCCCATGGATGGGAAGGAGCTACCTGTGCTGCCCCTCATTCTCCAGGCCATTAAGGAAGGAGACAAGGAGCTGGTGGAGCAGCTCATTGAAAAGGGTAAGGATCCATGATACAGATCTTTAACACCAAAACTGGGATAAAAGTGGTCTGCCATTTTTATAGTTTGATATTGACAGACAGATAAACATTCTGACAAGCAATTTTACCATATAATATTCCAGCTAAGATTTTATTTAGATAGTTTGTTTTAAAAGTGGATTTGAAAAATCACCTTTTTTAATTCAATACTTTTGCAGCCTGATGCTAATTTTGTTATCATTATAATCTTATAACAATATGAATATAGTTTGATGTACACTGTATGTACTTTTATGATAGTTTTGATTGGTTAATACATGTAATTTTGATTATATTGATCCTGTTTCTGATTTTATGTAAACAATGCTTTATTAGTCCTTGGACTATTGCATTGTATATTTTATGTTAATGAACTGAAAATTGAACATGTATTTATCTTATGTGGCCTCCATCTTTTGTTTAAACTCTTTAAAAAAAAAACATTTGAGTATTAAAGTTTGTTAAACTGTCCAAATTTAAAGGGGAATTAACTAGCCTTCATGGAGTCTTGGATTGAATAGAAGCAGAAAAATCAGACATTCAGAGGAGAATAGTGAAAGTTTGAGAAAGTTTGAGAAAAATCAGAGAAAGAATGAGAAAGTTATGGTTGTTTGGAAGCTCAGATCACTATTGACTAGGGGAATCTCCTTTTGGCAATACCATCATGATGTGTGATGTCATACATGTACATGGAGAACTCTCTCATTTGGTGAGAACAATTTTAATATAAACATAACCCCATTGTCCATTTTAAAGATAGAACAGACTTTTTGTCCATGAAATATTATGGGTGACATATTGTTACAGGTACATGTCCTCCCATGACAAAAATATATGTTTCCCCAAGAGTTGAGAAAAGTAATACTTTGAGTATTTATGTAGAAAATGGGAAAAGTCTCCATGTATGACATCACACATCATGACAGCATTGCCAAATTTGAGGATCTCCATATTATTAGTGACTTTCAAAAATGTATAAATTCCTTATTCTTTGTCTGACTTATTTCAAACATTCACTAATGAGTTTCTCTGACTTTTCTGCTTTCATCCAAGCCAATTTTCTTTGAAAGGGTAAATACCCCTTTAAAATGTTTGGACCATAAATTACTTACACATATCTTTATTCCCAAAATTAGAAATCGGTACAAGAATTATGATATTTGATATCATGTAGCTTTTTATTTCTTGTTTGTGAACTTAAAAAGAAGAAGAAGAAAAATAAAAGCTAGTTTCATGGAATTAGATATATTATTTACTGTATGTTTGAAAATTTAATGGCTTTGTAGGGTTAAGGAAGGGATTTTCCCCATGAATGGTGATATATAGCCTATCTGAGATTTGTAGTGATATAATTTTCTTTATGATTACATTCAACCATTTATAGAACTTTGTCCATAATCATAGTCATAGTGCTTGCTGGATATTTTTTTCTTCTTCATAATATTACCATTCTTTGCAACAGATGTTAAATGAGTAGACTGTAAAAAAAAAATCAACAGATCTATAACATAATAGCTGATTAAATAATTTGTAGCCTTCTTTTGGTTGGATGTTGGCATTACAAATTTTGGTGTTTGGTATACTTTAGTCTAGATGAGGACTACAAGATGCTAAGAAAATTGTTGGTATTCATGCAGTGCAAAACAAATATTCACAGGAGCTCTATGGCAGTTTTCTGTTAAAAAGATACTGTTTCTTGCAGGTAAATGTACTGATTTTCTTCTGTTTTTCTTAAATGTTAAAGTTCTCTTTAGGCTTTCCTAGGCTAGCCATAATTACCTACATGTATTACTTATTACCCTGTGATTTTCCCATTGATTTCATGGATAGTTGAAGGTAATTGTAAGTAGAGATTTGAAGTATGCAAAACACAAAGCAACCCATTGAAGCAACTACATGTATGTGTCACATCCATTTAGTATTACTCTGGTGAAAACTTCTATAACAAGGAGACCTGTATCAAATTGTATAAAGGTGTACAATAACAGTGTAGGCCTTAAGTAACATGATCATTAAACTCATCAAACTTTTGTTGTTGCAAGAAAAAAAAAATCTGCTTTATTTCTTTCCTACTGAGGAAAGCTGACAACTATAACAGCTGCAACATACATTTTACAGATTTAGTGCGTGTGTGTAATTGAGTTTTGACAGACGTGTATCAATCAAATATGATTAATTGCGTCTGGGCACCATCTGAAAGATGGTCTTGGACTCATGGACTGTGATTCCTTTGTACTTTTCCAAGGTTGACTGAAAAATTATTTCTCCATGCCAATTGCTGTGAAGGAAATGGAAGGTGTGATGTATTTCACAGCTTAATTGACAATACCCCAACAACGGCAGCTATGTAAACACTTTTATCAAACCTACGGCATACATGTAAAACAGTAGCCCACTCAGAAGCCTCATATCTGTAAGAAAGTAAAAACTTGTTTAGCCGCCTATTTGCCGTAACAGTGTACTTATGCAAATGAGCTTGCAGCACGAGCAGTGTAAGATGAAAAAGGAAGCCTTTCATAGTCCGTAGTGTATTGATTGAAGTTTGTGACTGACCCTGGCTTGTGCCTAAATAATAGAGAGTAAATCAACGCTGCCAGATAAATTTGTGAAGTCGTCAATACTCAATAGTATAGTTGAAACATATTGCATAAATAGCATATCCTCTGTTGGAGATATTTTATATTTACTTTCTAAAACCTGTGAAGCAAATGCTGGTATTCAATTCTTTTTATACTGGAAAGAGTCATGAATGCATGCCCTCTGTTCTCCTTTGAATCTTTCTCTCTCTCTTTCTTTCTTTTTCTTTTTCTCTGACTTCCTCTCTCCCACTCCTATTTCCTCCCACCCCCCTCTCTCTCTCTTGCTTATTATCTCCTATCTCTTTTTCTTATTCCCCCATCTGTTTCTTGCATCTCCTGTCTTCCCCATCTCCTTCCAACTGCATTTGGATCCCTTATTTTTTAGCTAACATGGATATGTTGGTAGTCCTACTACTCTCCTGTTACCTCTAACCCTTTCAAGACAATAATTGACCACATTTTGTGGTTTGGCTTAATAACTTTTGATTCAGAGCTCTAAAAAATATACCCGATGCATGAGTAGAAAAAGTAAAAATTTCTGCACCCACTATGTCCATTTTTGTTGCATTACCATATTGCATTTGATGCCAGGAATTTTGAAAAGAAGAATAAGCTTAAAATTCCTTAAATTGGCAACACATTGAGAGGTTCAAAATCACTGTTTTTTATCAAATTGGCAATTTTTTCAACTTTTCGGCTAAGTTTCTAATGATGTACATGTATAACAGTATATTGTTTTCAAAGACATTACATTTTGTTAGAACCATGTATAGCACTAAAAGAAAAATATTATTGTTGCCAATTTGACTAACAAAATGTGATCAATTTAGCCCTTGAATAATTCCTGTCCTGAAAGGGTTATTCTGTACCCTCCCTTCTCTTTCTCTCATTATCTTTATCTGCTCTTCTATCTTCTTCTCCCCCTATGATCCCATCCCTCATCTTTGCATTTTACTATCTGTACAACAGTTACTTGAGTATTTATTTTCATGATGTCATTTGTTTTTGCCAAGTGGGTGGAAGTTGGCTTTCTGTTTTAAAACATACATGTACATGAACATTGTCTGAATGAAGCCAAAGATATGTTTACCTAGAGATCTTGGTTTACATTAGGCCTAGTTTAGATCAATTTATGATTTTCTAAGCTGCGATTCCATAACCTTGATTTTGAGGAAAAGACATCATATATCCAGTTTATCTAATTCCTTTTTGTCCATACCCATTCAATGGACTATCCAACATCCAATCATTTTGCATACACCCCATTGGACCCCCCCCCCCCCTCACCCCCACTCTGGAAACTGGGGGTGGGGGGGGGGGGCAGACATACATGTATTGGCATTGGACCATATCAAAAATTCAGGCTCAGCAAATTACCTTAAAGACCCCCTTACCCTAGTTTAATGAAGGAGAGTTTTATACATGTAGATACTGGTCTTTGTTCCAGTTGTCATACCAAAGCACCCTCGGAACCTGTTTGTCTTCTGAGTAAAGGGGGCATCCTTGCCTAGCGCTCTAATCTGGAGAAGAATAGAGAGTTGGATGCTGAACACCTAACAATAGAGTTTGGGAAATCAATAAAGTAGGATGGGATTCACTTATGGCCTTTGTGGCAGTCCTCAAGAGATAATTGTAGGACTCCAGACATGGAGGGAATAGTTTCCTATGAGGGCTCTTGTTGATAGGAGATCACTGTGTATGTAGCTGCTCTATTAAATCAAAAATTGATTTAGCATACATGCTTGTAGCGTAGATGTAGATGGTGACTTGATGAGTGGCCTCATGCTCAGTTTGGCTACAGCCCACAAAACTGATGACCCGCATGACCGACAGCCCACGAGACCGACATATCTGTCTCGTGTGCCTTCTGACAACTTTGTAGAAGGTACACAAGACCAATGTTGTTGTTGTCTCCTGGGCTGTCATATCAGTCTTGTAGGCCATCGGTTTCATTCATTGTTGGTCTTGTGATCTGTTGGTCTACCGCATTGGATGTCCTGGCTCAATTCGTAACAAATGAAATTAGACCTGTAAACCTCCAAAATAGCCCCAGATTTTCCTTCTTGGAGACAGTGGTTAATTATCAGTTGAAATCTGGAAAGAGCCCCTTGCAAAATTAGCTAAAAAGTCATGTTGCCATTTCACTGTAAAACCTGTACATGTTTGTTTTCTAGAATGTAGTATGTGTGATGAGCCTTGAAAATTATCTTTTTATTATTGTTAAAATATAATATTATTTATATTATTATTTATTAACATAAATTATTATCCTCATCATTAGTAAAGAAAAAGCTAATCTTGACTTCAGGGAATGACAGAAAATAAATTCTCACAGAATCAAACAAATTTTGTTCAATATGTTCAAGAATATGATACCTGAAAATGATTTTGCCAGAAAATATATGTGATTATTCTCACTTTTATTTGTTTAAAAGAATTGTTCTTAAAGTAGCCTGCATATGTAAGGAAATTATCTTGTCAATTCTTTTTTTGGTTGGACCATTTTGAATTTCAACAAAAATGTTTGTCTTAGATCTTTTTTATTCTTAATGTAATTTCCTCTGTGACTCAATTTCAGATGCCTATTTCCTAAACGTAACCAAAATGTCACTAAACAAAAACAAAACAAAAACAAAAACAAAAGCAAACCAAATCAAACAAAACAAAGCAAACAAATAAACAGACAGTGAAACCTATTCATTCCAAGCTAGAATGGGTAAATGAGTTTACTACACTAAATTGTACAGTATACAACAGACATGTTTTCAACTGTTGGTGCAGGCATATGAGAAATTTTCCAAGATTGTGCATAATTCTAGCTTCACCGAACATTCTTTATCTGAAACAGATGTACGTCAGTGCTTCCGATTAATCAATACGCACAAAAGCTTCTCCTAGCATGCTGCGATTGATATCGGAATGATAAGAACCGATGGAACTTGTCACCATAATATTGAACTAGTTTCTTTTCACCGTCTCAATCTACATCATTCCCCGGCGGCGCATTTGCCCACACATCTAGTATGAATGAGAAGGCCAGGGCCGTTGCCGTAGGAAACGATGTAAACAATCTAGGCAGCTGAAAGCTGACAATTTTCATTACACTTCATTTGGTGGCGGTCAATGGGCCTCTCGATGCAAGGAGACCTGAAGTAAATTAGATCATCAATTATGTGATGGATATGATGATGAAAAGATGACTGTGTCAGTATATCCAGTGACTGTATACCTTTGTGGCTGCTCTGAAAAAAAAGAAGAAATAGAATGCACAAGCAGATTAATTATCTCAAATACCAATAGTAGCTGTGTCCTTCCCCTCTCAAACAGAAAAGCACATAGAGCAAATTGCTGTTGTTAAGTGTTTGTATTGAATATGAAGAATTCTTAATGATTCTCATGAAAAAAAAGTAAGCAATTAATCATAGGATTATTCATACAATTCGACACGTGTATTTAAAAGGAAATTTTACCACTACACGTATGGAAATATGTACATGTAATTGCTTTTTTTTTTTTTTTACTTTCAAGTTAAGAGAAGTAAGAATTTTTATGCACATGTATGTTATGTGGAAAGTGCAAATTAAACAAATATTTGCTTCATTAGATAAAGCTGTATAATGTAAAATTTTCAAATAGTCCTTGATTTCTTCAAACGTTAAGGTTTACTGATGGAACATTTTTTCAAAAAGTATTCTGAAACCATGATAAATGCTTAATCATGGTCCTCTCAACTTGTTAACTCTCTCCATGAAACTTTGAGAATGACACATTTCAGAAACTTATTTACCTATAGAGGTTACCAGGAAACTTATTTAGTTAGAAAGGTAACCAGTGTTCTGCTTGAAAGGGAAACCCACACTGATATACCCGGACCCTCCTTTATTTGCTTGTCATAAGTTTTTGTGTATTGAACGTTTGGACCCTCCCCCCTTTTTTTCTGTTCTTCCTCCTACATTATGGATGATAAGCAAGTATCTAATGACCATTTTTTTTTTTGCTTGTCAGAATTTCTTAGGACCCCGGCCCTCCTTTTACAAAATTCTGGAGCCACCCCTGATTTAAAATTCTGTACATTTGGCTATTTATTCTATATGTTTTATCAGCGACTTGCTAGTAATTGAACAATATATACTAAATCATCCTTGAGTGCATGTAGTATTGTAAAGTGTATAGACTTTATATAGCACATCGGGCAAGATGCCATACACATGTACAGGCAACTCCATGGTGGCCATATACCACAAGTGACGTTCTGTTGGAAGTAATGTACATCAGCATAAGGCACTTTGTGTACCGGTAATCAAATTTAAAATGAAATATTTGGTTTATCAGATCAGGCAGAGAGGACAAGTGCTGTAATACCTAACTGCTTATGTGTTTTCTTATACATCCAAGGAGTTACATATGTACAACATGTATGAGACAAGAAGTTACTAAGGCCCACTGCACACTATACGATCAGTCTGCGATCCGATTTTGGAAGCAAATGTAATAGCATCAGATATAAACAGTTTAACACATAAAATATGTTTAATTGTGGTTCTGAATAGTCCTATAAATGGTGAACTCGAATTATGGCCAATTATGAGCCTTCTAGTTGAAAGAAAGGCCAAATCGGTTCCGAATCGCAGTGACGTCAAAGCAGTCCTGCGATTGTCTACGATTTGAAACTGATTTGGACCTTATTCCAGATATAAGGCTGATATCGCACCAAATTGTTCAGAACCTGAATCAGGTAGATTTTATTTGTTAAAATGCCTATATATATTGCTATTACGATTTATTTCCTAAATCGGATCGTAGCCCAATCGCATAATTTTCCAGTGGGCTTAAGCAAGCTTGATATCTAAGTGAAATTGTGTTTTGAATGTGCATTGTAGTCACTAGATTTAAAAAATCACCTTATTTTATTTTGTTGTTGATCATTATATTGTTCCAATACGACCATTATGTTTGTGTCTATAATAATCTTTCTTATTTAATTATAAGTATGTAGTATATTGTTTGATCTCTATGTTTAGGACATGGTTTATTATCTTATTAAAAGAATGAAAAGTTCTACAGAATTTATTGTAATGTAATTCATTGATTATTCTTATTTCTCTGCATTTCTAATCTCCTTGGGTTCACAGAACCCATGTGCGTGCATGCCACCGATGATCTGGGTCGTAACTCTGTGATGTACGCTGCTCATTACGACAGACTAGACTGCTTAGATGTTGTGCTTGCAGCACATGCCGATCCCAGCGCGAGGTCTAAAGGTAAAAACAGATTTCCAAGATCTAAATTCTTTCTGCTCATTGAAATTTTAAAACGGAAGTACACACTGATATGAAACCAAATTTACAACACTTTGAGACCAGTGATCACTTTCTTTTTGTTTAAGTGATAGCAATATCATTATTTGTAACTTGTCATTTTTCCAAATAGAAAATTTGATATAGTATTATGAATTACATAGGCCCTGCAATAGTTCATCTTTTCCTAATGAATTCGTAATGAATTGTGAGATGACTTTGTTAATGATTTGTAAAGGGACTCATTTCCAAACATAAATTCAATGTATTTCAATGGATGAATAAACTCCTGTGGAAGAAAAAACAGAAAATTATAACATGTATTTTGCATTGATCATACAGTAGATGTCCATGCATATTAAATGTGTGTGTTTTTTTTTTTTAATTCTTAATTCTTGGTAGATAACTACACAGCCTGTCATGTGGCGGTGCATGGTGGGAACTGGGAGGCGTTAGAGAGACTCTTGGCTCATGATGCTGATAGTGGCTTTCAGGACAATGTAGGAAGAGCACCTCTTCACTGGGCTGCTTTGCTCCCTGATATAGACTGTCTTGATGTAAGTGCATACATTATATTGTGCTCAAGGTTAAGGTAGGGTTAGGGTTTGCATTGGGGTAGGAGTAAGATACTCTTATTTTATTGGGCTGCACTGCTCCCTGATATAGACTATCTCGATGTAAGTAGCCTTTTTACTTCATAAAAGGGGTTATTGGTACTGGTGGATTTGGGGTGGGGGCACAACCAGCCATTGCCCCCATTTGAAACCCAAGAGGCGTAGTAAACAGCCCACAAAAAATGTTCCTCCCCTTTTCAAATTTTTGACCCAAAAGGCACCTACATGTATGATAACCTTTCAGCTTGTCAGAGAAATTTGGAGTAAAAAGTAACCTAAAACTTTGATGGCTTTTTTTTTGCTTGTCAGAACATTTTCTCAGTTGTGCCCCCATCTCACCACTTTTTTTTACAGAATCTATGATCTAACCCTTGGTATTACAGTTATAGTTTCAGAAGAGCCATGCTTATTTTGCTCATTTTGCTCAATATCTAGATGGTTTTGGCTGAAGTTGGTGTCAAATTTTTTTGTTTGCTTGTTTGTCAAGTTGGATGTTGGGGATGAAGAGAGTGGGGTTGCGCAAGTATTCAGCATGATTCTTGTGCAAGTTCTGTTTTACCTTTAGAACCTTAATTCTCTTGTTAAAGGTACAGTTTTGGTAAGCCCTCAAAAATTTTTTGTCGGATTTCTTGGATTTTTGTTGATAAATAGCAAGATACAAGCGATACTAAGATGTTGTGAAGATTTCAGCTCTTAAAGTAGAATATTAAATGATTGAGAGGCAAAGAGTAATTTATATAATGGGACAGGGGATGTAAACTCCCAACAACGGCGCTGCGTGCATTATTCACTATACACATGGAAACTACAGACACACAGTGACACAACATGCTATCTCATTGCGAAGCCCCAAGATTGTTGTGCGGGGAGTCGTCAGGGTGGAAAGGTCCGAGCGTATGGCAGTATGTTGAAGTGATGTAGTATTCCTTACAGATATTTACACTAAAATCATCAGAAATTATTGATGGAAAACCAAATGATCTTCCATAAACATCTTGATACAAGGAGAACAACTTGAGACAATATTTAACCTGTTTCTTTCCAATTTTCTTTTTGCTACCAAAATTGCACATGAGCTTTAACATCACCCATTAATTGGACTGATTCTCCTTTTGATTATATGCTGTCCTCTCAAAATATACAGATAAAAGTGTAATTGAATGATTTACATGTAGATCTTCATTCTTTTCCCTAGATGCTGTTGAAGGCTGATGTGAACAGAAGTCCTAGGGATCGTGATTGCCTGACACCAGCCATGTGGGCATGTCACGTTGACAATAAGACGCACTTTGACCTGATCACATCGGGTTCGCATAAGGTGGAGGAGGATGATGGGATAGAACGGGACATGTTTGGAAGGACATGGATTCACTGGTCCGTGAAGAGGGCGGAGTCACTCGAATGCTTGGATGTATGTACACTGGCTTTTCGTTCCAGTGGTCTACCGTTATTTTACTCATGCTTTTATTATTCTCCAAAGTATAGGAAAGATATGCAGTGCAATTCTACAGGAAAATTGGTAACACTTCAAAATAAAAAGGCAAGAAAACAGATTAGATATACATCCTGATGTTAGGAATAATCTTAAAGATAAAGTTGAGTTCTGGCCATGAAATTTAATTGTGAATGAAACTGTCTCAAAGCAACTGGGAAAGGTTGATTATATAGCAAATAAGAATTGGTGTACGCTGTAAGGTTTTGAAATCACCAAAAGGATAAGAAATTAATTAAATCCTGGTGAGAGTCACATGCACTGCACACAGAAATGTGTATATGGGACTACACACAAATGTTCGGCCTAAACATTTCATCTGTTTCTTGTCATATTTTGAATGTGAGGGCATTTGAAGAGCAATCCTTTTCAGGGGACATTTCTACTGTGATAATCTGCCAAACTGACATGAAAAGAATGAGAAAGCTCACAAATTATTTTTTACCTTTCCCAGAACTCGACCTTCTCTTCAACCATCGATTGATCCTTTTCTGGAAGAAAATAGCTTCTCCTTATCAAGTCATAGAGTTGAAAACAAGTTGCATGGGTTGCCTTTCTGGTCTTCCACTATGTTACTTATTCATGGGTTGATTCTAAATGAATATCTCTTTGTCTTCTAGAGCTTACTGAGTCCTGCTACAGCTGCTGTAAAAGACAAGGAAGGAAGGACAGCAATCCACTAGCTGCTTCATTAGGTATGATTAGTTGTTTATCTCAAATTATTGTGATGTATAATATATATCACAATATATTATATATATATAATATATATAACAATAATATATGTATATATATATATATATATATATATAAAATATATATATACGACTAATTCGCCCTAAAAGGGAAATGGTAAAAAAAAGCATAGCAAAGGAAAAAGTTTATGTAAACCTGTTTATACAAATAAAGGATATGATAAAGGACATTTCCTCACACAGCACATATTTTACCCATGGCACAATATGAACCGAAAATTTGAGATGCATGTAAAAGGCTACCCTACATTTAAAAAAAAATGGAAGGGTCCTCATATCGTGAACGCTCATTATAGCTTGTGACAGCGAAGTTACAGGTTTTGATATGGCAGGCAAGGTCAGAAAGTCTAGTTCAAAACGTAAAGGAGAAATGCATATTTCTCCTTATAGTCGATTTCCCCCTTTCGCTAAAATATATTTATATATAATTTTTTTTTCAAATATGTATTTTCATCATTCATTAATGGAAATTTGCTTTACTTCACCTTATTCTCATCTGTTACAGAGGAATAGAGAAAAGGGATTGAAATAACAGAAGTACCTCACAGTCTATATGATGTGCAATATCATGCAGAAACTATACCGCATTTCTCGTATAGATATTTACACGGATTAGGAAAACAGACATTTTTTTGCGAGTTGTCGTTTTTGTACTAATTAACACAGAATTCTATCAATACGAGTTTGTGCATGCATTACCAGCTCATATTTACGTATTGAAAATTTTGAGACCTCCAACAGTGCGAGAAATTCATGAAATTGCCAAAAAAGGAAACCCTCATGAAAACAACAGCTTCAGTATTCGGATGTACAGATAAACCAAGTGTTGAATAGATGTTAATATTATATTCTATATTGGGGGGAGATGTGTTTTAATAATTCGTGTATCGCTCTCTCCCAGGTGCCCTTGATGCATGTCGATTGATCGTGTCAAAGGTCGGCCCAGATTGTCTGAACGAGACTGACCACCAGAATAGGACCTGTCTTCATGTAGCCACTATGGGTGGACATGGGAGGTGGTCAACTTTCTTCTTGACCATGGAGGTATGTGATTCAATCTGTTATACTGTTATAACTGTAATTGTAATATTACTAATCAGGGGCAGATCCAGGATTCTCCTCTTGCTGGGGAGGCACAAGTCTGAAAATCTCTAACAAGCAAATTTTTTTTTTTTTTAAAGGTCATCAAAATTTCTTTGTACTTTATTTTCCTTAAAAATTCTCTGACAAATCGAAAAAATTTCTCTGAGAATAAAAGAAAAGAAAGAAAAAAAAAGGGGTGCGTGCCATATTACATTTTCAGGGGCCTTTTGGGGTCAAAAATTGCTGGGGGGGGGGGGCTTGATTAAAATGGGACACATTTCTTGTGTACCTAATGTGAACTTATGGTCAGATTGCAATATTGTATTTGCATTTTCTCTAATCATTCTTTGGGACATATAGGATGAAAGCTAGAAAGGGGATGAGGAACATGGGTAGACTCCTTGCCTGTTAAAGAAAAGATATATTTTTGTAAATTCCCTGATCCTATAAAATATTTTCAAAGTGAAGAAGTGAAAAATAGTATTGTGACTGCTCTTCCAGACGTCACCAATGATTGAATGTCATTATTGTTACTTTAAACAGCTGATGTAAACAGATTGACAGCTCAGAAAAGACTGCATGGGACTATGCAGATGAGAAGGACTTGCACTACTGTAAGATGATCATTGATTCGTATCATTCACACCGAGAAAGAGCACCTAGCAGAGGCCGGAATCGACAACGAGCAAAAGAGGTAATTTTTAGCTGTGTTACTGAAGGAAAAGTGGCTTTTGTGAAAGATGTATAAAATCGTTTGGCTGTTATGCATTGGCATAAAAATTCTGATAAAATGCAAGATGAAATCAGTTAAGACATGACTTATTAGCTAGTAGCAATGTTTAAGGCCGGTGCACATGAGGCAATATTTCACTACCGTTGATGCCACAGTAAGCAGTGAACAATAGGCTTTACAGATAGAGACATGCAGATGCGCATGAAGTTGTCTCGATGATGTTCTATATGCACTCGTTTGTTTGTGGAGTTTGTTGCGATTGTGTTCCGCCGAAAGTCGATTTTCGGATTTGGTGTGGCATTGTGGCACAAACAAATGAGGGCATATGCGTGCATGTCTGTAGGGGCATGTTGTTCACTGCTTAATGTGGCATGAATACTATTGAATCGAACAATAATTGGTGTAATCAATGGTAGTGAAATAACACCTTGTGTGCATCCCGCTTAACACTGAATATATTTAATGCTAATTTTCATTGTCAGTGATGGAACTGCAGTGCGAGAGATGCAGGCTTAAAGTAATTCTGAATTGTGTATTATGCAGTAGATTGGTAGTTTGGATCAACAATATTTACATAAGCTAACAAAAACTCACTGGGAATCACATTAAATGAAATGTGTGTTCTGTTTTTCAGTACACGTTCTGGACAACAAGCTTAGGTTTCTTATTTTCCTCTTCTCATTATTCAGCTATCATACATTTGAAATTCTTTTCTGTTTTTTGTGGCATATATCATTTGTAGTATGGGACAGTTGGTGTAAGTTTGGTTCGCCGTGACCAGAAATCATGACTACCTTCAACTTGAAATGTTTTTTTGTTTTTTCAGGAGAATAATAATCAATACCAAACTCAGGGAATAATCCATCCTTACAATCAAATCACCAACAACTCTCACTGGATCATGAGGGCAGGATACCCTCCCCTCCCCACCAGCCCCGCCCCTTCATCCAGGCACCGCCCCCACCCAAGAGAGGGCATAGTCCAAGACGCCCCTCACCAAACAGACCAACACACCCCCATACAGGAATGGCACAGCCCGGACACCAGAAACAGTTGAATGAAGAATCGCTTGATGGGCCAGACCATTGTGTTCAGGATGGGGGGAATGCTCCCTTGGAGAATGATATCGTTATTAGTCCTGTGGTAAGTAGTAAATGTGTAGGATATCATACTTCAATATTTTGAACTGCTCCACTCTGCAAAGTTGAAGAATTATAGAAATAATAGCAGTAGTAGAAAAGGACAGTATTTGAACAATACATGTATGTTGACCACCTGGCATCATTTAAGTTTTATGTTGGGAGTATACAATGTACCCAAAGTGTGTAATAAGAAATATCTCTATCTTTAAAAAAGAAAAAGAATAGTCCATATATTAAAATGAATAATAATATTTTGCTAAATATTAGGTAATGTATAAAATATATACTGCCAATGAATTATCTGAATGGTTATTCAAACAATGTTTTTTCAGTTGATCACTTTGCGGAATAATTTCTTACATTTTTTCCACATTCTTAGGACTCGGAACAAGGGGAGGCGGTGCAATACAGACCATCATCGGAGGGGGAATTTGTGCAATCACAAGACGGCGCTATCATCGACAATGACATGCAGCCTTCTAGTCAGATACATGTAGCTGAGAAAGAAGGACAAGGTTTGTTGATCTTTCAAAGAGTTTTGACATCACATCAAGGAGTCCTTTTTCATTATTCCTTCTTTGATGACTCACATTTTATTCTGTCAAAATCTGAATGAAAATTAAAGATTTATATTACATGCAAATTTGTCGAAGAAAATACTGCAAAATGTCATGTGCAAGATGAGAAGAGAACAGTAACTGTCTCTGAATCTAGAATGGACTAGATTATGTCATTCTGGTCCTTCTCGGGGTTATGAGAATTTACTAGAAGTTCCACATTTTGATGTTAATGATTCCTTTGTCCCTCTGCCATTAACTTATAACAAACAGGTTTTAATAGTTAAAGATGCAAAACAAAATCAGTTGTGACTCAAACTCCTCAGAGATGCATGCATATCTGAGTGATCTGTTATCTTGTAGAAAAGTAGAGAATTTTAGTTAGCTATTATGAATAATTGATTTTGTAAGATGCTTTCTCCAAAATGAGTGTTTTCCTTGCGATGAATAAATGGGACATCCGCACTGAACGTGAGGAGAATGAAATATTACACTGCATATTCAACTCGTATTTTCCAATTCATTTTATTCATTAGCGATGAGAGGGCCTCGGACCCCAAGAGGGCGCTCAGGCAGCGTAGTCAGTGACATGAGTGAGCAGAGCATCAACTTTGGGATGGATGTCTCGGACATTGAGGGCGAGGAAGGCACCAAGGAGGAAGGGAGGGTCAGTGAGAGGCTCATAGAGGTAGGCCTCCTCCCTCTAATATATTTGTTTTCCAATCAGGAAAAATATAATACCGAATGCTAGTTATCAGGCTGTAGAGAGTTTGACATGACATCATCAATTATTCAGTGGTCATGCGAGCAGTGTTGAGCAAGCAAAAATGGAAGGACACCAGCTGTGTGTGCCCAACAAAGACACCTAATCATAATACTTACAGTATCTGTGTGTTGTACAGAAGTGTGAAGCATAACTACACTTAATTCATTTCATTATACCCCCGCCAAACGAAGTTTGAAGAGGGTATATAGGAATCAGCGTACGGTTGGGCGGGCGGTTGGTCGGTCGGGCGGTCTGTCGGGTGGTCGGTCGGTCCGTTGCAAATATTGCGCATCGAACTACCTCCTCATTTTTCGAGCAATGCTCATGAAATTTGGCACACACATTTGTCTTGGGATAGAGATGTGCAAGATATATTTTTTGAATGTGTCGGAAATGCGTTGCCATGGTAACGGCATATTATGCAATAAATCAGTGGGAAATCTTGCGGATCGAACTACTTCCTCATTTTTCGGGCAATGCTCATGAAATTTGGCACACACATTTGTCTTGGGATGAAGATGTGCAACTCATATTTATGGAATGTGTCAGAAACTGCGTTGCCATGGTAACGACATATTATGGCATTAAATCGGAGAATATTGCGGATCAAACAACTTCCTTACTTTTTCAAGCAATGCTCATGAAATTAGGCACACACATTGTTCTTGTGGTAAAGATGTGCAACACATATTGTTTCAATGTGTGGCAAATGCGTTGCCATGGTAACGACATATGGCAATAAAACGGGAAAATATTGCATATCAAACC
>CM046840.1:13605192-13860192 GCA_025618425.1 Heliocidaris tuberculata
TTTGTCATTTGTGGCATGATTGCATCAGCAATCATATCGAAAATAGTCATGAAACCCATGGGGAAATATCCATATTAATGAAAAGAGGATAGAGATGCTGCTTGTCCTTTTGAGAACTCAGCATATTTGTTGTGTCAAATACATTTTCCCATGACATATCTTGAGCTAAGAAGGAGATAAGCTGCACCTTGGGAGATAACTGGGAAAATATAACATTTTGTATAAAAACATATGGAGAGTTGTCCTACTAAACCTGTCACTTTGAAGCAACATTGCCAGTTTAAGGATTACCCTAGAAAGCCTTGAGATTTTTCAAACTTCCATAACTTTCTCATTTCGTAACCGACTTTGATGGAACTTTTTTTTAGAATTGCTTCTCTCTATCCTCTCTTTTCATTAAAATTGATTTTCCCCCAGTGTTTCATTCTCCTTCAAAAAAAAAAACTTAGCATACAATGATCGATGAGTATTGCGTTGACACCGACGTGTTAAACAATAAATCAAAATCTATTGAAGAATTTACATGTATTTACAATTGAAATAGAATATAATTATAACAAGAAACACGGTATAAAGAACAAAAAAGAGAGAAAAAATTAAAAACTGAAGAAAAAAAAATGACTGGAGAACCTGTGGATAGAGCCTGGGCCATGATAAAGAAGAAATTTAAAAGAATATATTTTACAAATTTGAATAATTTGTACAATTGAAATAAAATACATAACAAGATAGAATAGCAAGAAAGACCCCCCCCCCCCCAAAAAAAAAGAAAACTTAAAAGCTGAAGAAAAAAATAATGACAGGAGAATCTGTGAATGGAGCCTGTGCCATGACAAAAAGAAATTAAAAAGAATATCGGTTTATGAGTAAAGGAGGAAAACCCAGTTTTAACATTGAAACCTATAATTATGTAAACGTATTAAAATTATCATGACTTTCATTGGAGGGTTATGAAAAATCATATGTGTACGAGCTCTTTTAGGGCACTCGTCCACCATTTCAGTATTGGTGAAATATCATGTTAAATATTTGCTATTGGTTACTGTATCATCTAACACAATCTAACAACAATATTTGACAGTGCATTTTATCATATTTACAGTTATAATAGTATGACTACAATCGTGTAGCCATAATAGTCGGTTATTAAACTACATGTAATTTCAGTTCTCAAGAAATGGCCAGAGCTTTTTCTAAAATGATATTACCAGGTCCCAGTATTAGAAAATGGTTGAATAATTTTTATATATTCAGTCTGTTTTCATCTTAGGCCTATCAGTGTGCAGTAGAGAGAATTTATCAAAATATACCACATTGATTTATGAGTAACGTCGATAATACTACCCGCTTTTGGAATCGACTTTCTGATGCAAGAGGACCTTCTATTTATAAACACACCTCCACGTGTACATTTATTGCGTCATAATGAAGTGCACACACCAATTAGTGAAATGACCAATCACAACCCCGTTCGATGACGTAGTCTCCCTGTATCGTAGCCAATCACAAATCGACACGCATAGCTATACCCGAAAACTCTATCTATATTGATTGTATACACAATTGAGAATCATAGGGAGCTGGCAAAGAAAAACGACATGTAGTAGACGACGAAAAACTCAACTTTCAGATCGAATTTTGTTGCGACCGGGTGGGTTTAACCCTCTCCCAAAAGATATACACCCGAAGGAAGTCTTTGAGAGGCATCTAAGATGGCTTCCACTAAAATAATTATCGCGACTGTCCCAAAATCCGACCAAATTAAAACTTTCAATTTGTTGCCAGCATCGAGGAAAGCACAGATTCTGCAGCAGATGGCCGCAGCGACGGATGCTAAGCTGGGTCTGCAGGCCTCCAAGCCGGCTATGCCAGATTCCAATCCAGCACCGAGAAAGAGACAAAGATTGACACATCTTTCGACTGAAGAAAAAATGATGAGAAGGTAATTTTCATTTTTTTTCATAAATGGGGCAAACATGTTGTATTATTGATTGTTACAAGCGAGAATCAGAGATTGTGTGTATGTGTGTGTGTGTGGGGGGGGGGGGGGGTGTTTTTATTTAATGATGAAGTGAGAAATGAGATAAGGCATGTGCATGAATGAATTGAACATATCAAATACATGTATGCAGCTGATCACGAAACAGCTGTTATTTTTCTCAAGTCAATGTGGTGACTCTTGGGAATGAATCAATAATTTCTAAGTTTTATAATGTTGAAAAAAATTGGTAGGCCTAATTGATTTTTTTGTGTGCAATTAAAAAAAGGGTAATTATTTGGGATAATTAATGGAGGAAAAGGTGTTAGATCTTGATTTAATCAGGGAATCTACTCACACTGGTGTGGACTTAGGGGGGTGCAACTGGTCCATGCTGATTGCCCCCCCCCCCCCCCAGCTTAAAACCCAACCTGGCATAGGTCTACCTTTTAAAAGTGCAAAAATATGTTTCCTCCTTGTGTTCTTATGCCCCTAAAGATGTGAAAACTTTTTTTAAAAGAAATAATCGGTGAAGTAAGATAAATTTGCTCATAAAACCTTTTCTTTGGGGCGGGGATCATAATTGTAACAGAATTGTAAAAAAAAAAAGTATAGGCCTAATATATTTTGATTCATTTGAATATTGTAACTATGGTCATCATTGCATGGGCATCCCACTTCTGTTCCCTTGTTTGGGGGGGGGGGGGTGGGAGAAATGAGAAAATGCAAACTGAGAAAAACAATAAATAAAGATCAGTTGTCAGAAGAAAAAAAAATCTCAAGTGAAAATCATTGAAACAAATGTTGAAATTTTTGTTTTAAATAAACCATTTCAATTCATATATT
The DNA here is from genome assembly GCA_025618425.1 of Heliocidaris tuberculata. Lineage (NCBI taxonomy): Eukaryota > Metazoa > Echinodermata > Echinoidea > Camarodonta > Echinometridae > Heliocidaris > Heliocidaris tuberculata. The sequence continues at coordinate 13,608,017 of CM046840.1, forward strand.
ATATCAATGAAATTTTTTTAAAATCTGAATTTAATAGTCATATCTGCTTTGGCTTCAAAGTACCCCACAAGTGAAGGAATCTTATTTTCTTTGACCCTAGATTATTCAATTTTTTTTTTATAAACATGTATTATAATGACTTGTATATTTTGTATAACAAATTATTTTTTTAATGGTTTCAATCAGGAAACTGAAGAACAGAGTAGCAGCTCAGACAGCAAGGGACAGAAAGAAAGCCCAGTTTGATGACCTTGAGGCTACCTAACTGCCATGGAGGTCAGAACTAAACAGCTTCTCATGGAGAACACCCTCCTGAAGAAACAGAATCAGTCCTTGCAGGAAGAGAACAAAGAACTGAAGGAACGCCTTCAGGGAAACAAAGAAGAGACACAGTCCGTGGTAAGTTTTCCGATTTCTGTAACGCCAAGTAAAAATGAGATCCAGATTTTCGTCCTTGCCCACTGGCATTTTTTTGTATCTACCTCCATTCTTGGTACTTGATGTACATGTACTAGTATTTGGTTTGGCATGAAATTAAGATTTTGAGAATACTGGCATAATGGGATAACAGAATTTTTTAATATGATGTGATATGTACTTGTTTTTAACTTCTGTAGTGCATGGATGAACAAAATTTTATTAAGAAAAGCTTGTCATGAAATTGACCCCTCAGCATACATGTAAGTAGGTTTTATTGTGATTCTATCAAATCTTGTGCTTACTGAGGGGCGGGGGTGTTTTGTTTGTTCAAACACCCCCCTTTTGGTGTTATTTGGTGTTAAACACCCCCCTTTGGATGTTGATAACTTTTTTTTTTTTGCTTGTCAGATAATTTTGAGTAAAAAGACACCCCCAAAAATGCTGATAAACTTTTTTTTAAATTCTAATTTTTTTATTGCTTGTCAAAGAATTTTGGAGTAAAAAACACCCCCCTTAAATCCCTAAAATCCTGGGTATGCCACTGTTTCAAATCTATTGGTGGATTCATTAAAAGATGTGATCTATAGTATAAAGCATTCTCATTCTTGTCTGAAAAGGAAACTGAAAACATGAAGTTAAATCCTTCTTAACTTTTATGTGAAATATTATTGAGACATACTGTGATGATAATTGTTAGGAAGTTTAAATAATGTAGTATGTGCTGAAGCTGGAAGTCAAAGTCATATATGCATTTAATGTTAAAAGAAATTGAATTGTGTGATACCCATCAGAGACATATTCGAATATGACATTTTCAACTTCATTGTTTTATTTGTTATTCACAAAGTCAGGCTGTAATGTTATTCTGGTACATCACAGACATATTGGCAAATTTCTAGAGCCAGTATAATATAAATGATAAGCTAGCAAATACCAGTGTCTAATAAATTTCTACAATTAATCTCTCCTGTTTCAGGTTGTTTTGGATCATGGCTATTGCATGGATACCACCCCTTCCCCTGTCCCCGTCAGTACACAGCCGATCGTGAAGCAAGAGGTCGATGTCGAGTCACCTGAGTCCGCAGCACTCAATGCTCCTCCGCAGCAGGAGTTGGCTCGACTTTTCCTCGCCTTCCTCTCGATGATGCTGACGTGGAGTCTGACGATGAGCTTCTCAGGGTGCTCGGCCAGCTCAACCAGGCAGCCGTCAGTGGAGCCATTCGCCTTCTCCGCTCGTCAGAAGGCAGTGATGAGCAGGGAGGAGGAGGAGCCGTTGTGCCTGGTGACACGGAAGACCAGCCAGGGCAGCAGGGAGTGGTGGGGCCCACAGCAGCAGAGCTGGAATCCATCAAAGAACTGATCCAGTTTGACCACGAGTACTTGAAGCCTGTTATAGATGTTCAAAATAAGAGCACTATCAACGGAAGCAGTCTTGTCGCTAACGCATCCGTGACACAAGATACAGCTCAAATCCCTCAGTCGATGGATCCCCAAATAACCAGCACATGTATTACACAGATTGGTGAAATGGACACTGCTCAATCCTTCAAGATAGAAGGAGAAGATGAAATGGACCTACTTCTCGCCATGGGTACTGATAAAAACACATTCGATGACTTTGAAACCTCAAACCCACTGAACTCGGACACTTCCTTCACCTGTGACCTCAAGGAACTCATGGGCTTGGTCTCAACAACAAAGGACTATGATTCTCACAGCTTGAGTGGGAAAAGTGACTATGGGTCCGGGTCAGACTCCGGTATCAGTGATGCCCCCAGGTCTCCATTTAGTGATGAGGGAGGCCCTCTGGGGTCTCCTAGACTTGGAGATGGATTGTGGGAGGAGTCATTTACTGATCTTTTCCCCTCGCTTGATTTGTAAATTTCTCGAACTAGAAGTCCTTACGTTCATCTTCATTTCCATTCCCATGATAAGGTTATCTTCATAGTTTTTGGATATATACATGTACCAGTATTTAGAGTTTGGAGAGCCATTATGTCAAATAGCACAATGTGTGTGGCTGTGTGCTCATTTCTTCTGTTGCAAAATTCAAAGGCGTAAATAAAAAAATTTCAAAAGTAGAATCATTGAAATTGATTTTACTTCGATTTTTGCATTCCACATAATGGCAACAAGTTGAGCAAAAATTGCTTGAGGAAGTGTATGAAATTCTGGATATTCTTCTAAAAATAGTGCAGGGCAGAATCCCTTGTGTATTATTTATTATGAAATGAGTTGAAAGGATGCTAATTTTATAAAAGTACTATTATTTAAAGTTATGTAGCATACAGGAGTAATGAGTTGCCCTTTCAATGTATTTGGATTACCCTGTACATTTCATTTTGCTTGTTATTTTGTTGATCGTCATTGTGTTCTCATGGTAATGAGGAAGTCGTCCAACGTTTCAACATTTTGACATCTCAACAACAACTAAACTGATTTGACTGACTTCATTTGTAATGAAGCCTATACATGTAAATCTCTATCCTGATTTTAGTGTACCCAGAAGAGAAGTATGCATTGTTTTCACCAACAATTGTATAAATATTTAGAGTCACTTAATTTTATATGTGAAAACAGTGATCCTTCATCAATCTGTGTAAGCACGCATTGTAAATAGCGCATTTATTTTGAACATCTATTAAAAAAGGCTAAAAGCACAATTTTTTTTAGTTTTCTTTCTTTTTCAGTGACATGATGTTCATTTTTGTCCTATTTGTTTTGTAAATTCTTCTTAGATCTTACATCTCTCTCTCTCTCTCTCTGTCCCTGTCTTTCTCCTCTTTTCTCTGTTACAACAAACTCTTTGGGACCAAGGAAATAACCTCTTTATATCGATACCTTGTTATATCGGGGCTAAAAACAATAGAATATAAAGAAGTGGGTCCAGTAAAATTATAACGAGAGTTTGTTATAACAGTGTTCTTTATTAAGAGGTTCCACTGTATTCAGGTGTGAATTTTTGAAGCAGGAGAATGGATGAGCTGGACGACGATAGATTTAGGGTAGTAATTGTAATGATCAGATGGTGATGATGATGGTAATGATGATGATGTTGATGATTGTGATATAGCAGCGATAATGTTCTTGATGGATGATGATGATGATGGTGATAATGATGGTAATAAAAAGGACTTTGAGATCGAAGGGAAAGTTGGGTTCTTGGAAAGGTATATAATGATAATGATGGTAATAAAAAAGGAAAGTTGGGTTCTGGGAAAAGTAAAGAATAATTTGTGAGCTTTCTCATTCCTTCTATGTCAGTTTGGAAGAACATAGTAGAAATGTTCCCAGAAAAGGATTGTCCTTCAAATACCCTCATATTTGAAATATGACGAGAGACATGGACCTCATTCACACTCCCTGTTATTTGCAAGCTTTAGGCCATGTGCCCTCCCACTGAAAATTTTGAAAAAATGAAAAAAAAAAGAAAAAGAAAAGAAAAAAGAACACAATCAAATGTTTTAATAAATTTCAGTGATTCATAACTATATAACCTCTGATATGAATTAGAATGTCGATTTTCATCATGTCAATATGCAATTTTTTGGTGACCTCCCTCTGGGCACCCCCCCCCCCCCCAAAAAAAAACACAAAACAACAACAACAACAACAAACAAACGAACCCAAAACAATACCAGCCACTGAGTACATCCCTTATATTGCTGAATGTTACTTTTGCTTTACAACATTTAATTCGATTAGGCTAGATATTGGGTTACAGAACACCAGCTACATATTCACTGGTCTTGTTAGTTCTCGATTCTTGATTTTTCTAAATACATGTAATGGTAGACCTAGCCATTGTCAGAAATTGCTTTTAAATGGACCAGTCGACGACCAGTCGTTAGGGAGCCGATTCCTGATTCATATTGTTCTATTAATTGTGCTATCTCTGCTACTAACTTTTCAAACTACTTTCTTCTCAGACGATTCTATCTGCACTTTCCCTCTTTTCTAATTCTATTATCTGTCCATTTTTGTCTCGCCTGCGTAAGCAAAAAGCGAGACATAGGCGCCGCTTTTCCGGCGGCGGCTACGGCGTCAACAATTTTGGAAATGCTCTCATTTCAAAAGTATACGTCCGATTTCCATGAAACTTGAACACAAGTGTTGTAGAGTATCACAGATAATGTGAAACAAATTTCAGGTCAAAAGTCAAGGTCAAAGGTCAATTAAGGTCAATTGAGTTAAATTGTGTTCCAAAAACTTAACCTGAGGTTAAGTTTTTGAAATTTTACTTTATTTCAAAAGTATTTGTTCAAATTCTTTGAAACTTGGCATCATTCTTGGTAGGGATTGTCTTCATGTCACCCTCTTTCAAATGAATACCCAAATCTTAAATTTTCATCACATTAAAGGTCACCTACTGACAGTTTAACTTGGTTAAGTTTTGGGTAAATTTCAGTTTTGTCTCTACATACAGTACATGTACATGTATGTACATGTAGTATGTACATGTATTGTACACATGCATTTGACTTCTTCTCAAAACTTTGCTGGTAGTGGATTTCAACCAAAATTGGCAGGGATCATCCTTAGGCAAGGAGGATCTAAGTTAATATAGATGGGGGTACCTACCAATATAGGGGGAGTCTTGGGGCACCACCCCCAAGAGCAACAATAATGGCAGTAATTAGACTCATATTTGCTTCTTCTTTAAGCCCTGATGCAAGATTGTTCGCAAAGTTGGTAGGTATCATCCTTAAAGGAAGGAGACCTCAATTTCTGAAACAGGGTACCTTGCCTCCAAGGGGGCTCAGGGGCAGCAGCCCTTAAGTGCCCTTATTGTGAAAATGAGATATTTGTTAAATGCATGGCTGGGTTCTAACCAAACTAGGTAAGTATCATCCTTAGGCAAAGAGGATCTAAATGAATGCAAATAGGGTACCTATCCCTTAAGGAGGGAGTGGAGTGGTGGGGGGGGGGCAAAAGCCCCCCCCCCCCTCCCCCCAAGAGCCTGTGACACCAAATTGACATTTTTCTTTCTTCTGTAAAATATATTGCCACATGTACATGTAGATTGTTAGCAAACTAGGTAGGAATCATTGTTAGGGGAGGAGACTTCAAGTTGTTCAAGTATTGTAGACCATTATCTTCAAGGGGTCTGATGGAGGGGCACCACCCCCAAAAGTGTCCCAATTGCAATTATTTCATGTACACATATTCTGCTTCTTTGAAACACACAGCTTTATGAACTTCACCCTGCAGTAAATCTTACTTGAAGGGATTTGAGTTATACAGATGGGGTACCTGGCCCACAAGGGGGGGAGGGCTCAGGGCAGCACCTCTTAAGTGCCCCAACCTTTGATTTTTCACGAAGCGAAAATTTTGCCCCGAAAATTGCGTGATCGATGCAGGCGAGACTGCCCTGGGCATTTCCCTTGTTCTGTGTTCTTCTTTCTTTTTCCTCTGACTCCTTTCTCTCTTTCGCCTCCCCCTTCTCCCCCCCCCCCCCCCATATCTCTCTCTCACTCTCTCTCTCTCCCTCTCTCTCTCTCTCTCTCTCTCTGGTCATCTTTCTTTCTTGTTTTGCTTGTTGTTGACATTGTTGTGTTTCTAAATGGAAATAAACTTTGAATTGAATTATTGAAATGAATTTCTTTCAACTTATTAATATCTTATAATGTAGATAGGACAGGGAGATAAGACTGGAGTGAGTGATTACATAATCTCACTCCAATTACGACCGGTATGTATTCAATAGAAAATTAATATATTTATTAGATTAAAGATGAAGTATAAAAGTATATATGTAAATTACCCGGTACATGGGGAGGGGGAGGATAATGAGAGTGACAGATGAAAATAAACAAATAAGTATGAAACGCTCTCGAACGTGCGTTTAATCGTGGTCAACGTAGTAAAAGCACAAAAAATCTGGATCGTGGACCGATATATCTGGCCGGAGCGCGAGCGCCTGAGCTAGCGCCTAGCTACCTAGCCGCAAACCTGCATGCGGCCGGATATGCTGCGCCGCGCGCGCTATAAAGCTATACATACACACAGGGTTGCCATTTGGCCTTTTTTCCGGCCAGATTCCAGAAATTTGGCCGTATAAAATTTAGTTTGGCCGTGAAAAAAAATTATTTCACGGCCAAAAAAATTTGGCCGTATTCTGGCCGTAAAACAGAAATCTTGGCCGTGAATTTTTATTTCTGGCCTTTTTTCAAAATCGATAGGAAATGCTACCAGAAAATCACTTGAAATATGTAAAAATGCAATAGGGTGTGCATGCGCGCGTCTGCACGGCGTGTGATATGCTGTTATAAGGTACTGATATCCTTGCATCTGATTGGCTGAGAGCAAATTTGTCAGATAAAATATCCGACTTAAGTCCTTTCATGAAACGCTCCCCTGGGCTGATATGAACCCCTATCATTAGTGGTAGGGTCCAAAAGCGTCGAGCTGATATATATATATATATATATATATTAAATATATACGTGACGCTCACAATTCTTAGACTCAAATACAGAAACTTGCATGTTGTCGCTCAATATCATGTCAAACTATTTAATATCCAATAAATATTCATCCAATTAATTAAGCAGGCTTTATTGTAAACTTAGGGGGAGTGCAGAAGACAATGAATTTGAGTATAGGGGTATACCTAATTTTATTTCTAGGTGATATAATTTAGCCGTGAAATTTGGCCGTGAAATTTGGCCGTGAAAAAAAATAGTTTGGCCGAATTTGGCCGTAAAATAGGTTGAGTTTGGCCGTGAAGACTAGCCACGATCTGGCAACCCTGCATACACAGCAAGGATTCATGATCTTTGGCTAAATGCTTGCTCGGATCGGTAATCCTAAAACTAGGAACCATGGCTAACAACCCGTCAACGGAGAGTGATGACGCTAAGAAAAAGCATTTTCGTAAAAAGAATGATGATCCTTTAGTTCTTCCCAAGAGTGCAGCAGACAAACAGCGTATGCAGATCGAAAAATTGATGAGGAATCCTGTAAGTATGTCTTGACGAATCTAATTCCCATGAGAGAATACGAAAGTTTGTATTTGTTAGCCCTGTACACATTTAGAATGTAGTTTCCGTAATGTTTTAATGTGAGGCCGCGTCGGGGGCGAATCGCAGCCAGTAGACATGGACAAAGAAATTGACAGTGGTGTTTCATGATGCATCTAAGAAAGCCTCTGGAAAATCACCTTTTATTTTAATCTAATTTTTTTCAACTTAAAATTTTGAGCCCCATATCGCTTTTCTATTTTTTCAATGTAAATAGCTACATCATGTAATGACAGTAGTAATGCATTTATATCTCCAGTAACCTCGCATAAATGTGAGTGGACAGTTTGTGACTGTCTAAGCTAAAAAAAAAAAGTAAGAGTCAAATTCATAGTCGTACTCGCCTCTTACTTAGTCTTAGTCTTTCTTTTGGGAGGTGAATTTATCTGCCTGATATTTTACCACTTTAATTATTTATTTATATTATATTTTACTGCAATTTGTATGAACCAGTCAATTTAAATAAATCTAGTAGTAGATTTACTGCCAAAATTTTACTATCTTTTGATAGTTTTAATTGTGCTAGCAAGAATTCTAATGTCATTTTAATCCTATTTGCTGTACTATGCTGGGTTTTGGCTTGTATATGAATATTGGTCTTGTTTCAGCACTGCCGAGCCTGGTCTTGTTCACTCATCCAATGCATGAGTTTATAACCTGGCCTTGTAGTAGGTCTAGTACTCCTTAACAGATATGGTCATGGTGAAAACACATAACTGCTGCCCCCTACACTAGTACTGCTGTATGATGATGTGACCATATTTCGCCCGTGACCTCACTTTGCGCACAGGGCAATATTTCAAAAACTACAAAAGATATCAAAAATCTGACAGCACCATTGGATAAGGAAGCTAAAATAACCAATAGACAATATTTTCTGTTATTTGGGTGAGAAATTATGAAGATATTGACAAAAGAGCTGCAAATTTTTCTACTTTTTTGCGTCAGTTTCCCAAAAAAATGAAGTTACCGACAAAGGTCTAGAAATCTGCTTTTGAGAGAAGATGTCATTAGACTTCTTAATAGTAAAACCCATTTCCAAATGATTATATGATATTTTGTCTTGTAAATGATGCAATTATCTTAACTTAGATGGATTGCTACGTTCGCTATGCTACTTAGGTAGTTTCAGCGCGTTGCGATCTGACACAGGATTTTTAGATCGTGATATCTCAGAAATTCTTCGTCGAGTAATTTTCTTCTTGTAATCACTTTTTGTCTAGAATTTTGCTTTCCGTTTGGTATAAATCTATCTCATTAAATCATTGTAGAATATGAGAAATCATGGATCGAATATCACCTTCCTAAACTTTTTGGAAATGTGCGCAAAATATGGTCACCCCATCATACTGCATACAACAATAAACAAATGCAGATTTCCTCTCTCCGCACAAAGAGGGCAACACACAGAGATCACTTGGTCTAATAAGAAAAATATGAAGGCAAAATTTCATGTTTAAAATTTTAAATTTCTTGAATTTATGGTTTACCGGTAGAAGAGGGACTTTCCCAGGCAACTTGCAGGTAAGTGAGATTCTAAATTTCACGTTTTCAATCTCGTATTTTTGATGTCCAATTGCCACAGATTATTTGTGTAGCCATATAGAATGTGTATTCACTAACTGTTGATCCTTTCTGACCTACCAGTTGTCTGGTTAAGGTTTGTATAGATGGTTGTTCCAGTTAGTTATTGCACTCACTCTGACCTTTCACCTGCAGGAAAAGCCGGTATTCATCCCGGACAAGAAGAAGGAATGGACTCCAAGAGGTCCTGCTGAATTTGTCAGAGATGTCATGGGTAAGAAGTCAACCTTATTTCTCAATTTGTCATTGTATCATTCAGTTGGCTTACCTTTTAAACTGTTGATATTAACTTTATTATAGGAATGACAACAGAAAATGATTTATTGCCATAATATTGTAGTGATCTCTTTTTCTTCTTTACTTTTCATTCATTCTTTCTTCTTTTTTTTTTTTGCATAATGGAGTAAAGCAACAACAACAACAAAAATTAGTTATATTAAAATGTCATGGGATGAAATATTTAACTAGAGAGTTTGTGAAAATATAGTTTTCTTCAAAGTACAATCTCTTTTCGGACTTAGAAAACCAGGCCATTTCATTATCTTTTATATCTCATGCATTCTCATTCATAGGATCTAGTGCTGGTGCTGGGAGCGGAGAATTCCATGTTTACCGTGGTTACCGTCGTCGGGAGAATGCCAGACAAGCTTTCATTCAGAACAAAGCAGAAAAGGTAGAGTTCTTGTCAAAAGTGACTTAAATCAAAGGGTCAATCAAATCTTGATATTCAATTTCTCTTAGATGAAAGTATGAAAACCAAAGAAACAGACAGGCAAAAAACTTTAGGAAGAAAGATATGATTGTTTGAAAGTTGAAAATAGCTGTTTATAAATTATGGATCTCACTTATATTATTCAGTTTCTCTTTAATTGTAAGTCCAGACCTTTTATATCTATTATTGCCATTTGTTGCATTGCATACTTACTTTCAATGTCCTGATTAGACCATTTATAGCTTGATATGTATCTGCATAAAAATGATGGGAGTTTCAGGCAGACATACAACACAGCTTCACTTCATGGAGAGCATTGGATAGATATTCAGTTATTGACATCACCTGAAATAAAATAGCTTCTGCATATAACTAGCATGTAATAGCCTATTGATATTTATATTGTTGAGCCACATACTTGTAACTGCAGCAGTCCTGCCAGTACATAACATCCCTGTTGCTAACTAAGTGTGGAGGAGGGGGGTTTCAGAAAAGTAAAAAAAATTGTAAATTCTCCTTGACAAGGGTAATCAATACACCTCCAAAAGTGTTTTGGTTCACCCAAATAAACTCCCTGGGATGCCATAAGGCCTTATTTCACTCAATTTGCACCAATAAATGTGTGAATGCATACTTTCAATCTGCAAAATTGCTTTGATCCTCTCAGATCAGACCAGAAAGTAATTATCATTACAAAAGCATATTTTACTTTGAAAATGGCCCGTAAGTTTGCAGCCAGGCAGGAATCTTTGGTCTTCTTATCTGCAAGGAAGATCCAGTTAAGCACATGCCTGACATATTTTTCCTTGGCGGCTTCAAACATGGTTCAAAGGGAATGAGCTACATGTGACTCCAGCTCTTGAAGCTCCTTGGGAGGCCTTCCTTGGTATATTTTTCTGCAGCTTAAGAGATTATAAATATAGATAACCAGTAGATAACCACAGAGCTCTGAAATACTAAAAATCTCGGAATTGACATTAGTGTCCATTGCAATGCATGGGCAAAAGATACAAAAAGTTTGGGCCCTGTCTTAATATAAAGAGTTACGATTGATTAGAGTCGATCGCAACTTAAAATCGATCGCAGCTGTGTACTTACATGTAAGATATAGGAGTTGCAATTAATATTTAGTTGTGATTGATTTGAAACAATCATAACTCTTTATAAGACATGGCCCAGAAATACACCTAGGGATGCATATGTTTTATGAATAATACTCTTTCTGATATCCTCAAATAGAAAACATAAGGTTGTGTAGTCAAGATGAAGTTTGTATCTTCTTTTTTTTAATGATGAAAAATATCTTAGTCTCTGAAAACTCCACATTTGATCACAAATATTCAAGATTTTTATCCTTTGTTCCAACGATGTACATGTAGGATGAGGTGGAGCGAATCTATCATGAGAAGCTAGAAGAAAACCAGAGATTAGCTGATCAGAGAACAGCCAAGAAACGTGCCAAGAGGTAAGGTCGCAAGTCTTTCAAGGTTCTGAAATTCAGGGAAGCATCTGACCTTTAAAAGAAGAGAAAAATTCAATATATATAATATTTTTCAAACATTTGGCATCCTCTCAAAATGACAAATTGGTAATGTTTTGCATAATGCCTAGGTGGATATTTTATTTGACTTTAACACTATATAGTGATATTCCCACTTCCATAGTTTTGATTATATATAGATCTATCTTTTGTTGCTGTTAGTTATAGACAGTGCAAAATAATATAAGATTGAGAAGAAATAAATTGTGATGAATTATGTCCCATATGTTTCAAGTATTATGGATCTTTCACTTTTCCTGCTACAAAATGCGAATATAATTTGTTAGAAAGTTTTTTTGGTAGCAGTGAAAGGTGGAGATTCATTCCTTCCACATACTTTGATGAGGATTTACTGGTTTCTATAAATTTGAAAATGTTATTGACTGAGTAAAACACTATTTAATGAGTAGAGCATGATAGGATATATTTACTTATCTGACAGATATCTGTCTTGGCTTTCTTTTAAGGAGCAACTGCTATAGAAGAGCATGTTACAACTGGTGATGTCACAATGACACATAGTTAATATCACAACGACCCATAATAGAGTATTGTTTTCAGCTATTAAAATAAACTAATTTCTGGCAATGAAGTTAATGTATTGGTTAATTGAAGTTAAATCAATTTAACTATGCAGAATTACATTTGAAAACAATTTCAAATAATGTTGGCATTGCATACTACTTGTTAGCCTTCCCAGAGCACTATGACGCTAACAGTGTATTCACAGTGTTGTCAATTTAACGTTAAATTGACCCATCCCATTTTGTTCAGCTGAAAATAGTACTATGATATGTGTCGTTGTGACATTACGCGTCATTGTTACATTACTGGTTGTAAACAGGGCTTAGTCTGCTAGTAGAATTTTTTTTAATGAATCATAAATTGTGAATTTCAATGAATGGTTCATTTTATCATGTGATAATAGTGATATCAATATTGGCAAGTTGGTGATAAACCATCTCAGTTATCCTCATGTTTGATTTGAAATCTTATGGAATGGAGAATTTGAATTGAACTTGTCACCAATCGGCTTACATGTATGTAGCTGTTTTAATTTCATTTTAGATGTGCATACATGTAATTGTTTGTTATCACCTCTTATGCTCTCTTTTCTTTATCTCTCTCTTCAAATATCTCTCCTTCTTCCTCTCACTTTTTGCCTTTCTCTTCTCCCTCTCTGTCTTTGCCTTTCTCCTTTCCGTCTCTCTTTCTCCCTTCAACTTTCGTACCTCCCTCCTCCCTCTCTCCCTCCCCTCCCCCCCATCTCTCTCTCTCTCTCTCTCTCTCTCACTGTATCTGCCTCTATATCTCTCTGTCTTATTCTCTTTTTCCCCTCACTTTTCTATGATTGTACCATCTCCAGGTTAAAACAAAAGCAGAAAATGCAAGCTAAGAAGAAAAAGAAAGAAAAGGAAGAGAAAGGTAAGAATTATTCATCAAGGAAAAAACAACATAAAATGATAAATCATTACTTATAGTGAACACATGGTTTGCCACTATGAAGTGCCTTGAATCCATAATGAACAGATGTTTGGTAGTACATGTCTGTAGACCATGTTTGTTCGTTTGTTGTTGTTTTATTGACAAAGCACAGGTGTTTTGTATGCATAGAAATAGAATTTAATTTATTAGTGGTACATTTCAGTATGTTGCGACATTTATCCAAGGGTTCATTTCATCAAAGATATAGGGTTAAGATTAGGGCTGCAATTGGATTTTATATCCCTTTCAGAAACTCATGCTCCCTATTATGCGCAAAATTGATGTGCATTAAGCAATAAAAATGGTGTTCATAAAGTATCAGTAGCAATATGATAAGGGCATTATTTTTATGAGCACCCGTTTATGAAACCCGCATCGTGCAGGATCTGTGAATTGAAGAAGAAAACTTTGCTATGCATGATGCGGGAAATCAAATGAAAACTACCAAAACTATAAATTTACCTTTAAGTATGGGCCTTGTTTGAGCTGTGCATAAATTGTATGCATCAAGATTCTGGGGACATTAGATACATTCAAAGAGTATGTGATTGTACTGAATAAATGTCCATATTCGCTCAAGCAGTTCTAACAATCCAAGCTATGCTTTGCATTCAGGTTTAATACCTCAGTTACAGTGCAAATGTTTTCCCAAAGAGCTAATGCTATAAAGGAATTGTTTCCATGAACCTTGGGTTTTCTTTTGTTTAGTCTAGTACTGATAATATGTGTTTTAGAATGAAAGTTGAGTGTCACATATTGTCAGAATCATGTGAAAATAGATGATATCCAGTTTTAAGAAAATCCCATACATGTCATTAACTGAAAAAAAATGATAGCATGGGAAAAATATAAGGTCAATGTTATTTTAGACATGGGTCCAATGTCTATGATCCAGTGTTGGGTCCAAGACCAGAGGGTCCGAGATCAAGATCAGGATCAGACAGTCCGAGATCAAGATCCAGATCCGCAGCTCAAGATCGAGATCAGAACATCTGAGATCAAGATCAGATATGTCCGAGATCAAGATCAAGATCGAGGTTACTGATGCCGATCTCGAGACTGGTATCGAGATCAAGATCAATCTTGAAGTACCCAACACTGAGTCGTGTTTTCGCCAATTGGTGAACGATTTTAAAAGCTTTTTCGTTTGATAATTTATGTAATAACAATGTTGATCTTGAGCAATCTCGAGCAAAAGTTCCGAGAACAGAGGCTCCGAGATCAAGATCAAGATCAAGACCAACACCTTCGAGATCAAGAACAAGATCGAGGTTACTGATGCTGATCTCGAGACTGGTCTCGAGATCAAGATCGATCTCGAGGTACCCAACACTGCTATGATCTCTTGGTTGCTACCTACTACCTGATAAATGACTGTATTATCCGAATTTGTAGATTGTGTTCCCAGATTACACTTCCACTATTTTTTGTTTATTGACCTGAAGCTTGATTTTTATTCCATTTTTTCATTTTAGCCAAGAAAAAGGCAGGAGAGGGCGAGGAGGGGAGTGAGGAAGAGAGTGAGGAGAGCGACAGTGATAGTGACAAGGAACCGAAGGAAGATGATGCAGAAGAGAACTGCTTTGTAATAGGCGGAAAATGAGGAGGAAGTGAAGAAATGATCCTGACACTATATGCTGTGTGATGGACTGAGGAGCGAAAGATCCACTTGGAGATTCTACCAACAAGCCCATGTGTATATTTATACAGTATAATAGGAAAGTGCAAAGATTGAAGCCGAGTCGCAGAAACTAAATGCCGTGAGATGAATTGGGGAGGAGCTAAACATCCACATTGATAGGGTTTTAATACTATGCTTGTGTGGATATATGTACAGGAAAGGGAAAAACTGAAGCAGACACCAAATGCTATGTGATGGACTGAGGAGCTAAAAAATACAGTGCATAGGATAGCATAAAGCTGATGAAGACATCGAATGCTTTGTGAGGGACTAAGGAGATAAAGATCCCATGTGTGCGGGATGTAGGTTATAAGCCTGGGAAAGTGAACATTTGAAACGGATACCACAGGGTGTGTGTGTGTGTGTGTGATGGACTGAGGATCTTCTTAACGATGCAACCCACAATGAATCCTTTGCTTTTATGGATGTAGGAAAGTGAAAAACTTAATGCAGACACCAAGGCTGTGTGGTGGACTGAGATCCAACAGACGGTGCCAATCCTGTTGGTGTATGCAATCCTTTGCTTGCATGTAATGCTACCTCTTTGACTTGTGAAAGTACTTGAAGGAGCCTGATACGCACTTCCACAGGGTGCAAAATGCTCATATGCTTCAGTACATTCAGTGTATAAGTTCACTTGTTTGTTTGTAATAAGATATGAGAGGAGTGGCTGAGAGAGGTAAACAATGGGGTCCATATGGAAAGAATAATACTGGTATGTCTGTGGATACGTGATGAAATATTGTCTGCTTGGAGCCAGAAGGGCCATAGTTAACTCTTTGTAAATTCATATATATATATATAGTCAAAAGGTCTTTTAGGTATCAGGTCCACGTATGGAAAGAGTACTTCCATGTTTTATGCTATATCGTCTGCTGAAAGTCAGAAGGGCATAAGTTATCTGTATAATTACAAGTCAGTTAACAACCTTATGACGCTCAGGAGATGATGGCCCACATGGAAAGAATACTCATGTCCGTTAATGATAATGACGATGACTTCTTGTATGGTCAGTATCCGCCTCTGCTAAAGATGTGATGTAATCATTTGCTGAGAGCCAGAAGGGTGTTTGTTAACTCTCTATAATTGTTATGAGTTAATGATTTTTTTGCTCTCAGGAGATGATGATCCACAAGGAAAGAATATTTCCACGTTTGTGGATATGAGATATATTCTACTGAGGGCCAGAAGGGCATTAACTCTTTATAGATTCCTTTGAGTTAACAACTTTCTGGCTCTGAGCTGATGATATCTTGCTTGCTTGCTTGCTTGCTGTCGTGGAGTTGTAACGAAACCTCTGTAACTGACAGAAGGCGTTGAACCATTCATTACACATCGATTTCACATTCCCCCGATATTACTTACGTTGACGTAAAGTCAGCTTGTCTGCCCTCCTTTTAATACAATGGGTACAAAGACGTAAGCCCACTCAACCAAGAGCAGTCAAAGAGTGGAGTTACATGTATGCATGCAAGCAATACTTGCCTTCCTGTGCAAGTATCAACAATCTTTGCCTATTTTCTACAAGTTATGTAGCAAGTTCAAGGTTTTTTTGTCCGATCAGGCCAGTAATTATATTTTAAAAGTACCATGGCAAATCCCATGCCAAATAGAGCAATTGGAATAAATTTTGTTGTTTCCTTTTTTTTTCACTCGTGTTTGGCAAGAAGTTAAAGCTCATCAATAGTCTGATGTGACTGTGAGCCACCATATTTTTGTGGAGGAAACCTTATATTGTAAAGATCATTTTTTTTAAATGATACTACTGTAAAGAGCAAAGTCTAGCTTTTGTGTGCAAACAAAATAATATTCTACATTGTTTATGAGGAAATCTTCATGACTCAGAATTAGCAAGTTAAGTTTATTTGAAACACTATTTGTATTGATGTTAATTTAATAAGTAAACTTACCCTCTGACTAGGTTTATCTTGGAAAAGTTGGTTTATAGCCTAAAAATAAAAATAAGAAAAAGAAAAGAGAGAGAGAAAAAAACTCATCCCCATTGCAAAGAATGGAAAAAAATAAATCATTTTTGCTGTTGTTTATTGAACTTTATTCTAGTTTGTATTAGATCAGTCCCTCCTTGGAAGATAAGGAAAAAAGAATAATAATCATTTTGTTATGCCTCTGCCCACCTAAGGTGGTGCCGGAGGCATCATGTACTTGTGTTTTTAAAGTAATGTAATTGCACACATATCTTTTTGATGGGTTGTGTATTTTGAAATAAATAATTTTATACACTGGAAAATAGTTCCTCTTTTTTATTCACTCTAGCCACTGGGTTCTTTTCGAATTTGTATTTGCTGCTGTTATGTATACTAAGTCCATAAGATCAAACATTGTTTGGGATATAATGAACTTTTTAATTTCATTAGTACAGCAATGAAGCCATATTTCCCCATTTTTTCCCTTCAGAGTGTAAATTGTTTACAATTTGCAGCCAAGTATTTTATTGAAATAATTCTGATTTTATTCAAAATGACACTTCATGATGACCAGTTAGCATGACAGCTTTAGCAGATTGTGCCATTGTTCCAATTTAGTGCCAAATTTAGGTTCTATGTGTACCCTTTATGAGAGAGAGAGAGAGAGAGAGAGAGAGAGAGAGAGAGAGAGAGAGAGAGAAACATATACAGTGTACAGTATGTATACTTGAAAAAGAATGTAGGAAGAACTGACAGAGAAAAAGAAGGAACACTTTATGAAATAAGGGGGGAGTAGAGAAAGAGAGAAAGAGAGATGTATAGTTTTGAAATAAGCAAGAGGACATTGAGAAGAAGTTGCTTGCAATTGTGATGCTAGACAAGTACACTGGAATAGTGTAGAATGATAGAGAGGAGGAGGTTATGGCCAGTTTTATCTGAATGAAAGCAGGAAAATCAGAGAAGATTGTAAAAGTTGAATTGAAATTGGATAGTCATGGCAATGAAAAGTATCTTGCGAGCTCCTCTTCTATTTGCTCTGTACACAGAAATTCATCGATTTTAATTTACTTTGTTTTTGATGAGGGAATAGATTTGTATCATACACATGTGCGGGGATTTCTTGTTGAGGTCGGGAAGGATGCGACTAGCCTTAGCCATTGGTTGCTGTATAAAATTTAAAATTTCCGGGGGAGGGGACGTGTCCCCCCGTTTCCCCTTGATCACCGCCCATGATCATACAGGTATTGTGTAAAATCATAAGTGAAATGTTTATATCTAGGGTGCATGTATGATAAAATATTTTAAGAGAAAATGGAAATTTATGATTTTTTGTTTATGGAGCAAATGAGAGAGGAGCTCACAAGATATGTCACAGAGTTGCCAATTTGTGTTTGATTACAACTACAAAAATTCATAACTTTCTTATTTCTTATCAGATTTTTCTCAATCTTTCATTGATCTGTTTCTTTAACTTTTCTGCTTCTATTAAAACCAACTTAATATTAGGGTGGACTTTCCCTTTTAAGGTCATGTTAATTTCAGTGAAAACAATTGAACTGTCTGAGCAAATTTGAAATTGCACCTTCTCATTGGTGTGTCAGGGATGTCCATATACATTATGCACACTCATTAACCTATGAGGAGCCACTAGTTTAGATTTGTTACAATGAAAATAATTTTACTGAAAGTTAAATTTAATAATTTTCAGAATATCACCAATCACTTTTACTCTCTAAACCCTTTTATTTCAGCTCTTCTGCCTCCCATCTCTTTTTCTCTCACTCACACCGTCTCTCACACTATTACATACAATACATGTACAATCTTATCACTTTATCTGTCCTTCTCTCACAAACATTTAATTAGTGCTGTAGTTCCCAAGTCCCAACCCCAAATCCTGGTCTGGTCTGGCTTATTAACTTTTTAAAGGTTCTGGACCAGTCTGGTGAGTAGTTTAATAAGGAACATAATTAAATCCATGATTAAAATGTTGAAAACAGTAAATGTCTGTACTCTTCCTTAGAGGATATTGTACATGTATCATTACATTTCAATGCACACTGTATTCTAGTACTCTCAGAATACATGTGGACATACACACTAGTATTGTGGAAGGGTAGACTTTCAGGCAGTGGCGCAAATCCATTTTGAAATTGGGGGGGGGGGGGGGACATTCGCCTCCCAAAATTCTCTGACAAGCAAAAAAAAAAAAAAAAAGGGGGGGGGGGGGATTCGCCTATCTTCAAAAAGGTGGTGGTGGTGGGGGGGGGGGACATGTCCCCCTGTCCCCCTGTCCCCCCCCCCCCCCCCCCCCCCCCCCCCGGATTTGCACCCATGCTTTCAGGTGATAAAAGATGAAAAATAGTGTGCTTTTCAAATATCTTTTCTACCAGACCTCGTTTTACCAGTTGACACGACTTATGTTTCAGTCTAGTTTGCGTCCGGCTCAGGTTCTGAGCTATATAGCACTCAAGTCCACACAAGAGACCAAAATAAATCAACCCCCGCAGCCTCCATTTTATCAGATATTTACAAAACAGAACGTCAGGTTTTTATTTCATTTAAGTCTATAAGTGTAACAAGAGAATTTGTACAAGATTGAGACCAAGAAACACTGAGCTGTATTACAAGCAGAATATAGCAACACATTTTACAGTATAAGGTGGATGGGGATTACTCTTAGATGGCCAAGACTTACAGCTCGTTCACACATAGAGCGGAAAACCGCCTCAGAAATCCGCTGCCGTGCAATAACAATGGCATATCAAGCATAGTGCAATTCGCATATCTGTATCTTCAAACACACAAATGAAAAACTAAGCTTAGGGGCCCTTTTTTTTAAATCCCACTTGCCACTCATGCACACGTAAAACGATCGCTATTTCATCACAGCGGTTATTGAGGCGGTTTAACGCGTCATGTGTGAATGAACCTTCATCTTACAATTGCATTTTTAGAGAGTATTTAAGATTTACAGCTGGGCTCCAATCCAATGATAGGTCACCAGAAAGTAATGTCTCTGAAGAAGTGTAAAATATTACAATCGCTGAAAATTTTAATTTTAAAAGTCCCAAAAATGAATCGCACTTACTGTTATTGTACCATGGGATTTGGAACTATGTTAACAGCCCAATGTAAAGAAAAGTGTGACATCAAAATGGAAGGGGACAAACAAAATTACAATTAAAAATTGATTTGATTCTGTCATCAACATACTACACAAATTCCTGAATTAAATGGGTATACGGCAAATAATGGAAATAATACACTGTAACTCAATATTGTTTCAACAGATTGTTTCTCTCAAATTCGAGGACCACATGAACATGTATACTTCCCACAGGAGTCACATGACCCATAGTTTTAGAAAACCTCTGTACAAAGTCCCTCTCTGATCAGACAAGATAACTGTAATATTTCCAAAGATAACAGTTGCCTGAAAGCGACCTTGCAGGGTCATGAGAAAGTTGATAAGGACCATTCACATTGGTAATAGACTCGCCATGATGGAAGCATCTACATCACTTGCAATGTTAATCATATTGTCTGCTCAAGCCAGAAGGGCGTTTAGGTACACCTCTATGTCGAATTGCACGAGTTAACTCATTGACTACTGAATTAGCTCATTCCCTTAGAATAACACAGAGACCACCCGGTTCCCGTAGCCAATGGGTTAACGCCCTTCTGGCTCTTAGAATATAGGTCCTATGTACCTTCCTGATTTTATTTCTTGTAAAAGAACTTCATTCCTCTTAAACCCTATAGAAAAAGCTAATGAAACACGGTGATATTGTATAGAATGCAGCATGCTCCTAAATATATATATATATATATATATATATACTCATTTGAGGAGGAATCTTTGGTTAGGAACTCTGTCATAAAACTATGGACTTCATCAAGAAAACAAGAACTTATCTTCTAGAAATCACAACCTTGAAGAAATTGCTGATAACAGTCCAAAGTAGTGTGTGATTGTTTTGATAAAGGGACAATTTAAAAGCCTCAGAACAGTAGGAGTTTTTCACATGGCTGGAAGGCGGATGCATGATTTCACATGACGAGTCGACCGTGTTCGATGGGCACTTTCTTGGGTGAAGAAGTGAAATAAAGCAAATGACTTTTTAAAAAGCACAGGAGAAGTCGGGCCAGTCGTGCAGAATAAACTGCAACTCGTGCTCATTCTCGTGTAAACCAAGGCTGTCAGAATGTGAAAAGAAAAATCTTTGTTTGCATAAATGATACGGTAGGCTACTGGCCTTGGTATTAATGGCACCAAAGAATCTTAATTTTTGAGAAAGATAAAATACCTAGGATCTTGAGTGAAAAATTAGACCCCCAAAACTCGGAATTAACACCGCCCTCTAGCTGTACTCCTTTTAACTGGAAATGATGGCATTTTACGTCCAATGTTACACCACCTGTGATGTTAAGAACAAAATCATGAGCATAATAAAACGATGCTTGTAAATCGCTCCAAGACTGAAATAAAATAAACCAGCATTCAGAATATGTTGACATCACCACTTTGTATACATGTAGAACGAGAATAATTTTTCCATCATGTTTATCGTACAAAGAAATAGTCCCCCATCTCTTGATAAAAAATTCTCAACATCAAGTACAGAAATAAAGCAGAACAAAGACAGGTTTATGTTTACATCGAGTCACTATTGCTCTGGCCGAGAGAGCTTTAATCAAACAATTAGAAAACTAGTTATCAAACAAATAATATCAAAGCTTACATTATGTACATGCTGGCTTGTATTGTTTTCTTTAAAATACTTGCTTGTACCACCCCGATAAAGGACGATTGTAGTACAGCCTCAACACAAAACACACTGTTCATTTTGATAATGCTCAACAGCACTGCGTATTTATATTCATCCAAGTGTTGAACGTGCTCCTGTTCTCTTAAATATAATCTGTTATTTTACATTCCTTATTTAGATACAACATATGACAAACTTCCTGCAATAAGAAATCACATGTGTGGGTGGTACAGGGTGATTAGAAACAGAAAAAAAAATACCATAATCAAAAGTGCACAAATTATACAAACAAATTGGTCCTACCTAACTGCTCTCAAAAACGTATGTTTTCTTTATTGGTACTGCTAAAAGCAAGTAACCAAATTATCCCGTTTAAATACATTTCTGGATTGTGATTGTGCACCACTTTTATAAATTACTGGTACATGTATATGCTGCATGTTGAAATTCAGCATGCAAGTGTTTCCCTCTCCTGTTTTGCAGCGTGTGAACCACAGCAACAAAATAAAAATAAATGAATAAATAAATAAAGGATAATATTGAATAACAATGATACAAATTAAAATTCAAGATATATTGTGAATGTGCCAGAGCTGTTCCCACGCATTCAGACATTTCTAAAACTATATACGTGGGCACGCACTTGGCGTGTTCAACGCATGAGCGATTACTTGACATAGAGAAACATTGGTGTCTTTAAGCCGAGCACCATCAGGATTCTACAAAGAGATTAATAAAGCAAACATGATATCTAGATTCCCTCTCACTGCGAATCAGTCTTTGTGCTCGGTCCTTTAATCATTCCCATCACTTTTCATTCCATCAACCAATGTCAACCAGGTGATTGGGTTATCGGTATCAACATGTGACATGCAAATTTTCAACCTCCACTGACCATAATAATCACTTCTGAAACCAACAATGCTGAAAAAAGCATAACCCCTTAACAGCTAGCTCCTCAAAGTCTAACACATTTGATGTCGAGTAAATGTTAGAAAGCAAATACCTAACAATAAATTTTATTGCTCATCACACATGCAGCAAAGCATCAACCTCATCGGTCTGAACGTAATGTAAATGTTAGAGGTAACACTCACCCCATGCCCATTGACTATGAACAAGTTCTTGCACGACATGAGGCAAAAGGCATGGAGCAATAGCTCTTCATAACCATCCCTACCAGCCTTGCTTTGATTTCTTAAATCCACCATCAATTTAAAACTTTGGCGCTACTACGTGATTTACGCATTATTCTGAGGGGACGTTTCACTCTTTAATTTACAGAACAAACATTTTTGCAATTCATAGCACAAAAAAAAAGAAAAAAAAAGAAGAGATCTCATGTTAATAGTACTACCAAAATGGCACTGAACTTTTCAAGTCTGCATGTGTCAATTGGCTCATAGCGCAGGCAGTCAGAAACACCTAGTGTGTTCTGTATGCTTTATAAATGGGGAAATAGAGGTTCAATGGCTCAACTCTAAAGGATAGTTCATACAGTTACTTTAGGGTATAGAACACACCTGGACCCGTGGGTCCACACATTTGAAAAAACAGTACTGTTCTAGTAACAGACAATATCTACAAACCTAAATAAAACAAGATAATCATAAAAATATATTTGAATATTTTCCTTCCAAGGTCCATTTCAATGAACAGTGGGGCAGAAGGGAGATATGAACTTTACTTTGAATCAACTGCACAAAACCTCTACACTGTCACAATGAACAAATTAAAGCTCTATCTGTATCGTTATCACATTACTAGATTTTCTTACACATCATACCACAACTAAAGAAAATGGTTGAGCTTGCTTCAAACCAATATAACAGACACTGAAATATGACTGCGCACTGCGTAGGAAAACACTTTTGGCAGTTTTCATTTGAAGTAGAATGTCTATAACCTGACTAACATACTCTCAAATTGCTATCAAGACCTTTGGTTTTGTTGAGTGAATTCTAGAGGTTCTTCCACAGGATCATCAGTATTTCACCAACACATAAAACAAACCTGGACCAGAAACTATATTTATGATCGTAGGAACACTGTTAAAACTAAATATACAAATTGATTGGGATTTTTTCCATTTCTCTACCGTCATTACGGCTGTTTATTTCATGAGGATGTCTTTTCCATGGGAGAGAATTCCTCTGCAGAATGAACCAATCTTCAAAGAATGTCTTCTGCTGTGTCTCCTCCAATGACAGTCTACAGTGGACATAGTGGAGACAGAAGTGCCCAAGGAACTATGTAAATATATACCAAACAGTCAAGTGACCTTAGGTCACACCAATTACTGGGGTCATCAACAGGGAACAATGAGAGAGATTGGGAGTCCAGTGTTTTGTTGTTTAAGCTCAGCAGGGGCTTTACTTCTTCTTGCCCTTGTTGTTGGCCCCACGGGGTGGAGTGACAGGTCGACCGCTACCTCCAATGCCGCTGTATGGGAACTTCTTGTTCTTGTCTGAAGGTTTGAGAATCTACAGAGAAATGGAACCATGCTTGAAATTAGAGTTGAGCTGTGACCCTACATGCATACATTGCATTGAGTTTTGAAGCTTAATCCCAATCAAAATAAACATAAGTAGTCCTGACAAATGATTTAAGATACATCTGCTCATAGACATAGGAGCTGCATATAAATGTCTCCCACAACAGATCTTAAAAAAACTAGTGTGTTGGGCATCAGTTGGGTAAGTACTCCTCATGTAGTTGATGCAAAACAGCCTTATCAGAATTCATTCTCTTACCATTTTTTTCAATCTCATTTTGAAAAGCTCAATAACTTTAAGGTCTGTGGTTTGGAATTTCCTTTCTTTTTTTTTGTGGATACATGATGAATGAAATAAATCAGAGAGGTACAGTGCAACTCAGTGCTTTTAACCTTGTGTACCTGCCCTACTTTAAATGGCCAAGAACACTCATTAGGGGACGAATGTTTGACAGCCAAACCACCTGGAAGCACTCTTTCACCACTACAACCTTCTCAGGTTTCACATTTCCTATCAGAGTGTTCATTTGCCAACAGGAACTACCACAAAATCATGGCAAGCAAATGTATCCTGGTGTTCTTGGAATTAATTCTTTCTGTTTGATTATCATGATACAGAAATGACACTGTCATTTCATCACCTGACAATATGTGATTACCACACCTCTAAGTGACACGCCACCCATATAATGAAATGATTTCATTTTTCTCTTATGATATAAAATCACATACTGAACACTTTCTGTTGTAATATAAGGACTTTTATTTCACATAACTTTGGAAGAAAAACATCTCTATTTGAAAAGCACACTGTTTCCTAATTAAAGTTAGTCATCTCTGGTAGAATTCATGGTAAATAAATGTTGCAAGAACTGAACATTCAATCTCTTGACTAAAATGCTTTCCATTTCAAAAGAATTGACTCTTGTTCCTAGTTTTATATAAGATTGCATGGTACCTTCAGCCATTCTGAAAATAGATTCAGTTGAAGTACCATTTCAGGCATCTTGCCAGGAAAAACTAACCCCCCAGTCCATTAACCTCTGCCAAATGTCAATCAATACAATCGCTTTGTGACAGTGACCAATCTTCTTTCGGCTAGAGCAACTAGATTTCTTAGAATAGTCAAGCTCTATACTGCCTCTCTCAGACTTGCGTGCCAGGCATTACGCCAGGTGATTATTAAAACCATTATGAAATTCTATACACACTTCTTTTGTAAAAGCCATCTTGTATAAAAAGCATGATGCATTACTGGAGCAAAATGTTCCAATAAGTAGAGAACATGACGTATAAAAGTATAATTTACTTGGACATAGGAAACTACTGAAATTAGAAGTATGTTAAAATTTAGAGGGAAAATGCATGAAAATACTAATTTTGTTATTGCACCAATATTGCAATTATTGCTTTGAAATTTGTGTGATAATTATTTATCAAAATGTCAACTTTGGGCAATTTTTCACTTGCTTTGTTGCTTCCTATTTTCGTAGGAGGGTTTATATCAGTGGTACTTTAAACATCCCAAGAGAGTGGAGCATGATTACAGTTGTTTTATGTCACAGGCAAATGCACTTTCCTCTTTAGCAATTCCTTTAGATGTCTGTGGTTTGTGAAAACCTATCCTTTATTTTACTGCTTCAATTTACCTGGAATGAACACATCAGAGTCTCATCCACGCTCATCATAGCGCCAGCATTGTCAAACTCTCCACAGTAATTAGGTGCTGAGAACAGAGTTACCAGTTGTCGTTTTGCAAAGAACTCATACCCATCTTCTACTACCTGCAAGCATAAAACAAATCATAGAAGTGTTCACATGCTGAGGAAGGGGAAAATTGTTGAGGTGATGAAAATATGGAATCAGTCCACAGACATGTGCTACATACATTATACTACCTCAGACGAGTGGTTTAATCACTTGACAGGGAATGCAAAGGTCGTGGGTTCAAACCCCGGCACTTTTGCCTCTGTGACAATGCTCCTAAAAATGAATTGGTACTCAACCAACATTATTTTGGCTATACAATCTTTTCTAAGCATGCCATGTGGAATATTGTGAATTTTAAAATTCACTTATTACCATAAAATTAAACTAAGCATACAATGTACTCTTATCAGGCAGACAAAAAAAGGCTTAGCTCTTTTTCAGATCTCACGATGACAGTCAAGTGGGGGAGTCTAGAGTAACCAAAGGAAAAACATTCCAGCCAACCTTCTACAGCAAAAATGAGGAATCTTACAAGGCAAAATTAGGAAACCAGTGTATTTCATATGCTTTTACACTGAAAATCTTAGAAAAGAGAGGAAGTTAAGATTTATCAGTTTGAAGGCCAAAAAATAGGAATCATTCCTTCAAATTAGGAACAATTACCAGCTATGGAAAATATCAGAGGAAATTTATGCATATCATAGGGATCAAACATAAAGCATATATCTATTTGAAATATTACTATCACAATGTCTGTGCTGTCAGTGAAATTACCTGATGTGCCCTGCATATGAGGTCCAAGTCGTGCTTGAGAAGGAATTTGGATACAATTTCAATGCCGAACGTAAACGAGACACCACGGTCGTTTTCTCCCCATCCCATAGTTTCCTTGTCGGGATCTGACCAGAGCAAGTCGCAGAGCAGGCCCTGGTCGGGGACGTCTGTGGGACGCATGATGCGACGGATTTGTTCCATGGATTGAAGATCCGGAGACAGGCCTGTGGTAAGGAAAGTAAGATGTTTAGGTCTTTGTTTAATGTAAACAGCATCATTTGTTATAGACCACAGGGGTCAAGAAGAAGATTGGTTCCACTCGGTACTGATTAGATACCCATCAGAGACATCCTTGTACACACTCAGAATTAATTCTGAAATAATTTTTTTAAGCTTGAACATATCTGAGATATTACACAGTTGGTAATATCCAGTGAAACCTACACAACAACCTTGCCTACTCTAGAATAACTGTACTTTCGACAGGATTTTTTAAAACTTAGTACCATGTTTAATATCAATGGCCCGTATTCTCGAAAGTGGCCTAAGTTAAGCGTGGCTTAACTTAGGCCGCCGATTTATGGAAAGCCATTCGTCAACCCCTAAGTCCCGTATAAATTACTATATTCATATAACAAAATAAAGAAGCAAAATTATTTTCTGGCATGTAATGAGCATCCAAAATTAATTCTATTATGTCAGTGGTGTATTTGCATTTAGTCCCAGAACTATGGTGATTTTGTAGGATTAAAAGAGGCTGACATTTGGCTCTCCATAATTTGGTGGCCTAAATCTACACACTTAGGCGGGGGCTAAGTTAGGCACCTTTTGAGAATACGGGCCAATAATCACTAAACTATTCCTTATACCATGAGCATGCTCTCTGCAATAATGATTTTTTTTCCCCTCCTAAGCAATGACCGCTGAAAGGACTCACCTCCGTGACAGCAGAAGATCTTCTCATCAATGATTGCTGTGATTGGTAAGCAGTTAAAGCAGTCTGTGAACGTCTTCCACAGTTTGATGTTGTATCTCCTTTTGCCTGTAAATTTTAATAGAAAAATACAAATGCCGAAACAATGAGATGTAACTTGGTGCATCCACTAAATTGGCTTTTCCCCTTTTGGCTTCTACATGTATGATTTATAGTCGCTTTGACCCTATAGGTAAAGAATAAGAAAACTGATAAATGTTTACTTTTTCACTCTTTGAGCAGCTCTCTCTATGTCTTGTGAAGAAAGAATTAAACAAGCAAATAAAAAAATGTGTGATTAAAGGTCTTTACTTAAAACATCATCTGTGAGTGACCGTTAGGTACATGTAGGTCACTCATAGAAAGATATATGGTTAGGTACCATACTCCATCTGACGCATCCTGATTCCCTAATCATACCTATCATGAATTTCACTATCTAAATCATGTGGAAATAAAAGACCAAAAGGATTCAATCTTTCTCTTTCGCTATCCATTTCCCTACCAGACACTTCAAGTGTACAGCTCATCGCTACAATTGCCTTGAGAATCTGACTGTTATGCTATAAAACTTTTGCAGAAATAGGACTGGAGTAACTAAGTATACATTATGAGCAAAGGAAGATAGAATATGAAACTAATAAACATTCATTTCAAGTGCTGTAGCTATACTGTATCATATACTGTACATCTCTACTTCCTCAATTCATGAAGACTACCTTCTGCATTAGGTATAGCTATCCTTCAAAGTGATAAAATATGTTTCTTTGGAAAAGAGGATATTGTCCCTAAAAAACATAAATCCTCTAGGTGTCCATGTACGCTATGTGTGTGAATTGTAACGTACATATGTATTATGTAACCCATTGAAACAACATCACCTATCACAATACGGATGCCAGGTGTGCCTGGTGTTTATTGCCCTCAAAATATTTTTATCATCTGACCCGATTCCAAGCATTAAAGGGAAATCCAACCTTAATAGCAAGTTGCTTTGAAAGAAAGAGGAAAAATCAGAGAAGCAGATTGGTGAAAGTTTGAACGAAATCGGACAAGTAATAAGAAAGTTATGATTTTTTGAAAGTTGTAATCACTATGCATATGGGAATTTCAAATTGGCCGAATAGGTAATGTCACTGTGATGTAGCTGTGGACAACTCCCCCATTCGCTCTAACACACAAAATGACTAAAATGTCACTTTTTTTCAAAATGCATTACTCAGTAGGATCTTTTCGTTCATGAGGACCTATAACAATATGCTATCTCCAATATATTTTGAGTACTGCCCCGAGGGTAAAGGCGCCTCGAAGAAAATCGCAAATTAATGATATTTTTGTGTACGACAAATGGGAGAGTTGTCCACAAAAATGTCACAATTGACTCACCAAATTGCCAATTTGAGATTCGCATAGATGTAGTGATCTCATTTTTCAAACACCCATAACTTTCTTAGTCCTTGTCCGATTTCTTTCAAACTTTCAGCATCCTGTTTTTCTTATTTTTCTGCTTTCATACAAATCATCATATTACCAAGGTTGGATTGCCCTTTAAGGCTGTCAACCCGATAAGATACATATAATCAACTGACCTTTGGTAGCATGGTACATGTATACACTATCTTAAAATAACAATCCCATTACCTCTACTGGTAATATTTGTTTATAGCACTCCAAAACTATTTATGCTGCCACTAACATTAAATAATATTAATTAGTAACAGATCATTTTCCATTGTTCTCTTGTTATGATGTATTCTCATTCATACTGGAATGATATAAGGACATAAAATGAATAGCCACTAGCCAAGTTTGTCCTCTTCAAGGAGTGTTTCTGTACATGTACTGGTTAACATATTTAGAAAGGAGTGCCAAATTTGCTGGGAATTCCTCCTATGATACATGTATTTTGCAGTATAGTAACTCAAATGGGAACTACACTCATGTATTTGGTGAGATACTGTTGCAGAACACAATAAGGAAGTGAACAAAGACCAATGCAAGTGTTTAGGATTAAGGCCCTTACATGTACAGTCCATGAATTTCTCTTGTCCTTCTAGTAAAATATAATGCATGCAAAAGGGAGTTTCTCGAGATTTCAATAAAGAATACTGTTTTAAATGTTAGGTATAGGCTGAACTAGTGTTGTTTCCGAATTTCCGAACCGAACTGAAAATTCCAGAATTTGCGTTGTCGAAACGAATCCTGCCGAATCCGAATTTTGTTGCTTGATTCGGAAGATTCGGGAACTACATGTACAGCATTTAATTGAGAATTCACAATTTTTTAATGCAAAATTAAATCGTGGACAAACAAATATCAAATTAAAATCAAATTCAAATGATTAATCTTATGTTGGATAGCTACATGAGCTGCATGGGACCCACGTTCGTTTCGTTTGTTCACATTGCTAGAAATAATGCGTGTGTCCAGAAGAAGATTGCCAATTTGATGAGAGAAAACGTTGTACCGATATCAATGTGATCTGGTTATTGCGAACACTCGTACGAAATTACAAACGCCCGTATTCTATCTTGGTCTATTATACAGTCATCAAATTGACAGTGTGATAAAATACTAGTCGCTAATTTAGTTCGGAACGATAGGAATATTTTTCCATAGAGATCAGTGGTAAAGCGGAACGTCGCTCGCGAGAGAAAAAACTGAAGTTAGCGACCGAGTTAGCGATTATTTTATCGCACCGTCAATTTGATGATTGTATAATTGACCAGGATAGAATACGGGCGTTTGTAACTTCGTACGAGTGTTTGCAATAACCACATCACATTGATATCGGTGCAACGTTTTCTCTCATCAAATTGGCAATCTTCTACCGGATATATATACACGACGAAAACCTTTATTTCTCGCATTATGAACAAACGTAGGTTCCATGATGCAGCTATCACAAGTAAGATTAATTATTTGAATTTGATATTTTTGTGTGCCAGTAATTCTGTATTCGAGTGAATAATCAAGAATCGCGGATCCCCGCGCTTCGCATGTTAAATAAGAAGGAAGTCAAAACAGAAAAACACACATGTAAAGGCGATTTCCGACTTTTTATTTAAAAAAATAATAATTATTCCGAATCCGAATCGAAACGAATTTCGGGGGAAAAAATATCAAACGAACCCGAATCGAATCGAATCAAAATTTTGGTGATTCGTTGCAACACTAGGCTGAACAAGGGTGCATGGGATGCACTTTATAGCTGCTTACATTCATCGTAAAATCCATATATTCTGTTGATACTAGCGCACTCATGGTTTCCTCGGAGGAGGAAGAAGTTCTCTGGGTACTTGATCTTGTAGGCTAGAAGGAGACAGATGGTTTCCAGAGACTGCTTTCCTCTGTCTACGTAGTCACCAAGGAACAGGTAGTTAGCTTCAGGAGGGAAGCCGCCATACTCAAAGAGTCTTAGCAGGTCATAGTACTGCCCGTGGATGTCACCTGGAAAGACGAAAATAGAATAAAGGCTAATCGATTCTTTTCACCAAAAGATAGAGGTCCGTATTCATTAGAGCAGACAGAGTTAAACCTACTGCAGTATAAGGGAATAATTATACTCATAAGTCTCCCCAGCTCGAGTAATTTTATGGTGGGACAGACCCATGGTCAGACCCATGGTCAGACCCATTTCCATGATTTCACTGCCTGTCTGCCTGGGAAACCTCACACCTTTTAATTGGTAGTTCAACCAAAATCTGGTGTCGGTGAGTTAAGATGCAATGCTCATGGAAACTGTGGCCTTAACTTACAAAATGTAGCCCACCAATCTTCAAAGTGTCAACTATCATTCGCTTCATTACATAAAAATCATTTAATAATCATGATAAATAATAACATGACCATTTTCTAAATTCATTTATATACAGAATTACAGCAATGCTACACATGAGATGAGGTTATCAGACCTGCCAACCCTGAAACCCAAGAAATAGGGACAAATAACAAGGCAGAGGCTGAAAATAGGGACATTTCTGAGTTTCCTATACATTACTACAGACAGATTTTTGCAAAAATAGGGACACATTGGTAGAAGTGGCTCTTTATTTTAACAAAAATCAGGATTGTCCCTGCTAAATAGGGACAGTTGGCAGGTATGGGTTATCACTTGGTGCACCATAAATCATTGCACTCACTTCAACCACTTAATCACTTTTATGAAACTAGCCACACAAAAAAACAACAACCCCAAAACAACACACTAAATATCACATGAAGTACTTCATTCTTTTTTTAGTACTTTTTTTTTAAATCCAGGAAAATTACTGTTGAAAGTGCTGAATGAATCAGCTTTTCCTCTTTAAATTGTCAACATTAGATAAAATACATTAAAAATCAAGAGAAAGATAATAACCTACATGTACTTACATGTACATGTACATTATACACACAAATCAAGAGGTACATATATATATCTTGTAGTCATGTTTACAACTTAAAGGGATTCGGTAAATTTGTGGAGGTTTGATTTAATAAATTGTTGAATTTTGATATCTGTCTTGTATAATGATGTTCAGAAGGATAAATAAATAGCCAGGCATAGAAAGGTTTTCAAATATATAATGCTATTATTAAGATATCTATGACTGAATACTCCCATTTACGAAAGCGTATGGCCATACGCTTTAGTCTAACACTGAGTCTATGGGGGGAAATAAGTCTGGCATTTTTACATGTTTACTTTTGTGAAGTACTTGATGATTTTGAAGTGCTTTTTTTTTCCTGAGCTTCATTTTTACACCATATTACATACACTGATAGCATGTAAGGCCAGGCAGCTCAGATTTTATCAAGCCTCTACAAAGTTACCAAATCACTTTAATAAGAGAGGAAACTGTCAGGATTTCTCAAATATAATGTCACATCTATTACATTACATGGGTTCTTTACAGGAACTTGTCAAACTTTATTTCTGGCTTGGTGGGTCAATAATGAAAGTGTGCACTCTATATATCATTTCCATAAAAAAAAAACCCAGTCATCATATGCTTGCTATTTTTAGATAGGCAGTTCATTGGATAGAAGTGTGACAGGAAAGTAAGGAAACTATGGTCAGGATGGACGTGCCAAATATATCATGGACTGGAAGATGAAGTGCTTTTTGCTTTTTTTAGTCTGTAGCAGGAGTGACTCAAGAATCAATTCTAATATCAGAGGTGTACTGTACATAGTCAATAGGAACAAAACTTGTAAAGTTGTTTTGACATACATGTAATTACTGGACGTAGGCCCTCTTGCATAAAAAGTCGGGTTTAATCGCAACTCAAAAAATTTAACACAAGTCCCAAATACACGATCCTGACTGGTTGAAAATCAGGTTGCGTTTAAACAAAACTTTTTATGCAAGAGGGCCCAGGACTGATGCATGGTTTAAAAGGATGTTCAAGTTGATCCAGGGAGGGGAGGTTACACTTCATTACATCTGTGTCTATTCCATTTTATGGTACATGTACATGTACTTTGGTAATTCAATAGTGTGATGTAAAAACCACCAATAAAAATGAAGAAATATGATATCTGTAACCAGCACATCACACTTGTACAAAGTGCTGGGTTACCAAGGCCACACTCTTATTAGTATGAAGAGTCTTACTTGATTAATAAAATCCTTGCAATGACCTTGATCCAGATTACAACTAACATACTTTGCTGAAGACTGAGGCACTGATGTTGTACAATATATAGTGCTGGTGGACAGAATTTGCTTAATACAATTAGACTTTTATGTACATACAAACATATGGTATTGAATCAATTCACAGGACCTATTAAATTTTGAAGGAGTGCAAGTACCATATAACCATAAGGAAATTTATGCCAGACTGAATACTTTCTACCTGTAGTGTTCCATGTAACCTCAACATTCTTGATGTAATAAGAAACACATTAAGAACACTTCCAACCCACAGTCGTTCAGGGTCTAAATAGGTCACCTTATTGCATTAGAAATAGGCTCAAAATTTTTTGTGATTTTTGCTCTTCTCATGTATAATGTATATTTCATAGCAGTCTAGATCAAAACAAAAAGCAAAACATCAATAAAAGGTGATTCTAAACTGCTGTGGTTAAATCACATTTTATGTCAAGAGTGTCTGATTTCTAAACCCTGTATAGTAAAAGTGAGTCACATCGAGGATCTTCCAGATTTTATTACAGACCTGGCTCATTGGCTGTATAATGTATGGTAAATCTTCCATGGGATTGCACTTTATGCGTAATCCACATGGCTATTCCTGTGCTGTTTGTGTACTGGAGCAAACACTGACGTCAGGACAATAAAGAGGGACAATGGAAGAGGGTCAGAGTCCACTCTAGCTCACACATAATTGGTCCTACGGACAGGACAGTCGGGTACATGTACAGACTGTACCATACAGTGTACACTATAGGCTCATGTCTAAGTTAATTGCAATGGAAATTGTCAGGGAATGGTGTGGTATGTCAGACAGTTTGGGAAAAATTTGTTTTTCACATTTTCATGTAAAATGTGAAAATGTTAAATGTTGTAAGAAGAAACAAAGTTCTGAGGAAATTTAGACAATAAGCTAACAAACAAAATAATCATAAAATGACTAATCTTCAACTTGCTTTGAACCTCTGTAGTATTAATCGTCAAGTAAAAGTCTGCCAAGAAAACTTTTGATGAAATTGACTCCATTGCTTTTGTACGTGCAAGGAAAAATATCAATATCAAATAACAGGGACCCCTCTTCTTTGTTTTTAACTCTTTCCAGAGGATAAAAATCAACTCTTAAACCTCCTAAATGAACAGGATCACTATGTGGCAATTCATCATAACCACTGATCATAGCAAGGTGACTCACGATCATCCCAGGATAAATCCTAATTTTCTTTCAAAGGGAAAGCTTGGATTTTTCTTGTAGTACCAATTTCCCTCACTACACAAACCGTAAATAGAATACACCATTCCAATTTTCTGTTAAGTTACATTTATTCACACGGTGGTTGGTAAACTTTTTAGATCAAGAATCTATATATCGAAAGGTTCCAAAATATCCTGAAATTCATATGAACAACCGTCCATTAAATAGTCAGGTAGTGAGTGACTAGTAAAAAGTAGGGACATGTACATGTGTACTACATTATGTGCACCACAGACCAGGCCGGCTGAAAGGTCAATGGTTCAGGATAGAAACACAACACTCATTCCCTCAAAATAGAAATCCACTTCCATGGAGGGGGATGATAGGGAAGAGGAAAACAAAAGGGCCGCCTACGGGGTTCATTGTTCGCTCATTACTCACCACAAATCTTCAAGGGTGCCTCTAACTCCAACAGATTTGGCTGACTGAGGAAGATTTCTCGGGATTTCAGACAGAGTCCGCGGATCTCTGCTTCGGTCATTTGAACATTCTTGCCGGGTCGGGAGCCACGAACTGCAGAGAGATGAGAAAAAGAGACAAATTTTGAAAAATTAGTTCCACTATTGAAATAAAGAACAATGCTCATGATGTATCAAGTATTCATCATCATGATTCAAACAACATTGATATATTTGTAGAAAATCTTCTTGTGCAATGTTCTTCCAACACCAAAATGTATTTAATTTCTAGTATTTCATTTTTCCCCATTAAGTTTCTTATGAAGCATATCACATGAACATATATCATTAGGGAATGGGGACTATGAGTACATGTTGCTTTCTAGATGTCTCACAATCATACTTAGTCACATTCAATTGTGCTGTATGAATTAGCAATATGGCCATAACGACAAACAGGTGGTGATTCATTGTACCATAACAAATCAACTAATCTATGGGATGATAAAATTCTTTCCTATCCTTCCATGTTATATTAACAGTGAAAATACGGAATTATTCAAGCAAATTAATATTCTTCTTTCTTCAGGTACATTGCATAAATTTACAATAAATAGCTATATTACTGCATATTCTGTATTACTGTATTATGAGTAGGGCTACATCTACATGTACATCTTTAATTATTCTTACAAAATTTGCAAAACCAAATATGCTTTTTAACAGTCATTATGACTAATTAATCAATAACATATTACAGCTATGCATACCTTTTCTTCAAAATATGAAAGCTATTTCTTTTTCATGTGTTGAATGACTCATTAAGTCCTAGAGAACAAAATTCCCATGCCTTCAACATTTCCCATACATGTACATTTGTATATCCGAAGCTACAATGAATACAACCCACCGGTGGAAAATCCACAAGCATTATTGGTGCCATCCCTTTATACCTGGCAGCAATTTCCCTACCACTCGACAAGCGCATGCATGCATATAATTACTCTCCCGTCTGTGCATGGACCCATTTGGCTATTGAGGAGCCTCGGTGCTTCCTCATACCCTCTTGCCATGATATACATGCAATAGGAATGTGTTTGTTGTATGTGTCGCAGTGTGCATACATACACATGAAGGCTACATGTAAGTGTACCGGACTACTGGCACTTGCGAGGTTGCTTTGAATTGTTGATTGTGACTGCCTTCCAATTCACAATTGAAGGATTCGATCTCTAAAGGAGATACATAAAAAAAGTCCATGATTACAAAACTACATGTATGTTGTTCATAGCAGTAGCAGTAACAGGAAAGAGGATGATAAAGACAGATATTCAGTTTCATAATCTTGTGTATCACAGAACAATTAAAATTACACATGTTTACGTGTACACTAGACTGTGCATAACACACACTACAATGTAAATAAAATCTACTACTAGGATCAATATGATCATCAAAAATTCAACATAAAATATCAATAAATACCCTAAAAATATCTTATCATAAAAAAAAAGTGTTAGTGCAAACCTGTATCTACATGTATACCTGGAATTTACATTTTTGCTCATTGAAATTTTTCATGAAACAGAACACCTGCATTGTAAATATGCAAGATATCAACAGGATGTACAATTATTGGGAAAAATTCAAATAGCAAACACATTTGCAAAATGCAAATAATATACATGTAAATATTTGCATACATGTACAGTACATGTGTATCCTTTCAATAATAATCATTTTAGACCTTTCTTCACAGTA
The DNA here is from genome assembly GCA_025618425.1 of Heliocidaris tuberculata. Classification (NCBI taxonomy): domain Eukaryota; kingdom Metazoa; phylum Echinodermata; class Echinoidea; order Camarodonta; family Echinometridae; genus Heliocidaris; species Heliocidaris tuberculata. The sequence goes on from CM046840.1 coordinate 13,644,158, forward strand.
TTTATTTGTACTTATACTCACATTTCACAAAAATGTTAGGGTCAGGGAATTCTAGTTGAAAGAGAATTCTAGTTGAAAGAGAATTCTAGTTGAAAGAGAATTCTAGTTGAAAGACACTGTAAAAACTGGGACAAAAACAATCTTTCCCAGTAAGGTTATGTCAACATACAGTATTTAAAGGAAACCAAAACCCAAGGAGAGAATCAGTCTTATTGGAAAGTGAAAATTCAGAGAAGCACTTTACAAAAAGTTTCATTAAAATTGGTTAAAAAATGAGAGAGTTATGGAAGTTTGAAAAGTCTCGTTTTACTTTCTATGGGGATCCTCAAATTGGCAAAATTGCTTCAAAATGGCTGATTTTGTGAACAACTCTCCATTTGTTTTGTACACAGATTTTCAGATTTTCCCCATTATCTCTCAGGGTGCTCCTTGTCTCCTCCTGAACTCGACATATGTGGTGTAAAATACATTTTCCCATTATATATGTTGAGCTCAGAAGGAGATTAACTGCTCCTTGAAAGATAATGGGGAAAATCTGAAAATCTGTGTACAAAACAAATGGAGAGTTGTTCACAAAATCAGCCATTTTGAAGCAATTTTGCCAATTTGAGGATCCCCATAGAAAGTAAAACAAGACTTTTCAAACTTCCATAACTCTCTCATTTTTTAACCAATTGTAATGAAACTTTTTGTAAAGTGCTTCTCTGAATTTTCACTTTCCAATAACATTGATTCTCTTCTTGGGTTTTGGTTTCCTTTAATGCATAAAACAAATTTACTTGAATTTTCAAAAATAGTGTTGTCATTTCCTGTTACTGCTTGTAGATGAGAAAGTCTATCCCTACTTCATGGTCAAGCAGATATATACATGTATATACATATATTGTATTTTCAAAGTCACCAAAAACACTTGAATATAAGGTCACTTTCATCATTACAAACAAGTTTCACAAGAAAGATAAAAGACTTGTTTGTACATCTTAAAAATCATAGTTTGTTGTTATATACTGTGTGTTGCCTTGGAGATTCTGAACGTACATGTCTTGAAATGAAAAGGTGAGTGGACTTCCTACTTACATACAATTATCTTCTTTTTGTGAGTTTGCACGATCAGATTCTAGTGATAGGATGAATTCTGCCTATTTCCTGGAAACCAAAACCACTTGAATATAAGGTTACTTTCCTCATTACAAACAAGTTTCAGAAGAAGATTAAGGACTTGTTTGTACATCTTAAAAATTATAGTTTATTGTTATATACTGGAGGTGTGTTGCCTTGGAGATTCTGAAGGTACATGTATGTCTTGAAATGAAAACGTGAGTGGACTTCCTACTTACATATAATTATCTTCTTTTTGTTTGCTTGATCAGGGGCCTGTAACATAAAGAGATACAATCAATCTTACAGTATGATCAATTGTAACTCTTCAGTACATGGTTTGCCATAGACTTACGATTGATATCAATCGTAAGATTGATTTATCTCTTTATGTTACAGACCCCTGATTCAAGTGATAGGATGAATTTTGCCTATTTCATGGATACTTGCCACTCTAACAACCACCAGAAAAATAAATATACAAGCCGGGTAACATGAAGATGGTCACAATATTTTGAGAAGATAATTTACAAATGTCTGATGTACATAAATACTGTACTCTACATGTATTGTACATGTACATGTACATGTACATAATTCTGATCTTGGGGGGGGGGGGGGGGGGGGATTCAAACCTTAAAGCTTTTTGTTGTTGCTTTTTTCTATTGGAAGCAAAGAGTGCAAATATTCAATTCCCAAAGTGTACCAATGAAATTACTTTGTTACAATTGTCTGATAGCATTCAAAGTATCAGAATGCTTTAATTACTTCCACCTTTTTTAAAGTTTTCTAGCAGACAAATTTATAAAGCAACTCCAATCATATTAACAAGCAAGAAGATTCAGTCATTTTCATCAGAACTGGTATAAACAAAATAAATTTTAAAAAAACCTAATAGGGCAAATCCAAGGAATTTGGTAATTGGATGTTCCATCCGTTACAAAATATTATGGAGTTATGAACATGTACTGACATAAAATGTATCATTTTACTTCGTATTTCATAGAGATCCCGGCTCAAGCAGGGCTATTTTCCTAATACCATCATCAGAAATATTAATTATCTAAGATGTGGTCATAGTGTATGGGAAAAAATAGCTCTGACTTGCCCAATAATATATGCATTCACATTTTCAGTAATTAGTATATTAGTGGGGTTGAACCTCTTTTCACAGAGGTTTAACCTATTAAAGCTTTTTGTGTCATCATAACAAATAGAAAAGGAATCTAATTAGTTTTTCAAGCACCATTATTATGAACTGTGTCCATGTACATAACAGCGCAGAAATGAAAAAAAGCACATCTTGACCTCTCATGGTTGTGGGCGTTTGTATGAAGCCACTCCACATCCAAGGGACGCGTGGGTAATCTAATTGGTGCTTTGCCCTACATTTCACGGATCTTAGGAGTTAGGACCAGTGGTTTGATTATTTCTGTGCATGACATTCTTGCATTGATAACATATCACAGACCCACACAAACTGTGTGTACATTACTCATATCCATAAAAGTTGTAGATCTAGACATGTACATATACATGTATATGACTTATCATTGCACTGAAAATAAAAATTAATTCCTTGTTTCAAGTATTAAACTGCATCATATTTGGCATTGTATGTAAAGAATAAAATAGTTGTTAATGTTAAAAGCCCATATTTTTTAAATAGTAAATAAGCTTTCATAATTCCCTGCTAAAAATCAGTGTTGGTCTTAAAATCATCACCATGTGAGATGATACACTTTGTAAGATTTATTTTTTTCTCCAAAATATAAGCTTAACATGTTTCATTTAATTACACTGTACATCTTTTCTTTGTATAAGTTTTCAAATGAAATATAATAAAGAAGTAAATTTAAATTTTTCAATTTAGTAAGAGCCAGTGTATTAGTCATGTACATGTACTCACTATGCTTGATATTTATTGTAATAACTAAAAGTAATATTTTCAAATGATTCAAACCTTAATTTATAAGTAATATAGGGAAGTTCATTGCAACATCCATGAAATCAATCAAAAAAATTGTGAGTATGAATGTTCAGTAGGAGACATAAATTGGACATTTGCATTTCTTGTGAGCAAGTCGCTAACCTTGGATTCAAATGGAGAATTGAAGCCGAAAAAAATCCTCTGTCTAGAAGACAGTTTCCATGTCATGTTTTATGCATGCCACTAACACAGATGCCTTCTAGAGGCCACAAAAACTGTGAATGTCTCATCTCCACTAGCTCAGAAAGCTGGCCTATGAACCGAAGAGGGACACACGCTTTCAGAATCATATCACATTACACAATTTCAATTTGCAGACTAACTGCACAATTTATCTGCTAGGAACGACAAAGTAGAAAAGTGTTTTAGCAGGCAAAGTTCTGTGCACATCTTCCACTCAAGGGAGCTTGACAATTGTCAGAGCGCTCTCTCCTAATACTGGGAGACATCATTCTTAGATTAGTGAGAGAAGATGGATTTAAAAGTAATGAATTTGTACTATGGGGTTTTCCCTCACATACATACATTACCATTTTCTAAAACATATAAATGGCGAAAGTTGCTACCAATCTATAAACAGTTTTTTCTTCTTCTTTTAGAATCATTTTTATAAACTTAAAAACTATGTAACAGACTCTGGGAACACAGTGGGTGATGCATGAATAAAATAAAGTTTAGCTCTCATCTAACTTACTCTCATCGTGTGAACCTGACTATTACAAATTTCCAAAAGTATTGAATTCTTACAACAACAAAATAAACCCCCCAAATCTCTAAAGAGCTGAGGTATTACAGCCATTTACATATAAATAGTTATTGTCACAATAAAAAAATGAAGAGAGAGAGAAAAAAATCCTTCAGATTCTAATGTATGGTTTATACCACGTGTAAAAATCAGGATGTTCAAGCAGCGCTAATACTCATGTCATATTCACAATCTAAGAGGGTTGGGTCCAGATTCTAGACCAAAAAGCAACATGTAGTACGAACAGTTTCAGCATTACATAGTCTGGACTTTCTTCACCTACTTTGAGGAGGGTTGCGTGCAAAGCGACTTCAAACCCGAAGTGAAATCTCCCTGATAGGAATGCTCTCGGTACTACTAAATGCAGACTTAAGTATTTCCTCGAGGACGTACTGTTCGTGCTATGACAGGACAAAGGATATCAGGAAAACAAATCAAAGCGTGGGAATGACGTAATCACCTTGTGCACAAAATATGGAATTTCTCGGAAACAATAGTAGATATATTTTTGGGGTGAGCTTTTAATATGAACGGTACATACATGTACGATTCTAGGTGGGGATCGAGTCAGCAAGGCTCTTGATCCATACCAAACCATGAATATGAAAAAAGTATAAGAGCCACTACATCATATACATGTACATGCACCAACAAATCAGTTACATGGATACATGTACAGCACAATATGAATAGCAACAAAACAGTCAGGCCCAATGTCATGTACATGTAGGCTAAAGAGAAAATCTTCCTGCCCACATTCCTGGCATATTCTTCAGTTCAGTGTGTAAACTTGGAACTGACGACACCATCACCATGGGGATGCTTATTTTGCTATCTTGCTCTCTCTCTCTCCTGGGAAGCAATGGACATGACAATGGACAGTCTCCAACAATGGGAAAGAACCTTGTAATGGTAGCAAATCAAGCTTCCAAGGGTAGAGATATAGGGAGGTTTATATCTGCAAGGCAAATCTAGTTTGCATAGATCGCTAAAGGTCTTTTCATTTACAAGTATGGAGCCTACATGTACATGTATATAATGCATGTTTCAAAATTAGAGAAATTCTCTTTGGAAGCTATGCTTTCTTGTCTTCCATGCAAAATAGGGGAAATATGTAATTCCATGATTACATACACTGTATACACATCACAGTAAGATAGATGTTCTGTTCACGGTAGCTCTTTGAAATAAATCCTAGATTTCCCATTTTTCATAATTTCCCAAGAGCTTGTTTTTCGATGTTATACTTCTCTATACTCCAATGACTTTGGCACTGATACACAGGCATGTACATGTACTAGTACAATAGTTGAAAGAGCGACAACATACCGAGATCACAAAGAAAATAGCCTGAAATACATGTACACTACATGTAAGTAAAATTAAGTAGATCTAAGGCAAGGAATTTTCAGAGAAAATAGAAATGATAACAATTTCTACTACAATAAAGAAATAAAATGTTGAGGACAACTTTGATTAAAGTCTGAAAGATGAATGTAGTCTTGACAGAAACAGAAGTGTCTCTACATGGAAATTATCTTTCCCTCTTTCATTCATTTTCATGGTCATTCCTAATTGAAAAACTATTGGCTCCTTCATGGAGGGATAGATAACGAGAAAGGATCCCCAAGGCTCATTTTTCATGACCGTGACAGATTGAGCCTGACAGACCAAGCTTGTAATCAAATGCTCCATGAACAGACATTGCCAGTAATCGTCCTATTTTTTTCATCGAGTTTTTCTTGCACAACTGGTGCCTGCTCGCGTATCTCAACCCTCGCATAATCATGCGGGCATATCTCCTTGCTTGCACAACGTCTCAACATTTTACAGACACTGCAGACCAACGTCTGCGATTTTCTTCATGCAGCTTCCCCATTTTCCTCCGTCTTCTCTCTTCTTCTTCCTCTATGCATATTGATTCTGCCAAGGCATGTGAGAGAGCCACTGAGGGGGGATGCTCTGCAAGATGTAAATACCAAAGGTAACCAGGGTATATGTACATCTTAAAGGAATCTTGAATGAGAAAGTGCAAGACGTGAAGTGTACCAGCTGAGAAATTCACATCAAAATGGGAATGGATGATGTAAAAGGAACATCAAGAAGTATCTTGCTTGAAGTGGAGGAGGAGGAGGTATGGTAGATACATGTACATGTACGTTTCCATCATTTTACCAGTGATAAATTCATTTAAACATATATAGCTTTCATAGTTTACTACAATCAGCTGGAATCTAGTCACCGGGACTCAGGGTGCTATGTAATTGGCAGAGGTGCAAGGTCTTTTTATGGAAATATTTTCTCCTCTTCTGAATTCCTTCAAAGGCATAATCCTATTTTAAAACACGAACAACATTTTTACACTTTCAATCAAAATATCTCTTGTAATGTATCATTGCAAATTTTAGTGTTCCTGCAGCTGCATAATAATCCATAATTTTAATAAGGAAGAAAAAGGTAAAAAAAATTTGAAAAGCATCTGTGTGTATTTAGAGTTAGCTTCTACGTAATGTCCATCTTTGCTCTAAAGACAGCCATATATAACTTTTCCCCATACCCGTCAATCACTAGCAATGGCTGGATAGCAGGTTTGTTTGTACATTTGTAATATGATGGAAGCTTCTCACATGCCACAAGTTAATTCATCTCATGACATGCAATGATGAAAGATAAATCCCTGGCACATGACTGAGGGATTACTGCCAGGCAGTTCAGGTGCACACGTGCTGGATACAGAAAACAAACACGAGTACACAGACACAAGGTATGTCACAGTATAGATGACAGAAATCTTCTCAATATTCATGATGGTTCATGGTATTTGCACATTTTGGACTAAAGCAGCTTACCACATTTACAATCTAACAGAACTGGTTGAGGGCGATGAGCCGCCCTACATGTAACTCTCAAAAGAGCCAAAACATTTCTTTTTTAATGAGTCACAATAAAAAATCTGTTTATGTGGCCTTCAATGGAAATGTGGCTACACGTACACCATGGCAACTACAGCATCTACATACATACATGTAGCAGTTACAGGGTCTATATGTTCATGCTTACTGCAAGACAGAGTGGAAATTTCACAATGTTACCACATAAGGTCACCCCTGTTGACTGCCATGGGTCTTAATGTTCATTGCATGAAGTGATTCTATCTGGCTTTACATGGCCTTACTACATGAACATGGTATTCATGGCGCTACGTGGCTATTACCTCAAAATTACATACATGTAGCCTTATGTGACAGATACGTGTATGACCAATTTTCATAAGGGTCCGAAGTGGCAAGTGCATGGCTATTCTGTTACTCTATTGCAAGTATGTGGTCTTTGGGGTGATAAATATTTGTTTCTTTTCAAAAAGGCCCTCCATGTACTGTATGTGGCCTTTACATGTATGTCTATGCTAGCAGTAGCCTATGTGTACATGTAGATGTATAATCCTTATAGAAAGTAAAAGTAGGCTACATGTAGCTCCCCAGATAGAGCAACATGTGTTTTTTAAAAAAAGCCTAGCACTACTAAATGCAAATGGAAGCCATACCTTTAAGAAATTAAGACTCTACTGGTCACCTGTTACTTTGAATGCTGAAATACAAATATTCTAATCTAATATCAGGTGACTAAAAGCACTGTTAATCACCCTCCCCCCCCCCCCCCCCACTACTTTCTGATAATGGAACTAAACTTTGACCAGGGAAGTGTAACTAGCTAGACTCCCTGCTCTGACCAACATATTACTCTTCAACACATTGTACCTTTTATTAGGCTCTGATAATGAGCTCGTGGAATCTGATGCAATAAAGGAGGGCAAATTTCACGGCAACAAGGTTGAAACAACAATTACATGTATGTACATGTAGCTAATAAATATTTACTACATAGTACATGTACACAGGACAGTCAGTTTCTTCTATACACAATATTTGAACTCGGCTCACGTATCACATTAACAATGCCTGAATGTAATGCAATGTAAACAAAATTAGCTTTATACCAGCATTTGCTGCTATTTTTCATAGCTTTCTTGTTTTAGGAGGATTGAAATTTAAAAATTAAATACAGAGTAAATGCAAAATGCCTTTCAAAGAAACATGGTGTCTAAATGCAAGAAGCTGTTGGTTTAAGATTTGAAGTGGGTAATATAGTGCACTACATACATGTATATCATTCTCTAATATTACTATAGGGCCTACAATGACAATGTAAATCCACATTGCAATGTCCACACACAACACATTTGGATAGCACTGTCAAAGAGCAGTGAACGATTCATCACTTTTCCACAAGATGATGCAATGGGTTGTAGTTTGCAATAATTGCTCATTTAGTTGGATCCCAGAAGCACAAAGATGACTCAAAATGAAACAGCCAATTGATGAAAAGATTCTTGCTGATTAATTACTTGTTCAGGGATTACAGAGCTTTAATTACATACATGTAAGTGTTCGACTACAGTACTTCAAAATTGGGTAAAACTTTGTTTACTTGTTTAAATAGGAACTTCGGCATAATTTCATAGTTAGGAAATGCAGAGAGTTCTGTCAAAGGTAAATAGTGGGCATCAGTTCAAAATATCTTACAATAGGGCCTACATGAAGTAACCTTCAACTGATATTGTTTTTAATTACAAAAAAAAAAACTTAAATTTTGGAAGGAAAGAAAATAATTTCTACAGTTTAGTGGTGTAATTCAACCGCTGTGTTCGGGTTTCAGTTTGGATCGGCAAGGTTCAGAATTTTATTTTGCCCAACCACGGTGTTGTTCGGTGTTTGGCAAGTTTGTACAAGCACAAATGAAAAAAAAAGAACAAGAAGAAATGTGAGGCACTTAGCTGCTTCAAGAATTATAAAACGCAAACGAAATAAATGTTACCCAATTTCTTACTTTACAAAACGATAACATCGGGCCGTCTTCAAGAATTTTGAAGTACAAAGGAAATGGGTGAGACGAATTTACGATGACAATAGTTTCTGGGGACTTTTTCAAGAAATATGAAACAGTAACAAACAGAAGTGAATGATTTACTTGACAAATTAATCATTCGCCTAATTATGAAAATAATTTGGGCGGGTAGTTTATGAAATGCAAACTAAACAGGAGTTAAACAATTTACTTAATGAATTAATTCTTTACCTAACGAAAATAATTTTGGCAGGTCATTTGGAAAAAGCAAAAACAAAACAGAAGTGAAACAAATTACTTGATGAATTTAATTGTTAACCTATGGATGACAATAATTTCGGAGGGTCGCCTTTAAGAAATATGAACCACAAACAAAATAGAAGTGAAACGATTTACTTGACAAATTTAATTGTTAAGTTAACATAACAATGAAAATAATTTTGGCAGGTAGTTTATGAAACGTAAAAAAAACAGGAATAAATAATTTACTTGACCAATTAATTCTTTACCTAATAATGAAAATAATTTTGGCAGGTCGTCTTTAAAGAAACATTAACTGCGATCAAAACAGAAGTGAAATGATTTATTTTAATTAATTCTTTACCTAATTATGAAAAATAATTTCATTTCAGAGTTTTTTCTTTGAGAAATATGAACTGCAAAAGAACCCAGTTAAGTGATACAATCTACTTGACAAATTAATTCTTTACCTAATAATGAAAATAATTTCAGCGGGTCATCTTCAAGAAATATAAATCTGCAAACAAAACAGAAATGAAACAATTTACTTGCCAAACTAATGCTTTACCTAATGATGAAAATAATTTCAGCAGGTCGTCTTTGAGAATTGTGAAATGAAAATGAAACAGAAGTGAAATGATTTTCTTGACAAATTGTTTACCTAACAATGAACAAAATTTTCGTTGGGTTGTCTTCAAGAATTATGAAACGCAAATTAAAATGGGAGTTGCCGATTTAACGATCGCCGATGAAATTGCGTTGAATTTTTTCCAGACATCACTCATTTTGGGCATCAAATGACCAATTTATTTGTGTCTCATAACACGTCTAATTATAATTTTCAGTTCGGTTCAGCTCGGGAGTGCCATGTTCGGCAAACTTCCGTTTGGTTCGGCAGTTCGGCTACAGCACTAATCATTTCTATTTATTGTACAAATGAGGTTTTACAAATTAATCATTTTCTATGATTTCAAACATTTTAGATTTTTTTTTTTGCTGGACCTTCTGGCCTGTAGTCTCGAAAGGTGCTCAACTTAAAGGGTACCAATCACAAAAAAATATTTTACTCTGTATGTTAGAGGTTCCATGTCATTTTACTATCCAAATATGGGCTTTGAATTTATAAAGAGATATTACAAGTTTAATTATACTCTCTATAAGCATAAAAGTGACTTGTGAGTAGACTACTCAATGCACCTGTACGCGCTCGCCAAGATAAGGGCTCGCGCGGAACCCAACTCGGAGGTTCAGTTCCGCACGAGCACCTTCATGTTATCCTTTATTTCCTTCATACTCCTAAACTGTTGACCTATAGAATTTCAGATAAAGTTCTTTGAGGTTAATTGTATACTTCCTAGCGTTATACAAATTCTTTTTTTCAGGTGGTTGGTACACTTTAAGCCCGCGTCAAAGTGTGTAGATTTAAGCCATCGAATTATGGAGAGCCAAATGTCACCCTCTTTTAATCCTCCAAAATCACCATACATGTAGTTCTGGGACTAAATGCAAACACAAAAACAAACACGATAGAATTGATTTCTGATGCTCATTTCATGCCAGAAAATAATTTTGTTTCTTCATTTTGTTACATAAATATAGTAATTCATACAGGACTTAGGGGTTGACGAATGGCCTTCCATAAATCAGTGGCCTAAGTTAAGCCAGGCTTAACTTACATGTAGGCCAATTTCGAGAACACAGGCCTCTGTCTTCATTTCAATCTACTGCATCTAAGTTTTATGTGTATTACATAAAATGTAGCATACATGTAGGTAATCAGAGACTCTCAGTCAACATAAAAAAAAAAGGGGGGGGGGTGCTAATTCAACCAGATGCGTGTTATTTGTTCAACACAAAAGAAGTTTTATTTTCATGTCTCAACTGGAACAGCATTCAGGCCTTCCTTCATAAATGTAGCCTACATTGTACATATTGTCATAGTGTACATGAAAGGTACTGATAATGACATGTACATGTACTGGCCTTTACTAACGGAACCACAAGTAAAATCCAATCATACATGTACATGCTGGTTTATCATGGCAACTCAGGAAGTCTTCCAACACAACCCCCCCCCCCCCCCTCCCAAAAAAAAAAAAATGGACAGTTTTTTCCTGCATACATCAGTGAGTCACTGTGATAACAATCACCTCCACAGTGACCTCAGCAATGCAGGGTTACCATGTCGTCATGACTGTACCCCAAAATAGTTCAGACTGGGTAAATACATGTAATATCCATGCATACGCACATGTGTGCATGCATTCCAAAACAAATTATGTAGGGGCCTTCATGCAGATGACGAAGTCAATAATGGTATTTTTTTAATGTAAAAAAAAAACTATGTAAGAAATTTTTTATACAGTTACACAAATGTAGCTGGGGCTGGCCAGTAAATAAGAAACACATGTACTAAGCAATAAATACTGGTACTTGTCAGTAAAATACAACTTTGCAGCTGTGGACCAAATGGGAAATACTGAGAAATACAACAAACCAATGTTCAGGCAAGAAAAGTGCTGTTCATGAAAAACACTGAAAAACTTTCGCAACCAAAGCGAGGGAGCAAAGCAACCGAGCAGTGAGAGGGTGTGGGAGAGGGTGTGGGAGGGGGAGTCTCCCTCCCATGGTAGGGAGATTTTTTAAATTTGGGGTTCAGAATTATGCAATCTAGTGCATTCTGTGGTGAGATATTTAACCTCATATTCAATGAGAATTTGGATTAAGATGATTCTACATGTATACATGGAGCATAAGTCATACCAATACAGAATCAGGCTCTGATTATACACATTTTTATCAATACCACCAAATGTGATTTAATGTGCATCTTGTGCAGAGGCATGGATGAATAAAACTGAGCTGTATAAACCACAAATAATCCAATTCACAAAATCTCAACTTAATTTTCTAGACTAGATGTAGTAAGTTGACTTTTCTCATTACAGAATGTCTTTAGATTTTGCCTCTCCTGTGTCATCATCTCTTTTGACGATGTCTTTGCGCTTTATATTGAGGCCACAGAATGCCATGATTTCTGCAATGTTTATGACGTGAAGTTGTTTTGACTTCCTGCGTTCAACAACACGGCCGCCATGGCCGTGAGCGATCAAAATATCCCATCGTTGATGATCACATACCTTGCGAAATGCATGCCGTTTACTTATTCCAAATGCCGTGATGGAAGTCAAACTCTAAGAAGTTAGTCTTATCCACACGATCTTGCTGTAAAACTGGAACTTTTCAAGGCTAATCCTTTTAAAAGTACAATCCAACTCGGCAAAAGACAGATCATCACTTGCTCGAGACATCGCAACTGCACTTGCAAACATATGTGTACGGTGTGCACTGTGCACATTGGTTGTGTGACTGTGTACATGTAATAACATGCATATGCTTGTAGTATGAATAGCCTTCCGCCTTCATGCGAGTGCGCGATTACGGCAGGTATTTTGTGTATACTATACACACAAATCCTCAGCGGTTTTTATGCGATCCCTTCACACATATGTACATGTACAACTAACACAAACACAAGTTGCTGTGTGTGTAGATGTACAGGTGCGTAGTAAGCTAAGGGATTGCCTCCGATCCCGTCTTCATTGCATACGCCATGTATATACGATGAGGTATGCGCTGAAATCCATAATTTTAAAGGAAAATTGCGAACTATGCATAAAAAAATCTAAGATCGAAAGAAAAAGCGGAAATCTGCGGATACGCAGAAAATTTTCATGCCTGAATGTTGTTGTTTTAATATTGAATAATCTTTTAAAAAGTAGAAGCTCTGAATTTTTACTTCTGAAATAGGGAGAGGGAAATATGAACACTATCTGGAAATTGCAGGAAATAAGGAAATTTAATTCTAAAAAGCTGTGCTTTCCTGTTGTATGTGAGGTGAGGCAAGCTGATTTTATAGGCTTAAATCCATGTACATACATGTACAAGTAAATTATTTTCTTATACAGTGCATATCAAAAAAAGTATACCCAACTTTGGTATCTTAATTAAAAAGTTATAACCTCCATGGGCTTAAAATCTATTTTTTAGTAAAGAACAAATAATATTCTGTCCAATAATATCGTGCTGCAAACAGCAAGGTATGACTGAGCAGCAGGTTTTTCAAAAAGTATTGTCAAAATCCTCACGTACCAAGTTTGGGCTGAAGCAACGAATGTGGGTCAAAACCAAAATGCATTTGTTTAAATTCCAGTTCGAAAACAATTGCTTATTTATTTCAATTGATTTTGTGCATATGAATAGAAAAGGTGTTATAATGTCAACTCAAACTCATGAATAGGCTTATTACAAGCAAAGTTCACATTTTCTTTGCCATGATGACACAATCTTTAGTTCATCCTGCATCCCTTATCTAAGGAAAGCCTTTTTATTGAGTCATTCAATATGGACAAAGTTTATTTGGGAATCTATCTTATTTATGAAAGTCTACTATCAATTACTTTGACAAAACCTTTGGCCCGAATTCACAAAGGTGGTAATAGATTTGTACCATGGTTTATGCAGATTTTGTGGTATAAGTGCGCTTGATTACGCGCGTACACTTAGAAAGATCCAATAATGAACGCGCATGATTAGCAAAGTGCGCAAATTTCACGCTAGTTGCCATGGTTTATGTAAAGTAATTGAAATAAACTGTTCGTAAATTTACATAAACCATGGTCTAAACCATGGCTCCCACACACAAAATGACTAAAATGTCATTTTTTTTCAAAATGCATTACTCAGTAGGATCTTTTTCATTAATGAGGACCTATATTGAATAGGCTATCTATAATATATTTTGAGTACTGCCCCTCTGAGTACAAGCCCCTTTCACACCGGGCCTGCATAGAGTTGCGTAGTGCGGCGTACTGAGTACGCTGAAATTACGCGCAGGATTGGCGTAGTCCCTGCATAGGTTATGCATAGGCTGGTGTATGATGGTGTGTCGTTGCGTACCCAGTGCATAGGCACCGCGTAACTACGCATAAGCAAATGGCGTACCTCCGCATAGGACTGCGTAACTATAATAGGTGTAGGGTTGCGTACGTATACATAAGCCTGGTGTAAAGGGTACGTAGGTTTGCTTATGCTGAACCCACATTAAGCAAAAGTATGCAACACTACGCCCTTCCATATGTAACACTACGCCAGCCTCAAAGGATTCTTTGTCAGACTGGCGTTGGGTAGCGTACTATTGCGTGGGCATGGTATATAGTAGCGTAGTGTTGCGTAGACTTGTGTGAAAACTGCGTACTTTCTGTGTCCAGTGCTCTGCACCGAAAGTAAAAAAAAAATTAAATGTTTAATTTTTTGCGTCCATCTCGCGTACCCCTTTGTGTCCCTTGACGTATTGCCATGTAGGCCAGCGTAAGCTTGGCATATTCGGTACACCGCACTACATGTACGTAACTCTACACAAGCCCGGTGAGAAAGAGGCTTCACGTGTAAAGTTATGATAAAAGAGACATCTGCACAAGCACCAATGATGAGCATTTATTTTGTTATGACAATCAACATTGTGATAGTTTTCTTCAACCAGTGTAAACATAAAAAACATAAATCAAACAGTTTTCAGAATACGGCCCCAGGTGAGCAAGAGTTTTTATACATGTAGATCTACAACTTTAGAAGTGTCGATATTCCAATAATGATCTTGGAACTACCTCCATCATGGACATGTTCTTGAACTTTGAAGGCCATGACCCATGTCTTATTAACTTTTAGGCCTAAACTTCTTATGATGGGGGGACCTACATGTAAAGCTACGCACTTTGTTTCCAGCAGCTAAAAAGTCACTTTTATAATCATTTAAGCGAATCTATATATCTCGCAAAAATTAAGTGCGAGTCACTCATCCAATGTACTAGGTTATGATTATAACCTCGTACTCCTCTTACATTACGGGTACGTTGAAACTAAGTTTCACTTAACTCACGCTCTATTACCTCACCATGAAGTAAATTATTTACTCCGGAGGGGTGACTAGGTATTGAAGCTAGGTCTAGCGGGTAAAATTATCATTAATTTTTCAAACTTAATGATAAAAAAGACAAATCTTACCACCTTCCAAAGCAAGTCGTCTCTACTATCGGAGCATAGTCGGTGGTATGGTGGCCTGATAGGAAAATCAGACGGGGAAAAAATACTGCCGACCCTTGTCGTTATGAGGCGCCGTTTGTGAAGTTATATTTTTTAAAGAAACTGTATATCATTTGTATATGTTTTTCCACTAAATTGATAAAGGGAGAGGGAGAGGGAGAGGGAGAGAGAGAGGCTGAAAAATTTGTGGATCTGTAAATAAACTACTGTTGTAACTAAGCATGATATTTGTTGGGATTTTTTTACTTATGTATTTGTAATGCTCGTTTAATGTGTCTGAGCAATTTATCTGTTGATTGAAGCTTATCACACTTTTTCTTAATAATAACATTGTATATTTGAAAACCTTTCTATGCCTGGCTATTTATTTATCCTTCTGAATATCATTATACAAGACAGATATAAAAATTCAATTTATTAAATCAAGCCTCCACAAAGTTACCTTTTAAGGGATACAGTGTCAAACAAAGATATTGGATATTGTGACAATTGTTATTTATAAATCGTGATAAGTGAATCCTCCCCCCCCCCCCCACATAAATAAATATTGTGAAATCATTTATATTTGAAGGCAAAATAGATAAATATAAATAATGGAAATTGTTCAATCATCATTTATAAATAATTAAAAACATGAAAATTATTATTCATAAATACCTGTACTCATTCTATGACATTTTCACACGAATAATTATTTGACAAGGTAAATTATTGAATTATATACAAAAAATTGTCTAAATGATAAATTTACAAACGGTGGCTCATACCACAGAACCCGCAAAAGTAATCTTCTATATCGGGCACAAGAGGGCAGCAAAATACGTAAAAACGGTACAATCAACTGTTACCTCAGCCCAGTCACGGCAAACAACTTTCAAGCTCCAAAATTCAGCTTTTTCAATACCGGGGTGCAGAGACTTTACATCAAATTCAAGAGTAGACCCAAGGCAACGTGTTGGTAAGTGATGTTCCAATTTTACCTTGATATGTATTATGTTTTGGTTAGGACGTATTACAGCAGGTTGCACATTCAGCAGGCTACGTAATCTCAAGTGTAACCTAGCTATACGAGCTCTGTGGCTTATCAATCTGGTACTGGCCACAGAGCTATACAGCCCATGCCTATACTGTGTGTGGAGGAGGATATCAACAAAAAAATATAGATCTAAATATCACCATTTCCCACATACTGTGAGCCATGCAAACCACCCTCGGAGTTTGCTAAAGGGGTTACCTTCCAGGATCAACTAAGATTGTAAAAATTGAATGAATAAAAAAAAAAAAAAGCCACAAAATCGGCAGGTGTAATCGGTTTTTTTTTACCTTTCATATGTAACTTGTATATATGGGACAACACCAATCTTTATCTTGCATGTGTAGTCCCATATATACAAGTTACAAGTGCAAGGTAAAAAAAACCCCGATCACACCTGCCGATTTTGTGGCTTTTTTTCTTTTTTATTCATTCAATTTTTACAATCTTAGTTGATCCTGGAAGGTAACCCCTTTAGCAAACTCCGAGGGTGGTTTGCATGGCTCACAGTATGTGGGAAATGGTGATATTTAGATCTATATTTTTTTGTTGATATCCTCCTCCACACACAGTATAGGCATGGGCTGTATAGCTCTGTGGCCAGTACCAGATTGATAAGCCACAGAGCTCGTATAGCTAAGTGTAACCGAATGGTTCCGATACACGAGTGGTGTGACTGTGAGTGGTTCTACATACTCTTAAATTAAATTCCTGAGCGAATTATGATGGACAAATATCAATAACATTAATTTTAAAGTCGATGTGGATACCCATGTTGAATTTGGTCGAAAAAATGAAAGGGTCCTAAAGCGACGCACAGGTAATAAATGAATGCAAATCTTGATTTTTAAGCTGACTGACGTGAATTTCATCTCGATTTGCAAATAGTGATAATCACCAAAATTAAAGGAAAATTACTCATTCTTTTTAGCGAACGTAAATGATAATCTCGTTGCTCAGTCACACCAAAAGTTTGGCGCATTAAACAAGAAGACATGTACTGGATGACAGATAGACCTGGAAACTCGGCTGCAGCCTTCTGCATATTTCCAGTACATCTGGTAATAATAGTAACAAAAAAAATATGTTGAACGCGTTGCATTGCACGTATTTGCGGGGTGCGTAGCGCCGTAGCTTTAGGACCTCGCATAAGTGTGAGTGGGACCTGCGTAGCTTTAGGACCCCTGACCATACAATTAATAACTGTTAGTGTTACATGTCTTAACTTCCAATGACTTCCCTGAACACTTGCTGAATATCGACCTAAAAGTAAAAACAAGAAAAAAGTCAGATTCTTCTGACAAACTCGGCTAGACTAGTATAGTTTGGCCTTTGGTTGATCAGATGCACATGCTGCACACCGGGATATCGGTCTGCTCAACAAAAACAATCCATTCATTCAAACTCAAGATAAATGACAAATCTGAAGATATGGAAGAAGTTAAGTCGAAGTCACTCAGCGACTCAACTTACAGTTACACGACTCAACTCTCAGTCTCAGACTCAAGTTCAATCAGGTCAATAAAACTCTAACGTTTAGAGCAAAATAGATCTAGTCTTTCTCCGACTTGTGTAATATTATATGCCATCATAAATAAAGGAATGTGAGTAAAAAAAAAAAAAAAAAAGGAAGAAACCTATGAGTATTTCCTAAATTTCTTTAGCCTTCAAGTTCATTTAAAAAGAAGTAAAATACAACCCGTCAACATATTACATACTAAATGAACGATCAACACCGGCTCCCCGGTAACGAATCAGACAGTGGGCCAAGCGAAAAGCCAATGTACTTACCTTCTAATAATCGTGATATTATATTATCTACGTTTAATCTTTCCACCTCAGCCATTAGTTATATGTATCCAAACTATTTTTGAGTCGGTTTTTTATAATATAATGACAGGATGATTCTGAATGAAATGGATTTTATTCTAAATTATTTGCGATGGTGTTTCTTCCCCCTCCGTTAAATCTGCAACGACGGTTGACGATAGCAAAGGAGTATCGCGATAGCTGCGCAAAGTATATGCGCATTTGAACTTATTTACTACGCTGCTTGAAAGTTAAGGGCGCGGGCCAAACACTGTATAGAGTTCAGTGGGGCCAAAATTAGCTTCCAGTAATCATTTATTCATTTTCTTGGTTCTTCTTGGTAGAGTTTGGTGTCTCGTGAACTTTAAAACTGTCAAAAAACGTGCATAGCGTCACAGACGAACTGAAAAACAAAAGTTCCGGTAATTTAAGTTGGATTGCCTTACTGTTTAGAGTTAAACCATTTAGCAATTAACAGGTGCCATTTAATATGACTAAAAAAAGCCTTATTCATTGTCCTTTTTTAAATTGAAAAACATATTACGTTCACATTTAGTTCCAGTTATTCATGTTGATGGCCGCACTTATCAGTGCTGACAAACGTTGAGTGATTTCCAACTGCCATTTTACAACTCCATGATTTGGCAATATTTATCAACCTGTCTCCAAGTGAAAATATTCAACTGTTCCGAAAGATTTCTAAATGAGACCACTTGGCAACTGGAATATAAATTGCATATTCCAACTGGAATCAAGTTGAAGCTAATAAAAAAAAGTATTACTATTAGGCCTATCAACCAAACAGCCACTGGTTTCAAGTTCACGTTCACATATTTCCACAAAATTAGAAGTACATAGAACGTAGTAGAAGTACATAACATACAAAAATGAATATAGTCAGGCGACAAACAAAATACAACAACAAAAAAATTTCACCAGACCTCCAAAATTCGCTCAGCGGGGGGGGGGGGGGGGGGGGGGGGGGGGTTATGGGGGTCCAATCCCCCTCCATAATTCTTTGACAAGCAAAAAAAAAGAAGGAAAAAAAAGGTTTCCGTTCTAAAAGGGGGGGGCACAATTTAAAAAATGGGAGTGACAATGCATACTTTTCTTTCAAAGGAGGGGGGGGGGGGGGCACGGGCCGGATGTGCCCCCCCCCAAATCCGCTACTGACACTGACGATATAAAGAAAAATGATGCAGAAATGTATTGGGTATAATGAAAGAGGAATACATATCTATTTGTATTCGAAATCCAACTTAATTGCAATAAATAAACGAATATATATACTGTATAACAAGATCGCAAAGACTTTCGAGATAACTTAATGACAGTTTCACTACCCTGTTGTGTATACACATAACCCCATAGAAATCATGTTCGAAATACGTATACGTCAGTGTAATGTGGACAAGGCTATATTGAAATTCGTGTTATATTCTTTATCATTATGGAGGGAGCCAACAGGAAGTCTGTAAAAGAGTCTTAAATGCATTTAATATTTATGACAAAGAATTAAATGTTAATTTTTATAGGTTGATATAACAATAGAAATGATACCTAGAAATGATACCTCTTCTTTTTAAAAATGAAATGGTTCGGAGCAGAGAGCATAAATTGGAGAAATGTTCATTATTATATGCAATTTGCCATCTATTTTTACACATTATATTGTATCAAAAAGCTAGCCTTTTAGTTTTCCTCCAAAATGGTCGTCAAAAATCCCGAGAATAAGTAAAATAGCAATACTATCGTATCCGGACAACTACCCCCTGGACAATTACCCCCCGGACAACCACCCCCCGGAAAACCACCCCCTGGACGACTACCCCCCTAGGACAACTACCCCCCCCAGGACAACTACCCCTTAGGACAACTACCCCCCAGGACAACTACCCCCCAGGACAACTACCCCCAGGACAATTACCCCCGGACAACTACCCCCCGAACAACTACCCCCTGGACAGCTACCCCCGGAAAAATTGTCTTGGGGGTAATTGTCCTGGGGGTAGTTGTCCTGGGGGGTAATTGTCCTTGGGGGGGGGTAGTTGTCCTGGGGGTAATTGTCCTGGGGTAGTTGTCCTGGGGGGTAATTGTCCTGGGGGGTAGTTGTCCTGGGGGGTAGTTGTCCTGGGGGGTAGATGTCCTGGGGGGGTAGATGTCCTAGGGGGGTAGTCGTCCAGGGGGTGGTTTTCCGGGGGGTAGTTTTACGGGGGGTAGTTGTCTAGGGGGTAGTTGTCCTAGAATCCAATACTATATCCCCCCCCCCCCCTCTTCCCATTTTTTTTTAAATCAACGGACAACGGGATGGGGCGCAGAACATACCCCTACATCCATGATCATTATCGATTTCAACTGATTACAGGAAAACGGTTAGACTTAAGGTTATGAATAGTGTACCCGTGCATCTTTTCTTTTCACACCTTTGAACTTCTAGCTTCCACTTTCTAGCTCTATCAGTTCTGCCTCTTACCCCACTGACTAGCTCGTCATTTGAATAAAATCAGTTTTCCCATGTATCTTACCAGCGTAATTGTTATTATTTATCATGTTGTAACTATATTCGAGCAAAATATTGAAAACTCTGGTAATTATTTCAGTTTATGAATATATATATATCTCTTGAGTAAATTTACACCAGCGAACAACAAATTAACCAACGGACAATAAAGACTTAATTTCAATTTCGACTCCGATTTTAATAGTTTTTCCGAGAAAGTGTATAGCGAGAATACACTTTTGGGGGAAAAGGAAAATATGAAATTCCCCCCATATTTTACACGTTTTATGGATCATACCGCGCTTTTGATGGGTTTTTATGGGAGGGCATGGGAAGTGTGTGTGTGTGTGTGTGTGTGTGTGTGTTTTAATTCCGAATTGTCGTGATTTTATTTTTATTTTAATATACTGGGTAAACTCGTGTCTAGCCGGACGGTCCGACACCCAGGCTTAAAGGGATAGCTGAGGAAACTCTACTTCATCTCCTTGAATATGTTGGCAGGGGTGGATGGATCTAGGGGGTCATGGAACCCCGGACCGCTATTATGGTCATAGCCTTATGACCCCCTCCCCCTTTTTTCTTTTTGTTTTGTTTTGCGAGATGACCTTTTTTGGGGTTTTTTTGTTGTTGCTTGCTTGTCAGACAGGTTCTGGGTTCGAAACCCTTTTGTAAGTTATTAATCCTCACTACCTGGTTGCTTCCATAGACATTCATATTCCTAGACATAGAACAATTGCATTTCTACATAATATTCGTTTTTCTGGTCCCAAACTCTGGAACAACTTAAATGACTCTACTAAAACATGCTCTTCACTCCATACATTTACTCGTACTTTTAAAAAATATATACTTTGTACAATATAGTCAGTATCACATACTGCAGATTTTTTTCTATCCCCCCCCCCCTTTTTTTATCTTTTAGATTTTTTTTTTTTTTTAATGTTATGATTGTTGTTTCATATTAATATGTAAATATGTACCGTAAAGGCGATCCCACCACAAGAACTAGCTGCTTAAAGTTCACATGCTTAATTATGTTCCCCTGTTTCTGGGACACACTCCCACGTTCCCCTGCTGATTTATGTGTCGATGCATCTGTTTGGCCTTTTTTAAACGCTTTACGCAATATGCTGTTTGACATGCCTCCAATTGTCGATGCATATTGAATTTCTCTTAGATGGTATCCACTTAATACAGTAACCTTAGGACACAGGTTTTTTTTTTTTTCTTCTACTTCTTCTTTCTTTCTTTTCTTTTTCTTTCTTTTATTCTACCGGTACAGTAATTATAAATTATTTATGATCATGATGTTCAATGGTTAACCGGCGAACGCCACAGGCATGTTATGTTTTATTATAATCTTTTTTATTGTTGCCACATGCTGCCTATTATTGTTTGTATTAGTTTGTATAACAACAACAACCAATGAGGAGAGCCTTTAAACAGAAATTATCATTTCTTATAGGTAATCCCCAGGCATTGGTTGTTGTTTATGTTACACTTATGTTGTTATGGTTGTTTGAAAATTGTTGTCATGTTATTATATGTTCCTGGAAATTACATAAAAAGTAAAAAAAATAAATAAACAAGCCACGTGCTTCTTGGGACCCTCGCCTCCTTCCACCATGTTCTTTTGTGAATGTATGTGTATTTGATTATGATTATGAGAAGGAAATAAATGTATTTTGAATCTTGAATCCCCTGAATCTTGAATCTTGATATACAATACTTATTGCTTTCTTAGAAATGAGCTACGGTCATGCCTTTGTCAACAAGTCAGGGGAATACCCGAATGTTTGCATGCGCGCTTGCTCTTTAGGGGAAATCCCCTACCATGTGCGCGTAGGTACGTACTCCATGGTGACGCCCATAATACGTCTATGGTGACGCCTCTGAAACGTCATAATGTAGTACGCGTATTGTACGTGGAGGGGAATTCCCCCGACACGCGGCCGCGCCACGTGTCATTTTCCATATGCAGATAATTATGTATTTATCCATGATTCTGAAAAAATATCCATAGATTTAAGGTATCAATCAAGATGTGCCGAGTAAGAGTACTAGTATTCAGCATAGGGCCCAGCATAGAGCGGACGTGGCGTATGCCCCACCCCGTTTGCAGCCCGCCCATTAAAATAATAAAACCTTTTAACAGTAATGAAATCTTTTTCATCTTCACTTCAGGGGTCTGTTTTTCAATATCTTTGAAACCCAAGTGGCATACCTTAAATACACAACTCCAAGTTTGTGCCCCCTTTTGAACTGATGACCCTTGTTTTTTTTCTTTTCTCAGAGAATTTTGGAATAAAAATACGCCCAAAAAATCTGATGACCTTTTTTTCTTCTTCTTCTTCTTCTTCTTCTTCTTCTCTTTTTTTTTTTTTTTTGCTCGTCAGGAATTTTCTGACTGTTCTTGGATCCCCCCTGCTAGCTGTGTGCCTTATGTATTGACATACACTGTAAGTTCAGAAAGGTTAAGGAAGAATTTAACTAAGACCGAAAAAGGCAGTACTTATATATGTCTGTAACAACAGTGGGGGAAGAAAAATGGTCTATGGATCTGTGTCATAGGATTGATGACTATGGCTACCGCCATCTACGTCGAAATTCACTTTTGTAAATAACGTACTCGATCGACTCGCGATTTCAATTTCCCGCATCAACGAGACGCCAATTACTTGACGATGGATGTACACCTTTCCGATTATGGATGAAAATGGTCAAAATTTGGCAATTTGGAAGGAATCCTGGAGTAATTGTAGAACAAATTCGCATTCTGCTTGCTTCAAAGATAGTGGGATGACGTGATATCACAATGGCTATTAAAGGAAAAGGTGAGAAAAACAATAACATGCATAACAGTGTATAGTAAACATCGGATAATTCATCACCAGACTAGACACTTACCATGTCCAGTACATGGATCCGGGCTAACTCGGCACTAGGGCGAACTCGGCCTTGGCGGAAAATCGCGGCCGGGTGAGCCCAGAGAGTTAAATTGATTGCAAATACTTGTGTTGAATTTCGCATTAATTACACATTTTAAAACACTTAAATTCAAAATTATTGATATCAATGTGTAAAATGATTAGCAAAGAAGTAATGTTGAACATTTCAAGAAGTAAAATTAAACAAAACATGAAATTTAAGGCTAAAAAACGGTACGGTGTGTAGCGGGGACTTCAACTCTTGAAACAAAGTCACCGCGCAGTGCCGAGTTCGCCCTAGTGCCGAGTTAGCCCGACCCCCAGTACATGTACTACTAGTACTACTAGCAAGTATTATTAGTATGTCATTTGCACCATAACACAGTGTCAGCTTTTATGTACTGTGTAGTCGATGCCATCGAGCATGGCATGCACCATTAAGAGCTAGAGCATGTTGTTAGAAACTTACTTAATAGTAAGAGTTTCAAAGAAGCATGATAAAGATTGCCTGTAAAAAGTTAACTAGACCAAATAAATCAGTCTATTTTCATGATTTTGTTCGGGGATATGCTCTGCTGAGACTACCGAAGTCTGCCCTGCACACTCCCGTTGGGGTCCATGGTTATGTGCTTACCCACGGTGCTACAAATCGCAGCAGAGCTCTACACTCTTGAGCATTACTTTTCCTTTGGAAAAAGATTGAGGAAAAAATCACAAACTCTACTACTTCAATGAAAATCAGTAAACTTGCAGTAGGAGTGAGAATTTGTACGTTTTCATTATTTCTTTGGCAAAAAAGGAGATATAGTCACGAACGATCTTTTCTCAGTGCTGGTCTCTCGAAAACCGGAATGCATACATATCTGATCAGAGCCAATCACAATTGCGCACGCGTAGTAGTACTTCACCATTGGAGAAAAGATTGTTTGCGATATATGTTATCGCTTTTTTTCATCGGAAATATTCAAATATTAAAATTCATCCTTCACTCAAGTTTATGAATTTTTATTGCAGTATAAGTAGGGTTGTGAGTTTCTCTTATGTGGTTTCTGTGATATTTTACCACAATCTGGTAAAATTACAAATATCAGCTCTGATTGCATTTGAGTGGAGAGCTCTGCTGCTGAGCTGGGACCTACATACACACGCGCGTTCACTATACTAGTTTTCCGTTCACCTTGATTCACTTGCGATAACCCAGTTGACAACGGAAAAACGGGGTTAAATTCCTGTAAATCTTTGATCATTTAAAAAATCAGGTGACGCACTATAATGATCATGATATTCTGTGTATTTTTGTTCATTCACGACTTTTTATTTTTAGTAAAGCTTTGGGGTGAGGTATCTTTCCCTTTTTTGCCGCCCATAGGCCTAGTGCTTAATTCTTTCAGGACAGGTAGTATTTAAGGGCTAAATTGATCAAATTTTGTTCTTTAAATTGGCAACAATAATATTTTCTTTTAGTGCTACATGGTTAACGTGTAATGTTTTTGAAAACAATATACATGGTTAGGAATTTTGTAGAAAAATTTAAAAATTGCCAATTTTGATTAAAAAAAAACAACTATTTTGAACCTCTCAATGTGTTGCCAATTTAAGAAATTTAAAGCTTATTCTCCTTTTCAAAATTCCTGGCATCAAACGCAGTATGGTAATGCAACAAAAATGGACATAGTGGGTGAAGAAATTTGTGCTCTTTCAACACATGCATCTCGTATATTTTTTAGAGCTCTGAATCAAATGTTACTGAGCCAAACCACAAAATGTGGTCAATTGGCTTGTAAGGGTTAAACAGATCTAATTTGTTTTAGAATCATTGATCGTTATTTTGGCCCGTCGTTATTTGTTTTATGGTCCCTACGAAAACCACTCATCCAGTGCTCAAAGTTATAATATGACCTTGTACTCCTAATAAACCAATATGATCATGGTGAAAACTCATAACTGCTGCCCCCTACTGCTTTACTGCTAGTACTGCATACAAAAATAAGCAAATGCAAATTTCCTCTCTCCACACAGAGAGGGCGGGACACGGAGAGATCACTTGGTCTTATAAAAAAAAATCATGAAGGCAAAATCTGATGCTTAACATTCAAAATTTCCCGAATTTATGGTTTAGGTGGTCACCAAAGAAGAGGGACTTTCCCTGACAACTTGCAGGAAAGTGAGATTCTAATTTTCACTTTTTCAGTCTCGTATTTTTGATGTCCAACTGCCACAGATTATTGTGTAGCAGTGTAGAATGTGTATTCACCAACTCTCGGTCCTTTCTGACCTACATGTACGAGTGAGGAAAACAAGCTTTTGAATTTTGATGCATGTAGACCAGTCTTCATATTTCTGATTTCTTGAATTGCAGATTTCAAGAAGGCAGTCTCTTTCATCAAGGAGTTCCTCATGAAACTCCCCGAAGATCCAGAATGTGCAGAGCTCCGGGACAACCTCAACCTGGCGCTCCTGCACATGAAGAAGTACTTTAAAACTGTGTGGCTCCTGCAGGAGAAAGAGAGAAACCACAATAATAGTGGAGGTGGAGACAAGCTGGCCCAGTCCCTCCCGAGAGGAAGCGGCCCCTCCTCTCTCCACCAAGATGATCCGGACCGCTTCCATTGGAAGTGGGTGAGCACGGACCGTACCAATCAGTTGCGGGTGAGTCTGCCCATGGATGGGAAGGAGCTACCTGTGCTGCCCCTCATTCTCCAGGCCATTAAGGAAGGAGACAAGGAGCTGGTGGAGCAGCTCATTGAAAAGGGTAAGGATCCATGATACAGATCTTTAAAACCAAAACTAGGATAAAAGTGGTCTGCCATTTTTATAGTTTGATATTGATAGACGGATAAACATTTTGACAAGCAATTTTACCACATAATATTCCAGCTAAGATTTTATTTAGATAGTTTGTTTTAAAAGTGGATTTGAAAAATCACCTTTTTTAATTCAATACTTTTGCAGCTTGATGCTAATTTTTTTATCATTATAATCTTATAACAATATGAATATAGTTTGATGTACACTGTATGTACTTTTATGATAGTTTTGATTGGTTAATACATGTAATTTTGATTATGTTAATCCTGTTTCTGATTTTATGTAAACAATGCTTTATTAGTCCTTGGACTACTGCATTGTATATTTTATGTTAATGAACTGAAAATTGAACATGTATTTATCTTATGTGGCCTCCATCTTTTGTTTAAACTCTTTAAAAAAAACCATTTGAGTAGTAAAGTTTGTTAAACTGTCCAATTTAAAGGGGAATTAACTAGCCTTCATGGAGTCTTGGATTGAATAGAAGCAGAAAAATCAGACATTCAGAGGAGAATAGTGAAAGTTTGAGAAAGTTTGAGAAAAATCAGAGAAAGAATGAGAAAGTTATGGTTGTTTGAAAGCTCAGATCACTATTGACTAGGGGAATCTCCTTTTGGCAATACCATCATGATGTGTGATGTCATACATGTACATGGAGAACTCTCTCATTTGGTGAGAACAATTTTAATATAAACATAACCCCATTGTCCGTTTTAAAGATAGAACAGACTTTTTGTCCATGAAATATTATGGGTGACATATTGTTACAGGTACATGTCCTCCCATGACAAAAATATATGTTTCCCCAAGAGTTGAGAAAAGTAATACTTTGAGTATTTATGTAGAAAACGAGAAAAGTCTCCATGTATGACATCACACATCATGACAGCATTGCCAAATTTGAGGATCTCCATATTATTAGTGATTTTCAAAAATGTATAAATTCCTTATTCTTTGTCTGACTTATTTCAAACATTCACTAATGCGTTTCTCTGACTTTTCTGTTTTCATCCAAGCCAATTTTCTTTGAAAGGGTAAGTACCCCTTTAAAATGTTTGGACCATAAATTACTTACACATATCTTTATTCCGAAAATTAGAAATCGGTACAAGAATTATGATATTTGATATCATGTAGCTTTTTATTTCTTGTTTGTGAACTTAAAAAGAAGAAGAAGAAAAATAAAAGCTAGTTTCATGGAATTAGATATATTATTTACTGTATGTTTGAAAATTTAATGGCTTTGTAGGGTTAAGGAAGGGGTTTTCCCCATGAATGGTGATATAATAGCCTATCTGAGATTTGTAGTGATATAATTTTCTTTATGATTACATTCAGCCATTTATAGAACTTTGTCCATAATCATAGTCATAGTGCTTGCTGGATATTTTTTTTCTTCATAATATTACCATTCTTTGCAACAGATGTTAAATGAGTAGACTGTCCAAAAAAGAAACAACAGATCTATAACATAATAGCTGATTAAATAATTTGTAGCCTTCTTTTGGTTGGATGTTGGCATTACAAATTTTGGTGTTTGGTATACTTCAGTCTAGATGAGGACTACAAGATGCTAAGAAAATTGTAGGTATTCATGCAGTGCAAAACAAATATTCACAGGAGCTCTATGGCAGTTTTCTGTTAAAAAGATACTGTTTCTTGCAGGTAAATGTACTGATTTTCTTCTGTTTTTCTTAAATGTTAAAGTTCTCTTTAGGCTTTCCTAGGCTAGCCATAATTACCTATATGTATTTATGTATTACTTATTACCCTGTAATTTTCCCATTGATTTCATGGATGGTTGAAGGTAATTGCAAGTAGAGATTTGAAGTATGCAAAACACAAAGCAACTCGTTGAAGCAACTACATGTATGTGTCACATACATTTAGTATTACTCTGGTAAAAACTTCTATAACAAGGAGACCTGTATCAAATTGTATAAAGGTGTACAATAACAGCGTAGGCCTTAAGTAACATGATCATTAAACTCATCAAACTTTTGTTGTTGCAAGAAAAAAAAAATCTGCTTTATTTCTTTCCTACTGAGGAAAGCTGACAACTATAACAGCTGCAACATACATTTTACAGATTTAGTGCGTGTGTGTAATTGAGTTTTGACAGACGTGTATCAATCAAATATGATTAATTGCATCTGGGCACCATCTGAAAGATGGTCTTGGACTGTGATTCCTTTGTACTTTTCCAAGGTTGACTGAAAAATTATTTCTCCATGCCAATTGCTGTGAAGGAAATGGAAGGTGCGATGTATTTCGCAGCTTAATTGACAATACCCCAACAACGGCAGCTATGTAAACACTTTTATCAAACCTACGGCATACATGTAAAACAGTAGCCCACTCAGAAGCCTCATATCTGTAAGAAAGTAAAAACTTGTTTAGCCGCCTATTTGCCGTAACAGTGTACTTATGCAAATGAGCTTGCCGCACGAGCAGTGTATGATGAAAAAGGAAGCCTTTCATAGTCCGTAGTGTATTGATTGAAGTTTGTGACTGACCCTGGCTTGTGCCTAAATAATAGAGAGTAAATCAACGCTGCCAGATAAATTTGTGAAGTCGTCAATACTCAATAGTATAGTTGAAACATATTGCATAAATAGCATATCCTCTGTTGGAGATATTTTATATTTACTTTCTAAAACCTGTGAAGCAAATGCTGGTATTCAATTCTTTTTATACTGGAAGGAGTCATGAATGCATGCCCTCTGTTCTCCTTTGAATCTTTCTCTCTCTCTTTCTTTCTTTTTCTTTTTCTCTGACTTCCTCTCTCCCACTCCTATTTCCTCCCACCCCCCTCTCTCTCTCTTGCTTATTATCTCCTATCTCTTTTTCTTATTCCCCCATCTGTTTCTTGCATCTCCTGTCTTCCCCATCTCCTTCCAACTGCATTTGGATCCCTTATTTTTTAGCTAACATGGATATGTTGGTAGTCCTACTACTCTCCTGTTACCTCTAACCCTTTCAAGACAATAATTGACCACATTTTGTGGTTTGGCTTAATAACTTTTGATTCAGAGCTCTAAAAAATATACCCGATGCATGAGTAGAAAAAGTAAAAATTTCTGCACCCACTATGTCCATTTTTGTTGCATTACCATATTGCATTTGATGCCAGGAATTTTGAAAAGAAGAATAAGCTTAAAATTCCTTAAATTGGCAACACATCGAGAGGTTCAAAATCACTGTTTTTTATCAAATTGGCAATTTTTTCAACTTTTCGGCTAAGTTTCTAATGATGTACATGTATAACAGTATATTGTTTTCAAAGACATTACATTTTGTTAGAACCATGTATAGCACTAAAAGAAAAATATTATTGTTGCCAATTTGACTAACAAAATGTGATCAATTTAGCCCTTGAATAATTCCTGTCCTGAAAGGGTTATTCTGTACCCTCCCTTCTCTTTCTCTCATTATCTTTATCTGCTCTTCTATCTTCTTCTCCCCCTATGATCCCATCCCTCATCTTTGCATTTTACTATCTGTACAACAGTTACTTGAGTATTTATTTTCATGATGTCATTTGTTTTTGCCAAGTGGGTGGAAGTTGGCTTTCTGTTTTAAAACATACATGTACATGAACATTGTCTGAATGAAGCCAAAGATATGTTTACCTAGAGATCTTGGTTTACATTAGGCCTAGTTTAGATCAATTTATGATTTTCTAAGCTGCGATTCCATAACCTTGATTTTGAGGAAAAGACATCATATATCCAGTTTATCTAATTCCTTTTTGTCCATACCCATTCAATGGACTATCCAACATCCAATCATTTTGCATACACCCCATTGGACCCCCCCCCCCTCACCCCCAGTCTGGAAACTGGGGGTGGGGGGGGGGCAGACATACATGTATTGGCATTGGACCATATCAAAAATTCAGGCTCAGCAAATTACCTTAAAGACCCCCTTACCCTAGTTTAATGAAGGAGAGTTTTATAGATACTGGTCTTTGTTCCAGTTGTCATATACCAAAGCACCCTCGGAACCTGTTTGTCTTTTGAGTAAAGGGGGCATCCTTGCCTAGCGCTCTAATCTGGAGAAGAATAGAGAGTTGGGTGCTGAACACCTAACAATAGAGTTTGGGAAATCAATAAAGTAGGATGGGATTCACTTATGGCCTTTGTGGCAGTCCTCAAGAGATAATTGTAGGACTCCAGACATGGAGGGAATGGTTTCCTATGAGGGCTCTTGTTGATAGGAGATCACTGTGTATGTAGCTGCTCTATTAAATCAAAAATTGATTTAGCATACATGCTTGTAGCGTACATGTAGATGGTGACTTGATGAGTGGCCTCATGCTCAGTTTGGCTACAGCCCACGAGACTGATGACCCGCAGGACCGACAGCCCATGAGACCAACATATCTGTCTCGTGTGCCTTCTGATATTGTTGTTGTCTCCTGGGCTGTCATATCAGTCTCGTAGGCCATCGGTTTCATTGATTGTTGGTCTTGTGGTCTGTTGGTCTACCGCATGGGATGTCCTGGCTCAAATCGTAACAAATGAAATTTGACCTGTAAACCTCCAAAATAGCCCCAGATTTTCCTTCGTGGAAATAATGGTTAATTATCAGTTGAAATCTGGAAAGAACCCCTTGCGAAGTTAGCTAAAAAGTCATGTTGCCATTTCACTGTAAAACCTGTACATGTTTGTTTTCTAGAATGTAGTATGTGTAGGACAGTTATTCCTAATGATGAGCCTTGAAAATTATCTTTTTATTATTGTTAAAATATAATATTATTTATAATTATTATTTATTAACATAAATTATTATCCTCATCATTAGTAAAGAAAAAGCTAATCTTGACTTCAGGGAATGACAGAAAATAAATTCTCACAGAATCAAACAAATTTTGTTCAATATGTTCAAGAATATGATATCTGAGAAATGATTTTGCCAGAAAATATATGTGATTATTCTCACTTTTATTTGTTTAAAAGAATTGTTCTTAAAGTAGCCTGCATATGTAAGGAAATTATCTTGTCAATTCTTTTTTTGGTTGGACCATTTTGAATATTAACAAAAATGTTTGTCTTAGATCTTTTTTATTCTTAATGTAATTTCCTCTGTGACTCAATTTCAGATGCCTATTTCCTAAACGTAACCAAAATGTCACTAAACAAAAACCAAAACAAAACAAAAACAAAAACAAAAGCAAACCAAATCAAACAAAACAAAGCAAACAAATAAACAGACAGTGAAACCTATTCATTCCAAGCTAGAATGGGTAAATGAGTTTACTACACTAAATTGTACAGTATACAACAGACATGTTTTCAACTGTTGGTGCAGGCATATGAGAAATTTTCCAAGATTGTGCATAATTCTAGCTTCACCGAACATTCTTTATCTGAAACAGATGTACGTCAGTGCTTCCGATTAATCAATACGCACAAAAGCCTCTCCTAGCATGCTGCGATTGATATCGGAATGATAAGAACCGATGGAACTTGTCACCATAATATTGAACTAGTTTCTTTTCACCGTCTCAATCTACATCATTCCCCGGCGGCGCATTTGCCCACACATCCAGTATGAATGAGAAGGCCAGGGCCGTTGCCGTAGGAAACGATGTAAACAATCTGGGCAGCTGAAAGCTGACAATTTTCATTACACTTCATTTGGTGGCGGTCAATGGGCCTCTCGATGCAAGGAGACCTGAAGTAAATTAGATCATCAATTATGTGATGGATATGATGATGAAAAGATGACTGTGTCAGTATATCCAGTGACTGTATACCTTTGTGGCTGCTCTGAAAAAGAAGAAGAAATAGAATGCACAAGCAGATTAATTATCTCAAATACCAATAGTAGCTGTGTCCTTCCCCTCTCAAACAGAAAAGCACATAGAGCAAATTGCTGTTGTTAAGTGTTTGTATTGAATATGAAGAATTCTTAATGATTCTCATGAAAAAAAAGTAAGCAATTAATCATAGGATTATTCATACAATTCGACACGTGTATTTAAAAGGAAATTTTACCACTACACGTATGGAAATATGTACATGTAATTGCTTTTTTTTTTTTTTACTTTCAAGTTAAGAGAAGTAAGAATTTTTATGCACATGTATGTTATGTGGAAAGTGCAAATTAAACAAATATTTGCTTCATTAGATAAAGCTGTATAATGTAAAATTTTCAAATAGTCCTTGATTTCTTCAAACGTTAAGGTTTACTGATGGAACATTTTTTCAAAAAGTATTCTGAAACCATGATAAATGCTTAATCATGGTCCTCTCAACTTGTTAACTCTCTCCATGAAACTTTGAGAATGACACATTTCAGAAACTTATTTACCTATAGAGGTTACCAGGAAACTTATTTAGTTAGAAAGGTAACCAGTGTTCTGCTTGAAAGGGAAACCCACACTGATATACCCGGACCCTCCTTTATTTGCTTGTCATAAGTTTTTGTGTATTGAACGTTTGGACCCTCCCCCCTTTTTTTCTGTTCTTCCTCCTACATTATGGATGATAAGCAAGTATCTAATGACCATTTTTTTTTTTGCTTGTCAGAATTTCTTAGGACCCCGGCCCTCCTTTTACAAAATTCTGGAGCCACCCCTGATTTAAAATTCTGTACATTTGGCTATTTATTCTATATGTTTTATCAGCGACTTGCTAGTAATTGAACAATATATACTAAATCATCCTTGAGTGCATGTAGTATTGTAAAGTGTATAGACTTTATATAGCACATCGGGCAAGATGCCATACACATGTACAGGCAACTCCATGGTGGCCATATACCACAAGTGACGTTCTGTTGGAAGTAATGTACATCAGCATAAGGCACTTTGTGTACCGGTAATCAAATTTAAAATGAAATATTTGGTTTATCAGATCAGGCAGAGAGGACAAGTGCTGTAATACCTAACTGCTTATGTGTTTTCTTATACATCCAAGGAGTTACATATGTACAACATGTATGAGACAAGAAGTTACTAAGGCCCACTGCACACTATACGATCAGTCTGCGATCCGATTTTGGAAGCAAATGTAATAGCATCAGATATAAACAGTTTAACACATAAAATATGTTTAATTGTGGTTCTGAATAGTCCTATAAATGGTGAACTCGAATTATGGCCAATTATGAGCCTTCTAGTTGAAAGAAAGGCCAAATCGGCTCCGAATCGCAGTGACGTCAAAGCAGTCCTGCGATTGTCTACGATTTGAAACTGATTTGGACCTTATTCCAGATATAAGGCTGATATCGCACCAAATTGTTCAGAACCTGAATCAGGTAGATTTTATTTGTTAAAATGCCTATATATATTGCTATTACGATTTATTTCCTAAATCGGATCGTAGCCCAATCGCATAATTTTCCAGTGGGCTTAAGCAAGCTTGATATCTAAGTGAAATTGTGTTTTGAATGTGCATTGTAGTCACTAGATTTAAAAAATCACCTTATTTTATTTTGTTGTTGATCATTATATTGTTCCAATACGACCATTATGTTTGTGTCTATAATAATCTTTCTTATTTAATTATAAGTATGTAGTATATTGTTTGATCTCTATGTTTAGGACATGGTTTATTATCTTATTAAAAGAATGAAAAGTTCTACAGAATTTATTGTAATGTAATTCATTGATTATTCTTATTTCTCTGCATTTCTAATCTCCTTGGGTTCACAGAACCCATGTGCGTGCATGCCACCGATGATCTGGGTCGTAACTCTGTGATGTACGCTGCTCATTACGACAGACTAGACTGCTTAGATGTTGTGCTTGCAGCACATGCCGATCCCAGCGCGAGGTCTAAAGGTAAAAACAGATTTCCAAGATCTAAATTCTTTCTGCTCATTGAAATTTTAAAACGGAAGTACACACTGATATGAAACCAAATTTACAACACTTTGAGACCAGTGATCACTTTCTTTTTGTTTAAGTGATAGCAATATCATTATTTGTAACTTGTCATTTTTCCAAATAGAAAATTTGATATAGTATTATGAATTACATAGGCCCTGCAATAGTTCATCTTTTCCTAATGAATTCGTAATGAATTGTGAGATGACTTTGTTAATGATTTGTAAAGGGACTCATTTCCAAACTTAAATTTCAATGTATTTCAATGGATGAATAAACTCCTTTGGAAGAAAAAACAGAAAATTATAACATGTATTTTTCATTGATCATACAGTAGATGTCCATGCATATTAAATGTGTGTGTTTTTTTTAAATTCTTGGTAGATAACTACACGGCCTGTCATGTAGCGGTGCATGGTGGGAACTGGGAGGCGTTAGAGAGACTCTTGGCTCATGATGCTGATAGTGGGTTTCAGGACAACTTAGGAAGAGCACCTCTTCACTGGGCTGCACTGCTCCCTGATATAGACTGTCTCCATGTAAGTGCATACATTATATTGTGCTCAAGGTTAAGGTAGGGTTAGGGTTTGCATTGGGGTAGGAGTAAGATACTCTTATTTTATTGGGCTGCACTGCTCCCTGATATAGACTGGTACTGGTGGATTTGGGGTGGGGCACAACCAGCCATTGCCCCCATTTGAAACCCAAGAGGCGTAGTAAACAGCCCACAAAAAATGTTCCTCCCCTTTTCAAATTTTTGACCCAAAAGGCACCTACATGTATGATAACCTTTCAGCTTGTCAGAGAAATTTGGAGTAAAAAGTAACCTAAAACTTTGATGGCTTTTTTTTTGCTTGTCAGAACATTTTCTCAGTTGTGCCCCCATCTCACCACTTTTTTTTACAGAATCTATGATCTAACCCTTGGTATTACAGTTATAGTTTCAGAAGAGCCATGCTTATTTTGCTCATTTTGCTTATCTAGATGGTTTTGGCTGAAGTTGGTGTCAAATTTTTTGTTCGCTTGTTTGTCAAGTTTGGATGTTGGGGATGAGGAGAGTGGGGTTGCGCAAGTATTCAGCACGATTCTTGTGCAAGTTCTGTTTTACCTTTAGAACTGTAATTCTCTTGTTAAAGGTACAGTTTTGGTAAGCCCTCAAAAAAATTTTGTCGCATTTCTTGGATTTTTGTTGATAAATAGGAAGATACAAGTGATACTAAGATGTTGTGAAGATTGCAGCTCTTAAAGTAGAATATTAAACAATTGAGAGGCAAAGAGTAATTTATATAATGGGACAGGGGATGTAAACTCCCAACAACGGCACTGCGTGCATTATACACTATGCACACACATGGAAACTACACACACAGTGACACAACACGCTATCTCATTGCGAAGGGTGGAAAGGTCCCAGCGTATGGCAGTATGTTGAAGTAATCTAGTGTTATCTAGGTTTCCTTACAGATATTTACACTAAAATCATCAGAAATCATTGATGGAATACCAAATGATCTTCCATAAACATCTTGATACAAGTAGAACAACTTGAGACAATATTTAACCTGTTTCTTTCCAATTTTCTTTTTGCTACCAAAATTGCACATGAGCTTTAACATCACCCATTAATTGGACTGATTCTCCTTTTGATTATATGCTGTCCTCTCAAAATATACAGATAAAAGTGTAATTGAATGATTTACATGTAGATCTTCATTCTTTTCCCTAGATGCTGTTGAAGGCTGATGTGAACAGAAGTCCTAGGGATCGTGATTGCCTGACACCAGCCATGTGGGCATGTCACGTTGACAATAAGACGCACTTTGACCTGATCACATCGGGTTCGCATAAGGTGGAGGAGGATGATGGGATAGAACGGGACATGTTTGGAAGGACATGGATTCACTGGTCCGTGAAGAGGGCGGAGTCACTCGAATGCTTGGATGTATGTACACTGGCTTTTCGTTCCAGTGGTCTACCGTTATTTTACTCATGCTTTTATTATTCTCCAAAGTATAGGAAAGATATGCAGTGCAATTCTACAGGAAAATTGGTAACACTTCAAAATAAAAAGGCAAGAAAACAGATTAGATATACATCCTGATGTTAGGAATAATCTTAAAGATAAAGTTGAGTTCTGGCCATGAAATTTAATTGTGAATGAAACTGTCTCAAAGCAACTGGGAAAGGTTGATTATATAGCACATAAGAATTGGTGTACGCTGTAAGGTTTTGAAATCACCAAAAGGATAAGAAATTAACTAAATCCTGGTGAGAGTCACATGCATTGCACACAGAAATGTATATATGGGACTACACACAAATGTTCGGCCTAAACATTTCATCTGTTTCTTGTCATATTTTGAATGTGAGGGCATTTGAAGAGCAATCCTTTCAGGGGACATTTCTACTGTGATAATCTGCCAAACTGACATGAAAAGAATGAGAAAGCTCCCAAATTATTTTTTACCTTTCCCATCAGAACTCAACCTTCTCTTCAACCATCGATCGATCCTTTTCTGGAAGAAAATAGCTTCTCCTTATCAAGTCAGAGAGTTGAAAACAAGTTGCATGGGTATGCCTTTCAGGTCTACCACTACGTTGCTTATTCATGGGCTGATTCTTAATAAATATCTCTTTGTCTTCTAGAGCTTACTGAGTCCTGCTACAGCTGCTGTAAAAGACAAGGAAGGAAGGACGGCAATCCACCTAGCTGCTTCATTAGGTACAATAAGTCATATAATCATTTGTTTTTCTCAAATTATTGTGATATATATAAAAAAAATTCAAATACGTATTTTCTTCATTCATTAATGGAAATTAGCTTTACTTCGGCTAATTAGAAATAAAATAGCCTAAAAATAGAGGGAAAATAGACAGGGAAAACACATTTTTTGACTATTTTTCATTTCAAAAATAGAGAAAAAATAGTGTATAAATAGTGTAAAAATATAGTGATAAAATAGTAAAAAGATATATTTTTTTCATATAGTATTGGAACCAAAATCTTCAGTTTCTATTTTTGAAATGAAAAATAGTCCAAAAAATATATTTTCCCTGTCTATTTTCCCCCTATTTTCCCCATATTTTTAGGCTATTTTATTTCATGCAGGGTTCTCATCTGTTACAGAGGAATAGAGAAAAGGGATTGATTGAAATAACAGAAGTACCTCATAGTCTTATCATGTGCAGTATTATGCAGAAACTATACTGTATTTCGCGTATAGATATTTTCATGGATTAGAGGGACACATACATTTCGAGAGTTGTTTTTGTACTAATTAACACAGACTTCTATCAATACGAGTTTGTGCATGCATTACCAGCTCATATTACGTATTGAAAATTTTGAGACCTCCAACAGTGCGAGAAATTCATGAAATTGCCAAAAAAGGAAACCCTCATGAAAATAACAGCTTCATTATTCGGATGTACAGATAAACCAAGTGTTGAATAGATGTTAATATTATATTCTATTTTGGGGGGAGATGTGTTTTAATAATTTGTGTGTCGCTCTCTCCCAGGTGCCCTTGATGCATGTCGATTGATCGTGTCAAAGGTCGGCCCAGATTGTCTGAATGAGACTGACTGCCAGAATAGGACCTGTCTTCATGTAGCCACTATGGGTGGACATGGAGAGGTGGTCAACTTTCTTCTTGACCATGGAGGTATGTGATTCAATCTGTTATACTGTTATAACTGTAATTGTAATATTACTAATCAGGGGCAGATCCAGGATTCTCATCTTGCTGGGGAGGCACATGTCTGAAAATCTCTGACAAGCCATAATAATTTTTTAAAGGTCATCAAATTTTTTTTGTACTTTATTTTCCTTCAAAATTCTCCGACAATAGAAAAAATTTCTCTGAGAATAAAAGAAAAGAAAGAAAAAAAAAGAGGGTGGGTGCCATATTACATTTTCAGGGGCCTTTTGGGGTAAAAAATTGCTGGGGGGGGGGGAGGGGCTTGATATGGGACACATTTCTTGTGTACCTAATGTGAACTTACGGTCAGATTGCAATATTGTGTTTGCATTTTCTCTAATCATTCTTTGGGACATATAGGATGAAAGCTAGAAAGGGGATGAGGAACATGGGTAGACTCCTTGCCTGTTAAAGAAAAGATATATTTTTGTAAATTCCCTAATCCTATAAAATATCTTCAAAGTGAAGAAGTGAAAAATACTATTGTGACTGCTCTGCCAGACGTCACCAATGAATGATTGAATGTCATTATTGCTACTTTAAACAGCTGATGTAAACAGATTAGACAGCTCAGAAAAGACTGCATGGGACTATGCAGATGAGAAGGACTTGCACTACTGTAAGATGATCATAGATTCATATCATTCACACCGAGAAAGAGCACCTAGCCGAGGAAGGAATCGACAACGAGCAAAAGAGGTAATTTTTAGCTGTGTTACTGAAGGAAAAGTGGCTTTTGTGAAAAGATGTATAAAATCGTTTGGCTGTTATGCATTGGCATAAAAATTCTGATAAAATGCAAGATGAAATCATTTAAGACATGACTTATTAGCTAGTAACAATGTTTAAGGCCTAGTGAACATGAGGCACTATTTCACTACCATCAATGCCACAGTAAGCAGTGAACAATAGGGTGTACAGATAGAGACATGCAGATGCGCATGAAGTTGTCTCGATGATGTTCTCTATGCACTCATTTGTTTGTGGAGGTTGTTGCGCTTGTGTTCTGCCAAAAGTCGATTTTCGGATTTGATGTGGCATGAGGGCATATGCGTGCATACAGAACATCTGTGAGACAACTTCATATGCATCCGTCTCTGTCTGTAGGGGCCTGTTGTTCACTGCTTACTGTGGCATGAATACTATTGAATCGAACAATAATTGGTGTAATCAGTGGTAGTGAAATAACACCTTGTGTGCATCCGGCTGAACTCCGTATATATTTGATGCAGATTTTTAGTTTCAGTGATGGAACTGTAGTTCGAGAGATGCAGGCTTAAAGTAATTCTGAATTGTGTATTATCCAGTAGATTGGTAGTTAGGATCAACAATATTTACATAAGCTAACAAAAACTCACTGGGAATCACATTAAATGAAATGTGTGTTCTGTTTTTCAGTACACGTTCTGGACAACAAGCTTAGGTTTCTTATTTTCCTCTTCTCATTATTCAGCTATCATACATTTGAAATTCTTTTCTGTTTTTTGTGGCATATATCATTTGTAGTATGGGACAGTTGGTGTAAGTTTGGTTTGCCGTGACCAGAAATCATGACTACCTTCAACTTGAAATGTTTTTTTGTTTTTTCAGGAGAATAATAACTCAATCTCAGGGAATAATCCATCCTTACAATCAAATCACCAACAACTCTCACCGGATCATGAGGGCAGGATACCCTCCCCTCCTCATCAGCCCCGCCCCTTCATCCAGGCACCGCCCCCACCCAAGAGAGGGCATAGTCCAAGACGCCCCTCACCGAACAGACCAACACACCCCCATACAGGAATGGCACAGCCCGGACACCAGAAACAGTTGAATGAAGA
This sequence comes from Heliocidaris tuberculata, assembly GCA_025618425.1. NCBI lineage: Eukaryota > Metazoa > Echinodermata > Echinoidea > Camarodonta > Echinometridae > Heliocidaris > Heliocidaris tuberculata. The sequence goes on from CM046840.1 coordinate 13,683,676, forward strand.
ATCACTTGATGGGCCGGACCATTGTGTTCAGGATGGGGGGAATGCTCCCTTGGAGAATGATATCGTTATTAGTCCTGTGGTAAGTAGTAAATGTGTAGGATATCATACTTCAATATTTTGAACTGCTCCACTCTGCAAAGTTGAAGAATTATAGAAATAATAGCAGTAGTAGAAAAGGACAGTATTTGAACAATACATGTATGTTGACCACCTGGCATCATTTAAGTTTTATGTTGGGAGTATACAATGTACCCAAAGTGTGTAATAAGAAATATCTCTATCTTTAAAAAAGAAAAAGAATAGTCCATATATTAAAATGAATAATAATATTTTGCTAAATATTAGGTAATGTATAAAATATATACTGCCAATGAATTATCTGAATGGTTATTCAAACAATGTTTTTTCAGTTGATCACTTTGCGGAATAATTTCTTACATTTTTTGCCACATTCTTAGGACTCGGAACAAGGGGAGGCAGTGCAATACAGACCATCGTCGGAGGGGGAATTTGTGCAATCACAAGAGGGCGCTATCATCGACAATGACATGCAGCCTTCTAGTCAGATACATGTAGCTGAGAAAGAAGGACGAGGTTTGTTGATCTTTCAAAGAGTTTTGACATCACATCAAGGAGTCCTTTTTCATTATTCCTTCTTTGATGACTCACATTTTATTCTGTCAAAATCTGAATGAAAATTAAAGATTTATATTACATGCAAATTTGTCGAAGAAAATACTGCAAAATGTCATGTGCAAGATGAGAAGAGAACAGTAACTGTCTCTGAATCTAGAATGGACTAGATTATGTCATTCTGGTCCTTCTCGGGGTTATGAGAATTTACTAGAAGTTCCACATTTTGATGTTAATGATTCCTTTGTCCCTCTGCCATTAACTTATAACAAACAGGTTTTAATAGTTAAAGATGCAAAACAAAATCAGTTGTGACTCAAACTCCTCAGAGATGCATGCATATCTGAGTGATCTGTTATCTTGTAGAAAAGTAGAGAATTTTAGTTAGCTATTATGAATAATTGATTTTGTAAGATGCTTTCTCCAAAATGAGTGTTTTCCTTGCGATGAATAAATGGGACATCCGCACTGAACGTGAGGAGAATGAAATATTACACTGCATATTCAACTCGTATTTTCCAATTCATTTTATTCATTAGCGATGAGAGGGCCTCGGACCCCAAGAGGGCGCTCAGGCAGCGTAGTCAGTGACATGAGTGAGCAGAGCATCAACTTTGGGATGGATGTCTCGGACATTGAGGGCGAGGAAGGCACCAAGGAGGAAGGGAGGGTCAGTGAGAGGCTCATAGAGGTAGGCGTCCTCCCTCTAATCTATTTGTTTTCCAATCAGGAAAAATATAATACAGGAATGCTAGTTATCAGGCTGTAGAGAGTTTGACATGACATCATCAATTATTCAGTGGTCATGCGAGCAGTGTTGAGCAAGCAAAAATGGAAGGACACCAGCTGTGTGTGCCCAACAAAGACACCTAATCATAATACTTACAGTATCTGTGTGTTGTACAGAAGTGTGAAGCATAACTACACTTAATTCATTTCATTATACCCCCGCCAAACGAAGTTTGAAGAGGGTATATAGGAATCAGCGTACGGTTGGGCGGGCGGTTGGTCGGTCGGGCGGTCTGTCGGGTGGTCGGTCGGTCCGTTGCAAATATTGCGCATCGAACTACCTCCTCATTTTTCGAGCAATGCTCATGAAATTTGGCACACACATTTGTCTTGGGATAGAGATGTGCAAGATATATTTTTTGAATGTGTCGGAAATGCGTTGCCATGGTAACGGCATATTATGCAATAAATCAGTGGGAAATCTTGCGGATCGAACTACTTCCTCATTTTTCAAGCAATGCTCATGAAATTTGGCACACACATTTGTCTTGTGGTGAAGATGTGCAAGACATATTTTTTGAATGTGTCGGAAACTGCACTGCCATGGTAACAGCATGGCAACGGCATATTATGGCAATAAATCAGTGGGAAATCTTGCGGATCGAACTACTTCCTCATTTTTCGGGCAATGCTCATGAAATTTGGCACACACATTTGTCTTGGGATGAAGATGTGCAACTCATATTTATGGAATGTGTCAGAAACTGCGTTGCCATGGTAACGACATATTATGGCATTAAATCGGAGAATATTGCGGATCAAACAACTTCCTTACTTTTTCAAGCAATGCTCATGAAATTAGGCACACACATTGTTCTTGTGGTAAAGATGTGCAACACATATTGTTTCAATGTGTGGCAAATGCGTTGCCATGGTAACGACATATGGCAATAAAACGGGAAAATATTGCATATCAAACCACTTCCTTTTTGGAACAATGCTCAGGAAATTTGGCACACACATTGGGGTGGGGGTATTAATCACCTTCAGTGATATTCTAGTTTTGCCAGTTGCTAGGGGTTTTTTGACATCAGTGAGAACCCTTTATTGCCTGATTTTTTGCCCTGCTTCATGTACCTCTCTGATATAGCTCCTTTTTTTCAGGCTTTTTGTTTTCCATGCATGAGGCTTATGATCATCTGTAAGACAAACTGGTATCTCTGGTAATATAGATTTTAATTAACTATACAGTGATGAAATGTTTGAAAGCAAGAGAAACATGTACTTAAAAGGGAACTGTATTTGATAGTTTTGATTTGCTGTTATATTTTCTGTATCCCTTGAAAATCCTTGTCAGTTGCCATGATATTTGTCAAGGAGGAACATACATTGTAAGACAAGAACAGCTCTTTCTTTCTTAGAAAAAATATAATAATAGCCTCAAAAAAAAGATGTCAAGAAACATGCAGCTCATTCATTTCTTGCTTATACCAGTAGCATTGTTCACATGCACAGACATTTGATGTCAGTGAAAAAAAAAATCTATGCTCGTTTTGTGTGAAAGAGGTATTTCGCAATAGAGGAACACTAAAGATTTATGCACTGTTTGTGTGAAAAGGCATTTGGCAGTTAGGTTTTTCCTTTACTTCCTGAATGAATTTATATCTAAATTATTTCATTTGGCATTTACTGAAAGAGAAAACATGCCAATGTGGCTTTTGATCCTTATATATCAAAGTAACATCATGCTCATGTTAGCTATGGATCGTTCATGATCACTTAGATTTCATCAGTATTCATAGCTTTTCATTTTATTTATTTATTTCTCCATTCCTTTATCTTCTATTGGTCATAACTATCTTCATCTACATCATATTTATGTTCATTTTCATTATTACAATCATCATCATACATCACATCATCTTTATTGTCATCTTTAATAACATCTTAATCGATACTGCCAATGCTATCTCTGTTATCTCTATCACCACTGCTATCATCATGATCAACATCATCATCATTATCACTGTTGCCATCACTATGACCATCACCACCACCATCATCATCATCATCATCATCATCATCACCATCAACATTGCCATCATCACCATCACCACCACCACCACCACCACCACCACCACCATCATCATCATCATCATCATCATCATCATCATCATCATCATCATCATCATCATCATCATCATCATCATCATCATCATCATCCTCATCATCAGCCTGTCACAAGTCCTGGAGGCTGGAAACCATCAGGTCCAGTGGTAGTCAACCAGAAGCTTCCCATGCCGCCACGCCCACCCAGCCCGGCTCTAGCCCCCGTCAGCGCACCCCACTCATTATCATCGCCTCCATCTCCATCTCATGCCCTTCCATCATCCGCATCTCCATCAGCCCCACCCATGCCCCAGGTAAGTAAAATAAAAGCTTCTCCCCCCAAAAATTCCATTGCCAATACAGAAAGAACAAAAATGTCATACAATGTTCCTGTGTGTAGACTTTGCTAAACAAGTTATCCAATAAAGTCTACTATAGTCAAAGATTGTATTTCCGAACAGCATTGTATTACCGAACGCGTACAGTTAAGCGCATAAAATGGCTTTCATACGCGTGGGACTACGCGTATGTTCTCCATACTGTTGAAACAAAGAACATAGTACAAGATCATAAAATGAGGCAAAAAAACATAAGTAATATCTTAGGAACTGCTCTCTGGTCACCCCAGTCGTCACCCCGTTTGCCCCAAATCGGGGTAGGTTGTGTGTCTTTTTGTCCCCGCCGAACGAAGTTCGCGAGGGGACTATGAAACGGGCTCCGTTCGTGTGTGCGTGTGTGTGTGTGTGTGTCCGTCCGTCCGTCCGTCCGTCCGTCTGTCCGTGTGTGCTCAAATGTTAGAAAATGCTACTTCTCCGTCATTTCTTGGCCGATTTTGATTCCGATTGTTTTATCTGATAGGGCTGGGTGGGGGCTTCCAAACTTCTACACAGAATTTTGAAATTCATTAATTATGCAAATTTATGCAAATTTATTCAAAATCGACGAAAAATGCTACTTCTCCTCTATTTCACATCGGATTTTGATTCCGATTGTTTTATCTGATAGGGCTGGGTGGGGGCTTCCAAACTTCTACACAGAATTTTGAAGTTCATTAATTATGCAAATTTATGCAAATTTATTCAAAATTGACGAAAAATGCTACTTCTCTATTTCACATCGGATTTTGATTCCGATTGTTTTATCTGATAGGGCTGGGTGGGGGCTTCCAAACTTCTACACAGAATTTTGAAATTCATTAATTATGCAAATTTATGCAAATTTATTCAAAATTGACGAAAAATGCTACTTCTCCTCTATTTCACATCGGATTTTGATTCCGATTGTTTTATCTGATAGGGCTGGGTGGGGGCTTCCAAACTTCTACACAGAATTTTGAAATTCATTATTCATGCAAATTTATGCAAATTTATTCAAAATGGCTGAAGGTTCATAATGTTTTCATGTTTTATATTTCAGTTGTATACATGCATTGTTGGTATTCTCTTCTTTTGCATGCAGTAACATTATTATTTTATTCACTAAAGTTTTTCACTGAAGTTTTAAGGTTCAGGCTAGTTAATTTCCACAGATCTGCACTTCCGGCGGGGACATTTATTACGCATTGCGTAATTTACTCATTCACTTGTTCCCATAGGTTTCACACTTTCGGAAATACAATACCATTTTCAAGGGACCAAAACGCCGCGTCGTTGGGAAGGGGTTAGCTCGGAAGGGAATATTGTATTAAATCTATGTTGTCTTTTTAAAATTCCATCAACTTCTTTTTCTGTAGGACTTTGAGCATTCATTATGTAAGTTTGACAGATATTCATGTAATATTTTATTTGCTATGGTCGATTTTGTGAAAAGTGTTCGGAAATAGGATCCACTACCATACTACTACTACTATTACTACTACTACTACTACATACATGACCTTCTTGTAGCATAGTGTCATATTCTCTGATTACATATGACCAATAGATGCAGTATAATTAACATGTATTTTGCAATCTGTGCACCAACAATGAGCAACAATCTCCCTTCTCCTATTCATGAATCCATTTTTTTGTGAATCCATTAGAGCTACTGAACACCTGATTGTAAGTCAAGTTCAACGTATATTTACAATTCTCTTATCTGGTTTCTTTCAAATAGTTTTTCTGGAATATTTCAGAGTGCTTCCAAGGATCTGGCAGACCATGAAGGCAACATTATTCATCTTCCTTTGAAATTTTAGCTTAACTGAAATCCAACTTGTTTGCTTGTATATGTATATGTCCTGAGCACTTGTAATCATGTCATCTGTCATTTTATGAATAAGTTTCAGTGCTTTCATGTATTTGACCTGTAAAGTTAATCTGCAAATTGATGAAAGTCTTATCATTATGATGCTCTCCTATTTTTCTTAGATTGCACCTTTCAACAAAGCGCCCCTTCAAGGGCCACAGTCTCCTCCTTCAACAGCACCTCCTCCATCGCAACAGCAACAGCAACAACAACAACAGCAGCAACAGCTGCAACCCCAACCACAACCAGGTCTGACAGCCGTCTCACCCCGTCGTCTCATGCCCCTGGGAGACCCCCTCGCTCCTCAACCCCTACCCTTGTCCCTCCCAGAGACTAACCCAGGGGTGGGGTCATCCTCGTCTGGAGGGAAGGGGAAGAAGAAGAAGAAGAGGAAAGGAAGTGGAGGTGGAGGAAGCAACGAGGGGGCTTCACTGATCGCCCCTGTCCAACCCATCGCTCCAATCAGATCCCCCGGTAATGCGCCAGAACCTGATTTCGGTGAGGGAAATATGAGAATCCTTTGCATTTTAATACCTCATTCTGTGTTTGTTGTAGAAATGCATGCTGGTTTCATTATGAAATAAGAGCAAAGTGGCACTAACTTCAAATTACTGTTTGCTTGTGCTTCATGATATTTAAACCTTTCAGAACAGGAATTATTTAAGGGCTAAATTGATCGCATTATTTCTTCAAATTGGCAACTATAATATTTTTCTTTTAGGGCTACATGGTTCTCAGAAGGTTATGTTTTTGAAAACAATACACATGGTAAGGAATTTTATTGAAAAGTTGACAAAAATTGCCAATTTTGATTAATAAAATAATGATTTTGAACCTCTCAATGTGTTGCCAATTTAAGGAATTTAAAGCTTATTCTCCTTTTAAAAAATTCCTGGCATCACATGCAATATCGTAATGCAACAAAAATGGACATAGTGGGTGCAGAAATTGGTACTCTTTCTACTCATGCATCTGGTATATTTTTTAGAGCTCTGAATCAAATGTTATTGAGCCAAACCACAAAATGTGTCAGTTGTCTTGAAAGGGGGGATATGTACACTTCGTATACACGAATCTCAATGCTAGGTCCGGTGCTGTACTCATTATACCAGTTGTACCACAGTCACTTCAGTGAGAATGAAACCAGACCATCATTAGGCCATCATTAGACCATACAAAAATAATTACCCCAAATGATAAAGATTTTGTTGATTATGAGTTGGCTTGGATTTGGTTTGGTAGTGGAACTTAGGTATTTGAATGAGATAGTTGAAGTATGGTCCATTATTAGAACATTTCTTTTGAAGGATGTCAGCTCTGAGATTGAATGATTACAATTTTCACCTTCATATTTATTTTTGTTCATCCAACCAGCACTAAGGCCTCCTAGTCCAGGATTCCTATCTCCTGCGGGTCATCCTACACCGTCCACCAACCATCACCCCACCCCCAACAACCAGCATCCACCCTCTCCCACCCCTACCCCACGGAGCCTCAACCGCTCACCCCAACCCCCAATCAACCACCATCAACCTCACCACACCCAGGAAATAGCCCAGGTAGCACCCCTGCAGACTGGGGGCGGAATGCCATCGAAGACGCAGCAGCAGCATCAGCAGCAGAACCGGAATGGGGCGTGGGAGGTGTCCTGGGAGCCCAAACGCCCCAGTATGCCTGCTCCACCGGTCACACCAAGGGACAGTAGAGGAGGGGGAGTAGGGGCGCTGCCAGCACCAGGGTCTGGGTCCCTCCTGCCACAAGCCTCGCCACAGGGGGGCATGCTGCTAGACAAGGGCAACTCTGGAAAAGGAGGGGGGAAACTGTCTCCAAGAGGTTCCTCGCCCCAGCCGGCCCAGATCAGCCCAAGGGGTAATCAGGTCAGTGCACTGTAAATAATGAATGCTGTAAAGAAATTATAAAATATATAGGATGTAGGGGATACTACCATTCAAATTCTTAAAAGAATTTTCTAAAGCATTAAGAACTTTTTTTTTATAATCCATTTTCCATATCAGTTTGGAATATGATTGTTGTAGCCTAATTCATTTGAGTAAACTGTCTACATTTAGACAGTCACCCACAGATTTGTAGAGGTCTAGGATTGTCTATGCAGGTGTGTCTTTAGGAGATAGAAAAACATGTTTAAAAATGCATTTATACCTGTAGTTGTATACTACTTCAATTGTGTTGAGTTGACAAATTTGACACTATTTATTATGTCTCTTTTTGCCTGTTAGTCCAGTGCTCACTCATTCTGAAAATGGGGCTCAAAATGATGTTACTCTCATTTTCTACCGCTTCAATGTTTCCTTCTCCAGAACAAATCCGGAAACCACAATCAGAGCGGACTCACCGAACTCCAGAGGCCACGCACACCCCAGATGCCGGTCACTGCGCGATTCCCAGACACACGGGGGCGCTCACTTCCTGCCCACCCACCTCCTGGAAGGCCTTGATTGGTCGGACATGTAACCTCTTCAATGCTAGACATCACTTAAATTGGCAATGCTGAGAGCTACTTCACAAGAATCACTTCTGCAGTTGATCATGATCACAGCGTGAAGTGTTGCAGAAGCAAAGCTAATAGTTGTTCCCTATATTGTATGCATTGACTTTCTCTTCACTTGAGGATAATACAGAATAAGGCACATCAGTTGGACAAATCATGTAGAAACATGTCAACACTCTGGATATTTCAACGGTGACTTTGGAGTGAATTCTTCGTGCTGAGGAAAGCCTGAAATCATCAGATTTTTTGTTTCTGATGTACTTTGTACATAAGATTGAGTGTAAGCAACTCCATGGACAGCCGGACAGGTTGGGACCTATGGGCCTTATGGCATTTATTCCTGTCCAAAGAATTAGGAACGAGTACAGAGGAATGATTTTCTGCCTGATGAAATCATCCTCCTAGCATGATTTGGTAGCTAGGAACTCCACATTTCAAGACCATTGATCTATTATGCCACCTGTGTGAAAGGGTAAAGGTGAAAGATGACAAGAATGATATTTATCACAGCTTGTAATCAAACTTGACAGCCTTTGAATGTTTTAGAAGAACCATGTCAACCTATAATTCTCTAGAATATGGAGTCAGATATATGTTGTGTTAACGTGAATTTTTACCGTATCATCAATCCAAGTAAACCTACATGTACTATGCTCTCTCCCAGACACTACAGTACCAGTCAGCATTCATTGACTACAATTTAACACTATTCAAGACAGAACAATAGGATTAGTGGACCCAATCTATTGTTCTGGGCTGAATAGTGTAAAAGTGTAGTCAATGAATGCAGACTGGTATACAAATAATGCACAGGTGAGAGTACATTAGTGGCGATGCGGCACACTCGAGGGTATTTACAATGGTGCATGTTGCACTACATTGTGGATACCCGAGATACGCCGCATCGCCACTAACATCACGAACATAAACCTGTGCATTATTTGTTTTATAAAAAAGGGTAACTATTTTCAGTTACCTTTTTGGGTATATCAGCTGGTGCATTGCAACAATGGGGCCGTGCAGACGGCCGTGCAGACGGCCGTGCAAATCAAGCATTGTTTGGCTTGGTGCCGCGCATGCATAGGTATCGGTAATTGCAGTGCAGTTATGCTTTTTTGCTGCGTACTTTTTGCACTCCCGTGCATGTAAGCGAAAAAATAAAGAGTGCGCACGTGACTCATTTCAGCGCATCTGATTGGCTACATTCTTGAACCCATTTTATAATACTTTATAACATTATGCATGTACATGTAAGTTTCACAAAGTATACATTATTATGCATGTTTGATTAAATACCTCAATGAAATTTGTACTCCTGCCAAAGTGAAATGTATTATTCAAAATTTTATTTACATTATTCGAAAAAGAGGATTAATTTCTAAGCCCTTTTGCGACACCACTTCACATTTTGTGGTTTGGCTCAATAACTTTTGATCCAGAGCCTTATAAACTCTAACTAATGCATGAGCAGAAAGAGCACAACTGTCTGCACACACTCTGTCCATTTTTGTTGCATGGCCATATTGCTTGTGATGCCAGGAATTTTTCAAAAGGAGAATAAGTTTTAAAATCCATAAATTGGCAACACATTGGGAGGTTCAAACTCATTGTTTTTTATCAAAATTGCAATTTTTTCAGCTTTTCGTCAAAGTTCCGTAATCATTTATATAGTGTTCAAAGACATGAAATTTTATTAGAACCATGTAGGCATAGCACTGAAAGAAATATATTATTGTTGCCAATTTGAAGAACAACATGTGATCAATTTAGCACTTAAGTATTTCTTGTCACAAAAGTTAATAGCCATTTAAAGAAATTCTTAATGGATAAAAAGTAAGATCTGCATTTTTAGAAGTATGCCTATTGCCTGAAAGTATGAGTGATAGGACTATGTTTAGAAGAGTGGTAACTGTCTGTGAAAGCAAATACATGTATTCAACATTACAATTGCAACTCATTTATTTAAATTGTGTCAAATGTCTGGGTAAGAAAATCATTATTTTCTTTATTGAATCCACTACTATTTATTAAATTCCTTCTTTTCATACACTGAGTATTCACTTTTGTACATAAAGTTGATTTATTGCATTTAAGTTTAAGTAAGAAAGAAAATGAAATGTCTTTCAACTGTAGCTCTGATTATATTCGTCAGAACTTAACAGTATTGTGGATAGAACATTAGTAATGTGAGATTGTAAAAATATCTTGTCTTTCATAATCATTTCATCTGAAGTTCTTAAGCCTGTATGCATCTTTGTGTGTGTTTTGCTTGTTAATACTATGTAAAGAGGGTGCCAAATATTCTTTATCTTTAATTGTTCATCTGCATCAAAAAGTGCATTTTACTTTGATAAGATGCCTTGTGATATTATTTGTTCATTATTGAATAATTTGTTGTTGCTTTGCTTTTGTTTTGTTGTAGGAGTAATGCTTTCTTTCTCTCTTTTTTTTTTTTATAAAGTCACCTTGAATTATAACTTTGACAAGTCCAGTATTGAAAATAGTGTGCTGAATGAAAGGGAGTTACTTGAAGAACTTGAAAAACCTGATCTAAAATATGTTTTTTTTTTCCATATGCATTTGAGAAAAGGGATACTTTGTTATTTTGTGAACCAAAAAATGGAATACAGTACATGCATGACATATCACAGTCATGTGGGAGAGTTGCCTATTTTCAGAGTACCACAGTAGGCCATATTTGATGATATTCATATTTTTGAAAACAAATTCCTAACCCTTTCTTATTCCTTGTCATTTTTTTTTTTTACATACTCACTGATCATTTATTTTCCCCCTTTAGTTTTCTGCATTCATTTTAGAAAAATCAGTCATATTTTCTTTAAGATGGTCACTATCAGGAGGGACATTAAACCAGTTGATACATTTTCTTTTTCATTCAACATGTTCTTTCAGTATGTTCCTTCCTGAGTGATCTTAGTGAGTGGTCTTAGTATTTAACAGGTGAAGATCCTATACATGCATATGTATCAAGGGATGTTTGCAACTTGGCAACACTAAAAGTGTACAGGGATTTCAGTTTTCAGGTTTGTGCCTGATTTCAGGCAGGCTCTGTCACCTCTCTATATCAGACTATTCCAGGCTTCATAATTATTGTACACAACATATTGGGTTTCACCATGTCGTCATGGTTTTTACGAACTGACGAATCTGTGCACACGCGCAAATACTCTCTTTGGAGACAATGGTTTTACGAATTGTTGAATCGTGTTTGAATGGACTGTGCTTCCTTATTCCGTATTAATATACATAATAATAATAATAATAATAATAATAATAATAATAATAGCTGTTTCTTATATAGCGCCTTAACAGTTTCAATGTAACCGACCAAAGCGCTTACAGCATTATTACCCTGGTCACACCATTTCAAAATTAAGTCATAAGCTTTCTTTTAATGTATATATCGATACATGCAATTATGCAATGAAAGAAATTCCATTATCTAAATACACCTAAATCTATGAATGCGTTTCCGGCCAATTCATGTTTCTGCACAGCGTGCGTGGATTCGTCAGTTCATAAACATGACGATGATGTCTGAGGCCTCTTTTCAGGTTCAATAAGTTACCTCCTTGGTTAAACCAACTGGGTATCCCTGAATGTAACTTATCATATGTGATTGCATGATATTTAGGGAAGTACATGTATTGTAAAGGGTTGTTGAAAGTAACATACGGAATGATAAGTCTTTGCTTGTCCTTGTAATTGCATGAACTACGTCCATGTCCATGAGTGTTAATTTGATCATCCAGATAGTCTCTTCAAAGATGATTGGAAAATTATGGATATTTTTCCATATTCTAAATCTTAGAACTAAAATCTCACAATTTAATTTGTATAAATATGATATGAAAGAAATTGTCATAAAAATAAAAAGAGAAATATGCTTATATGTACTAGTATGTACCGATGCAAGACACTTATTCTTCTTCTGTTCTGTACTAGTATACATGTATATATGTATACATACTAATGCCTTATCACTACCACCTTGAAAGAACATTCAAAGTGCAATTTAGGATGTACATTTTGTTTCTGTATATATATGAAAAGTGTGTCTATATATTTATAGCAATACAAATATGTATTGTTTCCCATTTGTGTGAATATTACAAACCTTACCCGCAATGTATGTATGATAGACCATGTTAACGTCCAGTATGATTTAACGTTGTATATATGTTTTCTATTTGTGTGTGTGTGTGTTTTGCTCAAAGCTTGTAAATTCAGCTGAAGATTAGTCTTTCCCATGTAGTGTATTCTTAGTAATATTGTTGTAATAGTAAGTAGTTTCCTTTTTTTTTTAAATTGATTTACAAAGTTGACTGTTTACTAGTTTCAACTGTTGACAAGCATGAAGAGTATCATGTTGGCACCATATCTTTTTTTAATCTAATAAGTTTAGTTTCAAAGTTGGAAACTTATTTGGTGTAGTAGTGATGATGATTATAAACATGTATTATAAAATTGAGGTTTACTATCATTAAGAAAACTAAATGCAAAGGAATGGTTATGAAGGATAGAATTATACACGTACCTATAAATCCTTTAAATTTCCATGTTCATGTAACACCTAATTGAATGAGGATCAGATATGAATAACAAATAAGATAATTATTTTACCCGTTTATATTTTTGTCTGTGCTCTTGATGTCCCTAGCAATCAGGATTGATATTTGGTCGTAACCAAAAATGTTGGATAGGACAGTTATACGTTTACCAGCCAGATCTGTATAGATGAAAATGGATTGAGTTCACCCTAATTTTCAATCTGAAGTGAAGTCAATTTTCTCCGATTCAAGTGAGAAGCGATGGTTTTTGTTATCGTTTCTGTTCAAAAGTTACACCCATGGAAATTTTGAAGACTGTATAGAACATAAGGGTAAAGGCTAGTTGCATCCCTCTTGGCCATGACAAGAAATCATTGTGCATGGTTACACCACTAATGATAATCACTCTGATTCTACATTACTAGTGGTATATTAGCATACCAGATATAATACCACTTTTGTGATGTGATATGGAGATTGATAATGATTTTTGATATTGATTTAGAGAAGAAAATGCATATGCATATATATGCTGTGGAAAAAATAATAGAATATATACTTTCATCTGGTTTGTGTAAATCTTGTGATTATGTAGATCAAAAATTATAGGAACAAAATGATAGTAATATGTAGTTTCTGAATGTTATATTTTTGTGTATTTGATGGTAGATGTAACTTGGTGCAGCATGTGATTCGTATACAAATTAATAATGTATTCAGTCTACTAAAAATGTGAAACAAACTTGGACTGGAATGAAGTTATGTATTTGTTCAACAATGGACACATGCCTTAATGGCCAGGGCCCGTATTCAATTCAGTACTTATAAGTACGAAATACGAGTATTTTACTTGAGTTTCCGCTGAGATAAAATATTAAAGCAACTTTGGTATTCATTTGAATATTTTGGCTAAGTATTTCACCCTAAGTATAAGAAAGCTCACTAGCAGACCTGCGTCAATTACTTGATTGGCAATTATGTGGCTTTCATACATATGCGAAGCAGTATAGCTGCGCCCAAGCAAATTACACCAGCACGCATTACATGCGCGGTAATTTGACTCAATTTTGCGCTTTATATTAGATTGGCTGTGTGATGTTACAATGGCTATCAGTAAATATTTTGCCTCAGTGTAGGCTTGCTAAAGTAAAATACTAAGATTTAATCTGAATACGAGTTAACCCTTTCTAGACAATTGACCACGTTTTGTGGTTTGGCTCAATAACCTTTCATTCAGAGCTCAAAAAAATATACCAGATGTATGAGTAGAAAAAGCAAACATTTCTGCACACACTGTGTCCATTTTTATTGCATGACCATACTGCGTTTGATGCCAGGAATTTTGAAATCGAGAACAAGCTTTGAAATCCTTAATTTGGCAACACATTGAGAGGTTCAAAATCATTGTTTTTCATCAAAATTGGAAAGTATTTCAACTTTTCGTCAAATTTCCCAACCAAGTATATATTTTTAAAGACATTACATCCTATTAGAACCATGTTTAGCACTAAAAGAAAAATATTATTGTTGTCAATTTGAAGAACAAAATGTGATCAGTAGTTCTTTAATAATTCCTGTCCTGAATACTGAATACCAGCCCAGGTACCCACTTCCATGAAATATAATGTGCTTTAAATTTCCTGCAGTATAATGCTGAGACTGGATGTTTCCTAGGTTAAAATTCATGAAAGTAAGAGACATGTTAGAGAATTGCTCGCCAGGCCGGAGCTTCAAATATTCAAATAAAATTTGTCAGATCTTGAAGTCCATTCAGGCAGGGGCATTGGTATGTAGGGGTGGGGTGGGGGTGTAGGGATGTGACTCGTGACACCCCATGATGAATTTTCTGTTGGAAACTTCACCATTTTTATAGGTTAGTTGTCAGCATATCTCGCAAATATTGATAAGCTTTCATTTTTTTTTTCTCTCTCTCTCTCTCTTTTTTTGTTGAGGGGGGGGGGGGATTTTGGGGAAAGAAGTGAACATGCAGAAACCTTTTTTTTTTTCTTGTCAGCAAATTTGAAAACTTGATCTGAGGACTAGCCTTTTCTTTTCTTTCTTTTTTTTGTTTGTTGGAAATTTTCAGCTACTTTGTCAACAAATCTAGTTCAACAATCGACCCCCATTCGTCTAGCGATGCATACCGCATCCAGGGATAAATTACTGAGCCTCGTATTTCAGGAGTCTCAGAGCTTGTTAAATTTCTTGTTTCAGATCATGAAAATGGGCAAGTAGCTTGTAAAAAATTAATCTTCCAAATTAATTTTTTTTTCTCAGAATGTCCCCTATTATTTCCTGCTTATGGACTAGTGATGTATAAGTTATTAATGTGTTATAATATGAAAACTATCATAACGTTATGATACAATCGATGTATAAAGAATTGAGTTTGATTTTCCTGTCATTTCTTTATCAGTCTTTTTGTTGTATTTTGGAGTGTCCGAATTTCATGTAGACCTCTTTCTTTCTCTTATTCGGTATCATTTTTGTCTATAAAGAACTCAATTGTGATTACTTTTTAAGGCTGTTTTCTAAATCATCTTCTGGTATTGGACAATCATTTGGGAGAAAATACTATATTCAGGTACAGTTTCATTTTCTTGTCAAGGCAGATGACAAAATTTGTTTGATTGAATCACTAAGTTGCCTATGTACTATAGTGAGAGATAATTTTACCCTCCAAATTAGATTCAACAAATGTATGTGATTAATTTGTTGTATTATCATTATAGTCTATATTAAGGCAGGGAGTGTGATCATGATGTGTGAAAATATTGTAAATAAAATACTAGAACTATATGAATCAAATGTATATTGTCCTAATTCCGTTTTTTTATCGTGCAGTATACATGAGATTATGATATGCCAAGATGAGATTTTAGTCCAAAATATCTGACATGGGAAGTTTGTCCTTGAAAAATCATGTATCTTTATATTATCCTCTTTGGTATGGCGAAGAACACACTCCGGATTTAGAGGGGGGTACATCCAGCCCCTGCCTCCCCCCTCGCCACCCCTTTTGAAATCCTTGTGGCGTACCTGGCCAAGTGCACAAGTCCAAGATTGTGCTCCCCCTCCCTTTTGAGGTGTTAAATTTTTCTTTTTCCTTGTGAGAAAACAGAATATTGTGACTCCTCTTTTACAAAATCCTGGATCCACCCCTGAACTTGAAGAACTAACAGGAATTTCTTTTTAAAGACATAATTATGCTATATCAATGTCTGATTTTTGTGACTTATCGTGTGATTTGAGAGTTGGATGTATGTTAACTCTTTTTTTTTCCAATGCCATTAATCCTTTCAGGAAGGAATTATTTAAGGCCTAAATTAATCACATTTTGTTCTTCAAATTGGCAACAATAATATTTATCTTTTAGTGCTACAGGGTTCTAATAAGGTGTAATGTCTTTGAAAAAAAACATACATGGTTACAAAATTTGTACAATTTTGATTAAAAACAATGATTATGAACCTCTCAATGAGTTGCCAATTTAAGAATATTAAAGCTTATTCTCCTTTTTAAAATTCCGGGCATCGAACGCAATATGGTCATGCAACAAAAATGGACATAGTTTGTGCAGAAATTTTTGCTCTTTCTACTAATGCATCTGGTATATCTTTTAGAGCTCTGAATCAAAAGTTATTGCACCAAACCACAAAATGTGGTCAGTTATCTGGTTAATACTATAGTGTTTAGTAGGCTATATATAGCAGAGATGATGTTTGAACATTGTGGTGGATAGTGGAGAGGTGCAGAGTTTACACTTTCATCTTGCTGGGTGTATGATTGAGAAAAATAAACAAATATCAAATGTTAATTGGTGAAATGGAAAAACTACTAACTACATGCACTGTAAATCGTCTGAACTCTTTTTATAAACGCTTTTCTGTAACACTTTATAAACATCTAAACACGTTTATCATTATCATTTATCATTATCGCCTGTATAATATCAGAGGTCCCTGTTTAATTTTGGAACATTTCATAAACACTTAAACAATGTTTAATAAACACTCAAACACGTTTAATATGAATATTTTGGAACACTTTGACACGTATAGACAAGTTTAATATGAAATCATGTGTTTATAAACATACCATCTATAAACATCTAAACACACATCTCAACGTGTTTAAGTTTTTATGAAGTGTTCAAGATTCCCAATTAAACATATAGGATAAACGTGTCTAAGTGTTTAATATGAAGTGTTCCAAAACTAAACAGGGATTTTTAGCATCATACAGGCGATAATGATAAATGATAATGATAAACTTGTTTAGATGTTTATAAAGTGTTACAAAAAAGCGTTTACACAAAGTGTTCAGGCGATTTACAGTGTATATGAAGTGAAAGATGCGTTCCATCAAGGGCCAGTTTTTTGATAGTACAAGAGATGCTGCATCTGATGATTTGACACTCCTTCACTTTAATGTGCGTAGTATGCATACAAACTTTGATCACTTGAATCTATTTCTAAATAATATTCGCTCACAAATGGCAATCATAGGTGTTTCTGAGACTTGGTTTTCAAGCGATAAAGACAAGAATATATTTTCTATACCTGATTATAACCTTGTAGCCAACAGTAGGTATAACAAAAGAGGAGCTGGAGTTGCTCTGTATGTACCAGTTCAGAATGAGTTGCAGGTTCGCCATGAATTATGTATCATGAGTGATCTATTGGAAACGCTTTTTGTCGAAGTTTTTATTCCAGGATAAAAAAATTTTATGGTTGGAATTGTGTACAGACCTCCAAAAATAACTTGGGTCTGGTTATACATGAAATGCACATGATTTTGTCAAATCCATTATTACTTCATAAATCGCTATATCTAATGGGAGATTTTAATGTAAATTTGCTGCAATGCGATACAAATAGTCCATATGATGATTTTCTGAATATAATGATTTCCTTTTCACTGATGCCCCTAATAATCAAGCCCACAAGAATAACGGATACTTCATGTACTCTGATTTATATTTTGTGTAATGTGCAACCTTTTCCCAATTCTGGGATAATAATTTCTGACTTCTCTAATCACTTTCCCGTTTATACTAAAATTCATTAGGCAGAAATTCACGCAGAAATGTGTAGATAGCCTATGTTTGCAAAAGCAGTCATAAGAACATTGCTAAATTGAGAGATGCCTTATTGTTAACTGATTGGTCTGATGTATTGTCTTATCAAAATGTTTAAAATTCCTTTGATGTATTTTTAAACAGTTTCTTATTACTGTATAATAATAACAACATTCCGTTATGTAAGTTTAATAAAAATAGTCGTAAAAAACTCCACGTATGCCGTGGGTAACAAAATCAATGTTGAGGTCAATTAATAAGAAAAATAAGTTGTATTATAAGTATACGGTTAACAAAACCGCTACACCATACCGTCACTATTGTAATTATAGAAATACTCTCACAAGTATATTGAGAACGGCAAAGAAAAATTATTATTCTGTTCAATTCCAACACTAAACAGCACACAAGGAACATGGAAAATAATAAGAAATGTATTTAAATCGTCTAAGAAAATGTCAAGTATAAGGAATATAAAAGTGGATGGAGTTTTGGTTGAGGATGAAAAAGTCATGATAGTAGAAAAGTTTAATGAATACTTTTGTAGTATTGGTCCGAATTTGTCCCAAGCCATTCAAGAGAGCAATAAAACATTCCGCAATTTCCTAAAAGAACCTGTTCAAGACAGTTTATTTTTATTCCCCGGCAACAAATGTTGAAGAAATTCTTACTGTAAGTTGGGTCTTTGAAGAAAAAGAAAAGTCCAGGTCATGACAACATAACTAATGATTTGCTCAAAAATGTTATTTCGGGAATAGTGCAACCCCTCAATCATATCTATAATTTATCCATTTTGCAAGGTATTGTACCCATGAATATGAAGATCGCTAAAGTCGTATCTGTTTTAAAAAAAGGTGACCCCAACTATTGAATAATTACCGCCGCGGCCCAATATCCCTTCTAACAGCCTTCTCAAAGATTCTTGAAAAACTGATATATGGTCGGACAGTCAAATTCTTCGAGAGAATGAAACTTTTTTCAAATTTTCAATTTGGTTTCCGTGGAAAACATACAACTACTCATGCTATATTGCACTTTGTGGATAAGATTTCTCATGCTCGAGATAATCATGAACATACTGTTGTATTTTGTGTATTTTTGGATTATTCCAAAGCTTTTGACACTGTTGACCACAGAATTTTGCTGAGCAAGCTATTCCATTATGGGGTGAGAGGCACAGCTCTGGACCTTTTTGAAAGTTACTTAAGTAAAAGAAGGCAGTATGTCTCAGTTATAATTGGCACCGTATCAGGGTTACAAGATGTTACCTGTGGAGTTCCGCAGGGATCTCTTCTTGGCCCACTTCTATTTATTTTGTATATCAATGATTTTCAATATTCATCCAATATTTTTACAAAAGAAAGTTATTCGCATTATCTGTAATGCCCCCATACGCTCACATACCGATCCTCTATTTTTCTAATATAACATATTACAAATTAAGGATTTATATTTATTCTATCTTGGTGAATTTATGTTTAAATACAATGGTGGTATACTGCCTCAAGTGTTTCATGATATGTTTCGTAAAAATCAAGCGGTTCATAAACACCCCACTAGACAGTCGGATGAATTTCACTTACCTCTTTTGAGAACATTTTCCGCACAAAATACGTTCATTTTTGAAGGCCCTAAATTTTGGAATGCTCTGCATAATGATCTGAAATACTCCCCTTAACTCATGCTTTGAAAAGAAAATTAAGAATTTTCTTATTACAATCATATAAAACTTAACAAATCATTGTGGTGTGTGACAACCCCCATCCTCATTTTTTTTTTTTTTTTACTTTTTTATTCTCCTGCGCATCTCGAAAAATCATCACCACTTGCCTTCTTTTTTCCCCCTCAATATTTCTTTTTCTATTGTTTTCTTAAATTCCAAAAGGATTTAGTGCGCTCTTTATTTCTTGCTCGCTCGCTCTCTTTCTCCTTCTCTGTTCTCTCGCTCCAATCCACATGCAACCCACATTCCTTCTCCCCCCCCCCCCTCTTCACTCAATTTTTCTTTTTCTTCATCATATAATTTTTGTACCACTACGTTGCTTTCAGTCAGGAGTTTCTATAAAGGTTGCCTCTGTTGGCCACTATCCTTCTTCTCTTGTCTATTATACTTTACTTTTTTCAGTTATTACTATCTGAGGGGTCCACAGTTTACAAGCTTTGCTTTTTAGTGGACCTCACCATTTCCACAGAATACACATTAAGTTTCATACGTAATTATTCTACTTTTCTTTTTTCAAAGGTATTAATCATTGCTGATCTATTGCTTCAGTGTAATTTCTGTATAAATTTTGTGTTATATTTTGTACTATTATGAAATTGTATTTTGTTGGAAATGAAAAAAAAATGAAATATGAAATATGAAATATGAAATATTTTATCTTCCATTTTATTTGCTGATGATTCCAGTGTTTTCTTTTCTCATAAAAATCAACACACACTTTTCATACGGTCAATGCAGAATTAGCTAATGTTACGTTATGGATTCATGCTAACAAACTGTCTTTGAATGTACAAAAGACTAATTATATGCCCTTTAGTATAACTCGTTAAAGTCTTTGCCTAGTGATGTGTACTTTAATGGGGTACGGATTGAAAAGGTCTCAAAAACTAAGTTTCTTGGGTTACATTATTACATATTGATGATCAATTGAACTGGAAATGTCATGTTGATAAGCTATGCAAGTTGCTGTCAAGGAATACAGGAGTAATATACACAAGTTAAGGAAATTCTTGTTATATTGTACTCATCTCTAATTCTTCCATATTTAAATTATGGTATACTTGCATTGGTAAAAACACTAAAAATTCAGTTAGAGAGGTTACTCATTATTCAAAAGAGGGTTGTAAGGATAGTGTGTATAATGCTGCTTTCCGAGCCCACACAGATGGTCTATTTTCGAAACATAACATTTTGAAGGTAGAGGATGTTTATAATCCGCAGTTGGGCTCTTTCATGTACAGTCTTATAATGAAGGAACTATACCATTAGCCAGGGGCGGCGCAGGGTATTTTGATAGGAGGGGCAAGACGACCTAAAGATGACGTCATATTTTTTCTCCATTAAATAACAGGGGTAATATAGAGTTATATGTTTAAGACCTCTCTTTTAATTAATACTCCTCTTTCTTCTTTCTTCCCTTTTCTTCCCTTTTCTTCCCTTTTCTTCCTCCTTTTCTTCTTTTTTCTTCTTTTTTTTTCTTTTTTCACTACTTGAAAAATCATAGGGGGGGGGCGGTCGCCCCCTCTGCCCCCCTGTAGCGCCGCCCCTGCCATTAGCTTTGACTAAGATATTTGTGAAAAATAATCAGGTACATAACTATTCAACAAGACAGGCATCAGATTTTCATTAGCCTCGTTCGAGAACTCAATTTATTCTCAATACTCTGGTGTGCACTGGGCCAAGATTCTGGAACTCACTTGAGTTCAGTGTGAAACAGGCTGCAAGTTTACCCATCTTTTTAGCGGAAATGAAAGTTGATTCTTCTAGGTGACTATAGTGTTGATCACTGAATACCTTTTGAGGTTTGAAAGAAGAAATTTTACATGCATTTTGTTTTAAATGAGAAATCTCATGATAAAACAGAAGAATGGTAGGTAAATGGTTTTAATTATCTATGTACTGCTGTACATATAGTCAACTACTTTCCTGTTTGTTTTTGTCTTGTGAACGTGTGTTCTGTCTCAGTGATTTTTTTCCTTTCCCTCTTCTTTTTTCCTTTCTCAAATGTATCTTGTCACGTAATTATCTTTCTCCTTTGTACATATAACTTTCTTCTTCTTTTTTTTTTGTTATAGATATCATACGCATATAATACAATGCATTTATTACATTTAAGTAGAATATTTTTGGTAGAATTAGTCGTTAGCCATATTACTAGTAATTTGAAAATTAATTATCATGCAATCGCCTTGAGAGGGACCTTATTTCACAAGCTATGCTTTCCTAGGTCTCTCGTCTTTCTTCATGTTACATACTCTCTTCCTGTTAGGTTGTTAAATCATCGTTACTATATACTATGTAGCTATTTTGTCATACATATATTATTTCATTTGTCATATGTATCTTATGTATTCTGAAGAAAGATAAATAAACTTGAACTTGAACTTGAACTATAATTTACACTTATCATACGACGTCGACCGGGAGCTAAGGCCGACGACTGGATGAAAGACTACCAATTTTCGTGCACCTGTACTGTGAGAATTTCAAGAAAATAAAAATCGTAATTATTTGCAGAGCATCATGACGAGCCTAAGTCGTTTAGAGAAGCTTGGAACGATCTTTACAAGGTGGGTAATACTAATAGAAATATAGCTGACCAAAAATTGTTTGAATGTTAGGTCAAATGATTCCATCAACCGTAAATGTGCGAGGCCTGGCCCTTGAGCAGTTCCATTATGGTCCCGCACGTTCAAGTTGATGTTGATTTTGGGTGGTTGATAAAATTCTGAAACTTCAACTTGTAGACTCGCGCACAGTTTAATGTCTTTCCTTCCGATCTTTAGAATTCCATCCATATTTAATTCACGATATCTCATGCTATGTAAAAACCGGCTAAGTAGTTGAATAGGAAATCACTCATTTAGACTGTGTAGGTCTTGTCTAGAATTCTGCTAACTTATTTAGACAGAAAAATCTGTCTAGATCTATTTGGACATGTTGGACTTGAGTTGGAGGAGGTTTACTTTTAATTTAAAAAATTTTTTTTAATAGTATTTCATGGACATGTCGGTGTCGGTATTTGTAAATCACATGCTGATTTTGAGTGAATGTTGGTGACTTTTGTGCAGTGGTGTTCGAAAGTGTTGAGGTGTTTGACCGTCCGAGTGTGTACACACAAGGTCAAAGTCTAGAAAAGTCGCTATGTGTGGTAGTCACTGCAGTCGAGATATTCTCTGCCTGTCTTAACTTAAGACTTAACTACAGTGCCTATGGGCAAAAAAGTGAGGTACCTCACCCCAAACCTTTACTAGTCGTAAATTCGTAAGTCATAAATTCAAAATAAATATAAACAATACTACGATCATCATGAACGTGAATATAGATCTATGATAAAATGATCAGTATACTTACCTGATTTGTGAAAAAAAAAAAAATTGGGAGTAAATTTGGATCTACTTACTAGTACCCCATTTTCCACTGTTGTCCCCAGGGTTATCACAAGTGAATCGTCAGATGAACGGAGTATACCATGGGATTGGGAGTATACTAGTGAACGGACGTGCGTATGTACATGTAGGTCTAGCTGTCTAGCAGTGTAAAAATTCAAATTTCTTTTGCGAGAGCTACTTAGAAGTCCACCTACTGTGTTCAGAGATTTTAATGCACTACGACCCATGGGCAGAAATATTATTTGACGGTGGCTCTATCTTTCATTTACGGTGGCTTTTTCAAGAGTTTCAGCGGCTAATCGCCCTTAGCCCCTGCTTATCTTTTTTCACTGCTGTCTAGGTCACAGCCATCTCGGTTGGCACATATCGAAATACCCCAACAGAAATGCGCAGGGCAGACTGAGGTCTATGTAGGAGAGGGATTCTGTGAAGCCAAACGTAGTCTCCGCAGAACACATATCCCCTACCTACCTACAGATTTTTCAGTCTAGTGGTCTTCTAGATCTACTTGCACAAATGCACTTGTGTATAATGTATGGAGGTAGAAAGAAGACACCCAGTCTATATTTGCCAATAAAAAACAATGGCAATGCGTTTGACTGAAAAAAGAAATGCTCAGCCTCGGTACGAACAGAATGAATTTTCAGTTTCATGATAGTGCTGTGAAACCCTGCATGATCAAACTTACGGCTCAATCCTACATAATGATTTATGGCTTAATCCTACATTGTGAAATCGAAAACCACCATCCATTTTAGAAGTCTTTTAGACTGAATGCATCTTCCAGTCTTATTCTTAACAAAGTGTTATATAGTCTAGCTTTTATTAGCAGAACAAAATGTTCGTAATTGTGGCAACTTGTTTGAGAGCTAGGTGAAAATTTCATTTTTGTCGACTTGTACAGATGCTTTATAAAATATGAAATCTGAATTATTCATGTTTAAGAACAGAACATTGTATCTTGATCTAAACCTACAGTCAGTGTAGACTTAAATCAATTTTATTTCTGTTTCAGAGTTCGTGATCTAATGAGAGCGGGAGTGATGAAAGAAACGGATAAACCACTCTGGTATGATGTCATGGCTGCGTTCCCTCCGAGAGATGAGCCGACTTTTAAACAACCAATCTCACCAGAGCCTCTACAGGAGCTTCTCTACCCAGAAGATAAACAAAGAGCGTAAGTAGTCAGGCCTCTTTGTAAGTTTCCCAAGAAGAACAGAAATATAAATACCATTTGAGCCAGCAGTCTTTTGCTACTATTAGGACATATATTCAATGGAAACAGGGTGGAAACATAATGATTTTTTGAAAAAAGTATTTGTTTAATCAGATTTATTTGATTTCAATTGATTTTATTTTTTTTTTTTTAGTTATGGCCCTAAAATTTGCCTAAATGTTGCTCCTATAGAAAAGAAAACAGATTCTTTTGGTAGATCTTATATCAGACATTATTTACAGTACAAAAACTCTCACTTTGATTGACTTTTTTAGCCCCAAAACTTTTACAAATCAAACAGTGATTTTTAAAAAGTTGCATCAACAAATCAACAACAAAATTACTTATTATTAAAGTATTTTTTTGTTTTTATTTGAATCAATTCAATCAATGATTTAAAAAAAGAAAAAAGGCGATTTAAATCATGATCATGCCAATCATGCCAACCCTGAATAGGAAGAAGCACAGAATTTTCATTCAAATTATCAGTGGCTGTTACCCTACTTTATAATCTGTGATAGTGCATCATAATTTAGATTTGTTATGACAACTAAAATACCTGTCTCTAAAAGTTAAGAGATTATATATCTTTCCGAATACCTCCCCATGAGAAGCAGACCTTTTTCAGGGCAATTCCATATTTAGTAACATCACATTTTAAAGGGAAATTTTGCCATTCGGGCCTCATAAAAAGAAAACTTGTGCAGGTTCAATAGATCTCTGTAATTACACCAAGGGTAATTCTTGTGTAGACCTTTAACTTGCATGAAAATATAATAATTTGGGCTTTGCTTGGAGCTACAGCGGCGGCTCAAATGTTGGTTAGTAATGTTACAAACAAAAAGACATGAAAAATTAGGGGTCATCTTGGGTCGGACATTACACACCTAATGAGCAAAGTTAGATGAGATGATATTTCGTCAGTTGCTTTGCAGGTTTTAAAGATAAAGGTGAGTTCTGGTCATGCAAACATTGTGAAAGAAACTGCCTCAAAGCAATTTTGAATGGTTGACCATGTCTACATACCAATTGGTGTATACTGTGAGGTTTTGGAATTTAAAAAAATGATAAGAAATTGACCCACTCTCGCTGAAAAGCACATGCACTACAGACAGTTGGATATATGAGACTGCATACATATGGGGCAAGATTGTTTGGCCTGAACACTTCAGCTATTTCTTGTCATATTTTGAGGGCATATGAAGAGCAATCTTTTTCAGGGGACATTTCTACTATGATGTTCTTCCAAACTGACATAAAAGAAATGAGAAAGCTCACAATTATTTTTCACCTTTCCCAGAACTCACCTTCTCTTTAATCTTTGTTTCTGTATGAAAAAAATTATCATTTGACAATTTTATTTTGAAGTGAAATTTGAAAATGATGGTTAGTAACTTTACACCTTGAAAAATTATAAAATAATGGGGTTTTAACACCATTTTTTTCTGTTCTTTAAACATCTGAAAATATAGTTTATAATCAAATGTAATTCATTGACTTAGTGCATTTCCATCAAAAATACATTTTGGAAGTATGCTTAAACCAAGATTTTATACAATAGTTTTTTGTGTTGTCCCACATATGTCTAAGCATGCATAGTTTCAGATCCTCCATGAAGGAGGTAGGCAAGGATTTAATTAATGATAGAAAGTGATTCACCAACTCAATCTAGACTTATAATCCAAATTTCAACCATCTTTGGCATAAAACATGGAAGAAATACTGATTTTGAAATTTTTGGTCATATTTCTGTAATTTTGGAATTGCCCATTAAGTTATTATCATCCAAGGGTTGTGAACTTGTGATGGATGTTCTTTCCAATAGATTTTCCAATTTTTGTGTACTGTTGCAACTGTGTATAAGGAAACAGATTAGACCACTGTCATCAGTTGAATTGAGGACATTTAGATAATAACCTTAATTAAAAATTAAAAAAAATTAAAGAAAAAATTATTAGATGAATATTATTATTATTATTATGTTAATTTACCACACATGTGTATTTAACCAAAACATAACTGGAAGTAATTTAATTTAGATGTCTGTCAATAATTAGTTTTAGTTCCAAACTAATGTTGAAGTAACTGTTTTCTTGTAACATTTGTAACATTGGTAACTTTTCAATACAAATCTTAAGGCCTATATTGTAAATATACATCGGACAGTATAACCAATGCGTTGACACCAAATGAATAGATTACCTGGAAATTTGTGCGATTCATTCCCTTACTATTGATTTAATTTATGTAGAAAATTCTACCAGACGTATGTGAACCAGCAGACCATCGATTTAACCAAGCATTCATCAGTCAAGAGCTCTATATGTAACAGGTCAGTACAAGAGTAACTGTTATCATTTCAATGTGATTTATGCTCTTTTTGGCAGAAGTCGAGTCTGAACTCATTCTCACAGAATTCTGACGCCCCTGCCCTTGAAAAGTAAAATCTGAGGTGACTTTCCAGATTTTTTTTGTCATTTGAATACAGCAGAACCTTGTTGTAACGAAATCCTTGGGTCCAAAAGTAAATGCCTTGTCATATTGGAATCTATTTCATATGGGGGCTATAAAACAATAGAAAAGGAAAACTAACAAAATTACGGTGTTTTTAATTAGATTTTTTTATTTATTTTCTTTTTACTAACAGTGTGCTTCATAACAGAGTTCCTCAGTTCAGTAAACTCTACACAACAATGTTTAAAATCAACTGTTACTTTCTCTAATTTTACTATACTAAACCAAAATTTTTTTGCATTAAATTTTGATTTAAGTGGAATTGCTGTACTAGTTGAGAAGATTTCTCCCAAATTGGCTTTTACTCCATAGGTACATCCAAACCTATCGTGAGCTGGAGGTTAAGAATGGAGGTATGAGTGTAGAAGATCTTATGGTTGCTACAGAACAGGCTCTGGCCGCTGAAGGCATCAATCTGCGGAGACGAGGGGTGCCTAGGAAGCAAGCAAGGAAAGAGGTACATCTTTAGTGTCATGATAGCCCGAGCGAACATGCAGCCAAAGAAGTTTGATGCTGGCTTGATAACAAACAAATCCGAAGACAGAATCGATCCTGTTTCAGAATTTGGAGCTATTCATGATGTCATCTGTTGAGAGCCAGAAAGTTTTTTTACAGTTAATTTGTATAGTTTTACACAGGGTTAACGTCCTTCTGGCTCTAAACAGACCATGTCATCTGTTGAATATGAATTGATTGGGTATTACATGCATTTTCCATAGACCCCAGCCTGAGATACCTTGGGCAACATTGTCAATAGGTTAAAGAAATCAAGAATCTATTCTGCAGAATTTATGAGTGATGTGAAAAGATACTTGTATTAAATTTTTATTAGAGTGTTTTCCATGAGGTGAGTTTAATCAACCTGACCAAGAGAAGAACATTGACCAAGCACGTAAACCTCTTTTTTTTCTCTCTCACAAAGTTTGTCTTGTAAATTTAGCTCATGGTGATATTGAATTAATAGACCGTGATCATAATGTGATGATTTTAAGGTGATATCTGGAACTAAGACATAAAATGTATGTGTTTGTGTCATATAAGTAAATATTCCAGTTGATTACAATATTTTGTAATGAAATGAAGATTTATCAGCACTAAATGTTTTTGTTTTCCTGTTTTGCTTTTGAAATTTGTGCATTGCAGACTCCATCACAGCAAGCAAAGCCAGAAGTGAGTGGGTTAGCCAAGCTTCTACAAGATGCCTTAACAAAAGAAGGACCACAAACCAGATGATAGAAAGAGAAACAAAGGACATGTCTTTCTTTAGAGAACTCTGTCTGGAAAAAGTGCCATTTTGGATTCAGGGAGATGTAGATCTAGCGATTGGACTTGCAATCAAATTTGGTGGAGAGAGAAAGAAAGTCATTTACAGGATGTCAACTAATTATTGCCCTGCTACAGAAGTACTTGTGATTGTGTGCAAGTTGCTATCTGCAGAAATTTTTTTCCAAACTTGTAAGCCCAACTGCATCCAGAACAAGAAGCAAGATTTCAGCAGTAAATATATAAAAGATGGATCCTCGGTAAAAGTTACGGAAGTTTGGACAGGGGTATCGCTATAACATTTTTCATGGCTGTGTTGACAATTTTCGCCAACAAGGAAGCTCTAATTTCCAAAAAGAAAGAAAGAATTTAAAAAAAAAAAACATAATAAATCAAAACAAACAAACAAAACAACAAATACAGTGTGGTCATCATATTTTGAAATTTGCCTACAGGGTAAAAAGATAGTTGAGATATTTAAAATCCTACTGACGAGGGTTAGGAAAAGTCACAGATAGAACAAATATTTTCAAAAAGAATTGAGGATATGCAGATGATATTTTGAATTTGCATGAGCAAGGGGAGACCAGTATCATGACTTTTACATTGCTTTCATGAATGTAAAGGTGAATCCAAAGTCTCTATGACCAGATTGTCAAAGTTCAAGACCTGGCTAACACCAGACTACACATTTAATTCAATTTCAATTTAAAGGGAAATCCAACCTTAATAGCAAGTTGCTTTGAAAGAAAGGGGAAAAATCAGAGAAGTAGAGTGGTGAAAGTTTGAACTAAATCGGACAAGTAATAAGAAAGTTATGAATTTTTGAAAGTTGTAATCACTATACATATGGGAATTTCAAATTGGCCGAATAGGTAATGTCACTGTGATGTAGCTGTGGACAACTCCCCCATTTGCTCCAAGACACAAAATGACTAAAATGTCACTTTTTTCAAAATGTATTTCTCAGTAGGATCTTTTTCTTTTATGAGGACCTATAACAATATGCTATCTCCAATATATTTCGAGTACTGCCCTGAGGGTAAAAGTGCCTCAAAGAAAACTGCAAATTAATGATATTTTTGTGTAAGACAAATGGAAGAGTTGTCCACAAAAATGTCACAATCGAATCACCAAATTGCCAATTTGAAATTCGCATAGATGTAGTGATCTCATTTTTCAAACATCCATAATTTTCTTATTCCTTGTCCGATTTCTTTCAAACTTTCACCATCCTGTTTTTCTTATTTTTCTGCTTTCACACAAATCATCTCATTACCAAGTTTGGATTGCCCTTTAAAGACATTTATTTCCAACTTTTCAATATAAGTGTACAAAGTAATAAATGAACAAAATAATATACATGTATTTTTAACAAAAATATGACAAAATATACATTCATGTGGTACATACATAGTTGGAGGACACACCTCTAAAAGCAAAAGCAAAAGCAAAAGCAACATGATAATGATGATGATGATCAAAAGACTCATTTGACCCATTACTGAATATATTGTAGTTTACCTTTTATTTTAGCCAGCGTTGGCTTTATGGTATAATTATGATTATGGTTATGTGCTTAGTCAAGTATGACTCTTCCTAACATAACCAGGAAAAAGATGTTGAAAGGGAAAGCATCCTTTAGTTAGAGCTTAGGGGGTAAGAGTTGATAATTTATGACAGACAACATGTATTTTTCTTGATATAACAGTATTCTTTTGATGCAGGAAATTTATGTTGATGTATTTTGAAATATGCTTTTTACTTGTGTGCATGTGTTTTCTAAAGTTTTATACCCTCATGTAGATTTATTGCGAGTTTGTTAGATATGACTATGGCTTCACATTGGGAATATCACAAGACATGTTTACAGGCAGCTATTAATGTGTAAATTGGTGGCTTATTCTCATAAATCAACAGGTGTGAGGATGAAAAAGGATGTTTAGATTCTATTATTTAAAAGAAAAATAATGTTCAGGGAAGATGAGAGTGCAAAGGAAGAAATGTGTGAGATGATGTTGGAAAAGAGGAGGAGGAGGAGGAGGAGGAGGAGGAGGAGGAGGAGGAGGAGGAGGAGAGGAGGAGGAGGAGGAGGAGGAGGAGGAGGAGGAGGAGGAGGAGGAGGAGGAGGAGGAGGAGGAGGAGGAGGAGGAGGAGGAGGAGAGGAGGAAGAAGAGGAGAAGAAGAAGAAGAAGAAGAAGAAGAAGAAGAAGAAGAAGAAGAAGAAGGAAGGAAGGAGGAGGAGGAGGAAGAAGAAGAAGGAGGAGGATTAAAGAGGAGTGGTGAAAAAAAGGGGAAAGAGCATTCAGAAATAACAATGGCAATTATGAATACTTAAATTGGAAATCCACCCTGATCTCAGATTGGTTTCAATAAGAGCAGGAAAAGAAATGGATCAGTGAAAGTTTGACGAAAATCAAATAGAGGATAAGAATGTGATGATTTTTAAAAGTATTAGATTAAATCAAAATTAGCAACTCTGGGATTTATATGGTGAACACTCACCCAATTGCTTTGTACATGTATTAACAATTTCATAAATTTCCACTTTCTTGGTTGTTGATAAAGGAATGACTGTTTTTCACAGAAGGCTTATGTAAACATGTGTTTTCACTAATGTATCCGAGCACTGTATAATGAACTATTTTTCATTGTAGAGAGTAGAATTTATGACAATTTCTGTCAAAATACATATTTAAAAAAAATAGGAATAGCAAATAGTATCACTTTTTTAAGAATAAAGAAGCGTGGTTCAATTCCAAAGAAAATTCTGACCCCCCCCCCCCACAAAATGCTATTGAGTGTGAAAATGTGGTCTAATTCCCCAAAACCTCTGGGATTAAGGCCCCTGTGAAACCCCCCCCCAAGCCCCCCCCCCCCCAGAAAGAATGGGAAAGAAGACTTAGAAACAGTGAGCTCAGTGGAAAAGTTGTAAATAAAAGAAAAGAGAAGACAGAGCACGAGAGACAGAGAGAGACAGAGAGAGACAGAGAGAGGGAGGGAGAGGGGGTATCTGCAGGTTCACTCATATTTTCCCTACATATACTCCCTTCTGAATCTGAAATTGCTGCAGGGGGGGGGGGCACAAATAGGAGCAAGGCTTTTTGCTTCTCGTGTCCCGATATCCTCCTCCCTTCACTCGATCCCTGGCTTTACCGCTACCCAGTGGCGCAAATCCATTTTGAAATTTGGGGGGATTTTGCCTTCAAAATTCTCTGACAAGCATTAAAAAAAAGGTTATTCAAAAAGGTGGGGGGGGGGACATGTCGCCCTGTCCCCCCCCCCCCCCCCCCCCCCCCCCCCCCTCCCTGCCTGGATTTGCGCCCATGCCGCTACCATGATTTCTTTAAACATGAACAGCATCTGCCCCATCTACAGTCGACTTTGGCTCAGCTCTTGGATAGATGTATGTAACGCAACGTGGATATTGGGGCTGTATCATGGGCTCTAAAGATCTACTGCACTATGCTGCTGTACAAGCGTGGGCGGGCGGCGCGCTAATATACGGTACCGTGCGACCATATACATGTACCCGCCGTGCAGCGCGCGCCCCAGTTTTACGTTTGGCAAGCCATGCAATCGCGGTACGTACGTACACATGAGCTAGGGAATTTATGCATATATATATAGTGCTGAGATAGAGCTGAGCTGCGTGAGAGAAAGCGGAGAATAAGGTAGACCCTGCACTCGATTAATCTGTATCTTCCTCTTGTGAACCGACTAAATGAGATGAAAAGTAGTACCACTTGAGTTCTACGAATCAAGGTCTAGGTGAGATGAGATTGTGTTTCATTGTT
The DNA here is from genome assembly GCA_025618425.1 of Heliocidaris tuberculata. Classification (NCBI taxonomy): domain Eukaryota; kingdom Metazoa; phylum Echinodermata; class Echinoidea; order Camarodonta; family Echinometridae; genus Heliocidaris; species Heliocidaris tuberculata. The sequence goes on from CM046840.1 coordinate 13,715,441, forward strand.
TGCATTCGAATACCAGTCCAAGTCGATCCAAAATATGATTTCGATAGCCTCTAGCTCTGTGTGTGTGCTCTGTGTCAGTGTGTACTGTGTGAATGCAACTTTGTTTACAAACAATGATTCTTGCCCTACTTGTGAGATCATGTTTCAGAAATTCTGTCATCATTGCACAACTGGTGTACCGGTATGTGTAACCAAGGAGTTATCCTTGGTGTAACTTACATGATTGACTGGTGAAGACTTTGTTCAGTAAATCTGATTCATTGATCGATGTAGATCTAGGGTCTAGACCCTATACTTTTTGTTTTTTTTGTTTTTTGGAAGGGAATCTGACTTCGGCGAGGCCACTGTCAGTGTGTTGGGAACTATTGAGTCATACTCATAGACAATGTGAATTCAAGTTTATGTTTCTAAGATTACCGGTAATAATGATTGAATACCCCACCCTAGACAATTATTCCCTGAAAAGGACTAACCCCTGACAACACCCCCCCCCCCCCCCCCCCCCGACAGCTCCCCTTCAAACAACCATCCCCAGAGATTACCCCTGAACATGATGAACAACTACCCTCGCCTTCGGCCCATATTGATTAAAATTCCTTAATAAATAGTTGTCTGAATGTACATCATGTATGTCTTCAGCTTCCAAGTTTTCAAAATAGCACACTAATTTTGATTCAACCCTTATCCGGGAAACTAACCCGATTAGAACTGGCTCGAACTAATTTGTAATGCTGATGCAAATAGCATGCTATTTCATGTCTTTTAGCTCGAGCTTACAACGCAGAGTTAACCTTTTTTTTGGGGGGGGTGAAGATGCAATTGTGTTTTGACTCGGGCTTTCTCATTTCACAATCTCGATCCGAAATTTCTTTTTCACCTTACAACTTTCTTTGTTTCTTAATGTATTTCTCTGTTCTCCTGTTAGTCCTCTTATCTTCCTTACGTATTTCTTTGTTTTCCCCATTCTTCATTCTTCTATTCTTACACAGTATCTTCGTTCTGTATCTTTAAGCATTTCTTTGTTATTATTTCTGTTTCTTTCTGTTTCTTTATGTATTTCTTTGTTTTTCTTCTCTCCTTTGATTCTTTACTCATGTATTTCTTTATTTTCCCAGTTCTATATTCTTTCTATTCTTGTATACATTATCTTTGTCCTTTTATTCCAGATTCTCTCATATTTCCTAATGTGCTGTAAAACCAGAAACTTTTGGGACAGTTTTATGTTGCGAATTGTCATTGACAGCCAATTTCGCAGCATGAAACTTTCACAATTCTCGATCACTCGCAAAATTCTCAAAACTTTCATGCATGCGAAAATTTCTGGTTTTACAGTATTTCTTTGTTTTTTTTTCTATCCTCTTCTCTATATTTCCTTTTTAAAAAATGCATTTATTTCAGGGCTGTCAACTTTGGGGAACTGCTTGGAGGGAGATTTGTGATTTTTTTTTCTCTCGCCTGCCCTCCAATTTTTGGGGTCTCCTTTGAAGTCCAAAAATCTCTGACAAGCTATCATTTTACACGTTTGGAGGGAGGTTTTTTCATAAAGCGGGAGATTTACATACTTGGCAGGAGAGCGGGAGGAAGGGCGTCGTGGAGGGAGTCTCGCGCTTTGACGCTGGAATGACGGCGGGAGAATTAGCGTCGTGGTGTGAGACTCCCTCCAAATGCGGGAGGTTTGACAGCCCTGATTTATTTGCTTTTCCTTTTTTTCTTTTACATATTTCGTTATTATTCCCCATTCTTTATTCTTCTGCATATATTGTTATGCATTTCTTTGTTTTTCTTTCTATTCTTTTCTCTTTAAATTTGTATTTTATGAACAATCAAGCTTTTTTAGAGTAAATATTTTCTTCCTATTCTTTCATACATTTATTTATTTGGTTTTCCTCTTTCCATCTCTTACACTTTTTAAAGTTCTTTATCTATTTCTTTCTTTTTATTCATTCACTTTATTGTCTTTGTTGATGTCTTTCAAGATTGCTCTTTTCTTTTCATCTTAACCTCAAGCCTAACCCTGGCTAAAGGAGGTGATGGAGGCGCACCCTTGTGATGAAAAGTAAGTATAAAACCCTTTACAGAATAGTATGTTCTTATTCATCATTTCAAATAACTACCGTTTTCTTTGTCTTCTATTTTGATTTTGATTTTTTCAGAAATAGTGAACGATGGCAGAAGGAGGCTATGATCCGTGCGAATGTATATGGTCGCATGAAAATGCGATGAGGAGATTAATAAACATGGTAAGCTCCTGTAAGGATGGTTTTGGAGACAAGAACAATTCATATTTCCAGTGTATCATTTGCTTAGAGCCTAAAGGTCATTCATTTCTTTCCTTGAACGCAGAAATTTAATGCCCTTAAGGCTATCAAACAACATTCTCAAAAACTAATTTTGACCATATAATTTGGAAGAAAATCTCATAATTGTCCCCGCCGAACGAAGTTCGCGAGGGGACTATGAAACGGGCTCCGTTCGTGTGTGCGTGTGTGTGTGTGTGTGTGTGTGTGTCCGTCCGTCCGTCCGTCCGTCTGTCCGTGTGTGCTCAAATGTTAGAAAATGCTACTTCTCCGTCATTTCTTGGCCGATTTTGATTCCGATTGTTTTATCTGATAGGGCTGGGTGGGGGCTTCCAAACTTCTACACAGAATTTTGAAATTCATTAATTATGCAAATTTATGCAAATTTATTCAAAATTGACGAAAAATGCTACTTCTCCTCTATTTCACATCGGATTTTGATTCCGATTGTTTTATCTGATAGGGCTGGGTGGGGGCTTCCAAACTTCTACACAGAATTTTGAAATTCATTAATTATGCAAATTTATGCAAATTTATTCAAAATTGACGAAAAATGCTACTTCTCCTCTATTTCACATCGGATTTTCATTCCGATTGTTTTATCTGATAGGGCTGGGTGGGGGCTTCCAAACTTCTACACAGAATTTTGAAATTCATTAATTATGCAAATCTATGCAAATTTATTCAAAATTGACGAAAAATGCTACTTCTCCTCTATTTCACATCGGATTTTCATTCCGATTGTTTTATCTGATAGGGCTGGGTGGGGGCTTCCAAACTTCTACACAGAATTTTGAAATTCATTATTCATGCAAATTTATGCAAATTTATTCAAAATGGCTAAGGGTTCATAATGTTTTCATGTTTTATATTTCTGTTGTATACATGCATTATTGGTATTCACTTCTTTTGCATGCAGTAACATTATTATTTTATTCACTAAAGTTTTTCACTGAAGTTTTAAGGTTCAGGCTAGTTAATTTCCACAGATCTGCACTTCCGGCGGGGACATTTATTACGCATTGCGTAATTTACTCATTCACTTGTTTGTTTATGAAGGGAAGTAGCAGCTCCAGTTACATGACAATAACGCTTTTAAAACTGGTCATGAAAACAAAAGATAACATTACATGTGCATAAATAATATCTTAAATCCTTTCTTATGCCTCCACCACCATGGTGTCAAAGGAATTATTTTATTATTAATGTGTTTTATTGCTTCAAAAATACATTTGACAATATGCTTTTACAATTTGCAGTCAAAAAAATTAAAATATTCATTATTTTATAGAGATTAAGGAGAAAAACACCTCCAATTTGAGACTTTTTGGAGACGTTTTGATTTGTATGAATGTACCTGTTTTGACATTTCTCCATCATTTCAAAATATATTGGAGGGTGCCTTACATGGATTCATGCATTCAGATTTTCACAGATTTATAGGCTTTTACACTCTGGCTTTTCATCTATTAAAGCTCATGTACAGTATTGGTAGCAAAAAGGAAATGGGAAAGAAACATATTATGTAACTAGTCTCATGTTGTTCTTGTTTCAAAAGATGTTTGTATTCCATCAATGATTTCAGGTGAATTTCAGTGTAAATATCTGTCACTGCCATATGCTGTATGACCTTTCCACCCCGATGGCTCCCTGTGCAGCAACCTTGGGGCTTCGCACAGAGACAGCATGTGATGTGTGTCACTGTGTGTAGCTACATGTACACATTGGTTTTACATGTGTGTGTATATGCTGCTGTTATTGGGAGTTTACGTGCCTGTCCCGGCATATGAATTGTTATTTGCCTCTTATTTGATTAATATTAAACTTTAGCAGGCAAAATCGTTACTGTACGTGTTTTTGATGTATTGCTAGTATCCGCCTCTTATTTGTTTAAAGGGCAATCCAACCTTGGTAATAAGATGATTTGTGTGAAAGCAGAAAAATAAGAAAAACAGGATGGTGAAAGTTTGAAGGAAATCGGACAAGGACTAAGAAAGTTATGGATGTTTGAAAAATGAGATCACTACGTTTATGCGAATCTCAAATTGGCAATTTGGTGAGTCAATTGTGACATTTTTGTGGACAACTCTCCCATTTGTCGTACACAAAAATATCATTAATTTGCGGTTTTCTTTGAGGCACTTTACCCTCGGGGCTGTACTCAAAATATATTGGAGATAGTATATTGTTATAGGTCCTCATGAACGAAAAGATCCTACTGAGTAATGCATTTTGAAAAAAAGTGACATTTTAGTCATTTTATGTGTTAGAGCGAATGGGGGAGTTGTCCACAGCTACATCACAGTGACATTACCTATACTGCCAGTGTGAAATTCTTATATGCATAGTGATTACAACTTTCAAAAATTCATAACTTTCTTATTGCTTGTCCGATTTCATTCAAACCTTCACCAATCTGCTTCTCTGATTTTTCCTCTTTCTTTCAAAGCAACTTGCTATTAAGGTTGGATTTCCCTTTAATATTAAAACTTTAGGAGGCGAAATCTTTAGTGTCTTAGTATTGCTAGTATCTTACTATTTATCAATAAATTTGAAGAAATCTCATGAAAAGTTTTTGAGGGCTTAAAACTCTACATTACCTTTAAAAATGTCGGTGAAAACTAATACCGGTACATGTATTATTGTAATATTGTAATGTGCAGAATGCTCCACCATATGTCTGTGCGTGCACTTTTCTGATTGACAGTATCCTGCATAAAGTGAAGGTACATGTACATGTAGTACTACATGTACATGTGTAACACATGTGACACTTTTGATCAATAATACTTGATGTTACAACTGCAAGCAGTATCATAATCAAGCTGCACATTGTAAAGTTGAAGAGTATGTTTTTTGGAGCAAATTTTATGTCTTTTTGATAAATAGTGCTTGAATTTTACAGTACCATGTTTATGATTTTACTTAGATGTAATTGGCCTTACTCAGCCCTCCTGGCTGGATTTTGTCAGTAACATAAGTGTGACAGCACCAATGGATACATGTATATAAGTGCATTGGAAATTGGTGTTGATATAAATTTTTAAGCATTTAATTTTACTCTGCTGGGATGTCTGTAAATATTATGACAGAATTGGCTACTTGTATCACCTCTTGAGCAACAATTCAAAATTTAGGGGAGGGGTTAATAAAGCGGACTAATTGAACCTGATTAAACTTTAGATAAAACCCAGCCAGTTTAAACTTTATGAATATGAGAATCATTTTGACAGATCCCTGTTAATGCTTATTTTGACAAGATTAATAATTATGAATGAATTAGAAATCTGTCATAATTGCCCAATAATGGGAATATTATTTGAAATATTTGGTTGCCCAGTAGATGTATGATGGGGGAGATTTGACTTGAAAATGAACAAGAATTTCTTTAGTATTCCTCTACTGCTTAATTTGATATTATTCCTGATATTCTAAAGGGTAAGTTCGCGAAATATCTCGTCAAAATTAGAGCAACAACAATGCCATTTTCACAAGAAACGGAGGCCGTGTCATTTAAACATTGAAAAAACAATGGTGCCCATGTCTGCACACTCATTCATTTTATATGCACTTTGGGAGTTTTGATGTCAAAAAGACAACATATAAGGCTCGTGAATAAAATGTCTGAAATTAGATCCTTTTTTCAATATTTTGACTCGTTTTTGCATGAATACGTATCGCTTTATTAAAGATGAACACTTTATGTTCGTTGCGTGTTTTGTTTGATCAGGATCACGCAGTTATGCGTGTGCGCAGACTTGGGCACTCCAGCCATACTTTCTTGCCCCAGGCTCTGAGGCAAATGTTTACTTCCGATGTACATTGTACAGTGGTGTAGCCTGTAGGCAAGTAGTTTATAAATCAGAGCATATTGGGGACTCATCCTGAAAATGTTAGATTGGATGCATGTTCTGTTCTGGATCTTTCATGTGTATGATACAACATGTATATAGCAACATATCTAGGCATATTTGGCACTCTGCTATTGGTGGACTATGACTGACGTTACATCCCTGATTGAGAATCATATTGCACTGTTTTACATGACTCCAGCTTGGTTCATGAATAGTTTTAGAACTCAGACTCTGTGTAGATTACATGTGGCCTGTCGATGGCAATTACTGATATGTGTATTTTCTTTCAGAATGAATGTTTGGAGCTTTATTATTATCCAAATTGTGGAAAGCTCTCACCCCCCCCCCCCCCCCCCTTAAGAAAAAAGAATTTAAAAAAATAAACAAACACACTTAAGCAGCCTTGCTCAAAATACACAGGCTTATGACAATTCTTTTTCTTTTTAATATTTATATGCTTATGGCAATTTTTTTCCTGAAACTACTGAAGTAACCCCACTGTGCACCTAAATGACCTGAAATTATCCTTCTAATTGTCATTGTTATTATTTTTATTGGGGGAGGGTTCATATGTGAAAAAAACCTCTTGAGGATTGCACACACACACACTCATCCAGTGTTAAAATTGTTCTTGTTCATTGGAGCTCGTTCGGGATTTGCAGATACATGTATGTAAAAGCTGCATTAGCCCATGTATTATATATTCCATCATTTTATACCAGAGCTCTTTATAATTTTTCCAGTGTGCTCTTTTTGAGCTATTCAGAGCCAAATCACCCAAGCCTTCCATGTATTTTCTTCACTGCAACCCCTCCCCCCTTTAAACAATTGGTTTGCATTTGTCATCCAGTAATTACCCGTTGAGTGTAATTTGAAATGAGATGATAATAACATGAAGTAGGAGAGCAGGTAGCCATGCATAAAACATGAAGTTCGTCAGTACACCATTGTATGTGGCTGTCGAGCTACTTTTTGCTAATTGGATTGGGAGAAATCCAATCATGCAACAAGTGCCTATTTATAACTGAATATTGTAGCTGATCTTTTATAACCGTTCCTGTCTCTGTACTTCACAATTTCGAAGAAGATGAGAATGGGATGGGAAATTTTATCTCAGGGGCGGCTCCAGGTTTGAGTATTTAAGAGGAGGGGGAGGGGTCAATTGCCAAATAATTTTTGACAACCCGTATGATTAAAAAAGGGTCATCAGATTATGAAAAAGCTATTTAACTCAAAAATTCTCTGACAAGTGAAGAAAAAAAAGGGAGGGGGTTAAAATTTAGTTTTAAATGTTGGAATGAGTATTTGTGATACAAACTCTAGCTAGACCTGGAAATTGTTGGGGATCTGCATCAACATTTGTAAATTATTTTTTCTCATGCTTCAGCATAATATAAATTTGGTTATTTATGAAGACGATTGATTACATGTAGTCAGTGATGATATTATTTGAATAATAGCATTGAAAAACTGTTTAGTCTGCGAGCGCCCTTGTCTGCACACATGCGTATATATGTAACTGCGCAATTCTTATTATAAAACAAAACACACAATGAACACAAATTTTTCATCTTTATTATTGCGATAGGTATTCATTAAAAAATATTTTTAAAAGGTGTTATTTCAGACATTTTATTCACTAGCCTCAAAATGTTGTCTTTCACGCCAAAACTCCTGATATTCGTGTAAAATGAATGAGTGTGCAGACATGGGCACCATTGTTTTTTTTTTTTCTGTGTCGAAAGGACAAGGCCGCCGTTTCTTATGAAAAGGCATTGATCTTGCTCTAATTTTGATGAGACTGATTTTTTGCACACATACTCTTTAGAATATCAGGAATAATATGAGATTAAGCATTAGAGGAATATTAAAGAAGTTCTTATTCAATTTTAGGTCAAATCTTAGGTGCGTAGACATAGGGCTCCCCATCATACATGTTCATGTATGTTTTGATCAAATGATAAGTAAAAAATGGTTACTTTTATCACACTTAAATTACATGTAGGTTTGTCCATTGTTAAGTTGAATGATTTATTTGGTAAAAATTTTGTAATAATAATAATTATGTATGTATTTAAGAAGCTTTTTGAAGACATCCAGAGATTGTTGGTTACGGAGAATTTGGGGTAGTTCATTCCACAGTTTGGGAGCAGCACTTGAAAATGCTCTGTCACCAAGTGTGGGCAGTATCTTGAGAGATGGATAGTTCAGCATGGTGCCTTTTGAGGAGCGGAGGGAGTACCGGGATTGTTGACTGATAGTTATGAGTTGTATTTCTCGCAATTATCTTTGAAATGTTGCTGTAAATTATTTTCACTTTTTGACAAATCAGAGATTGTAAAATCTACATATATGTATGTTTCATTAATTAATCCAGAATACAACAATACCACTTTGCATTGCTTCTGTCATTTCCTACAACCTTTTTTCTACACAGTCTCATTAATAATTCATGACTCGGTTTTAGAAGAAGTGCTCTGAAATTGCTGCAATGGTGTATTGTTCTGAATTACTGTCTGATACACAGATTTTATGTCCTTCATTGGTCAAAACGTGAAAATGAATTACTTCAGAGGAATATTTTGAAAAGATTATTGAAATAAAAATCACAAAACTTACCTCTAATAAATATTTTTTACATGTACATCCATTGCAATCTGTGCTTGTAATCTTGTAGACTAAGTAAAATTCCTATATGTGGTATGGTGTTGATACAAAAATGTACATGTACATGTACTTCGCTCACGCTGTCATGACATTTGTACTGTACAGGTGTATGACTTTGTCAGAGTATTGACAAATAATATTCATCATCTTTTACAAATTATGAAAGGAAATTGTTGTAAAACCAGAAAATTTCGTGAATAGTTAGTTAATGATGGTGATTTTCATGAATATAAATTTTTGTGATTTGCAAAAAATTCCATGTTTACCAATAGCGAATTCTATTATATTTAAGCATGAAACTTTCGTGAATCTTCTTGACCGTCCAAGAAATTCAGAAAAGTTTCCTGCATGCAAAAATGTCTGGTTTTACAGTGATATTGAACCTGTCAAGTTACAATAATATTGCACCCAAATGCAATGGTTGGTCTAATTATTTTGATCTCTCCTTCATATTTATGTGTTATGTTCCTATATATATATATAGGCTGTAATATGTAGTCAGTCATTGATTATTTGTCTGTGTCCTCTGGAGACCAAAAGACCTTTTGTACATTATGCATGGAGAAATGAAAACAAAACTACAGCTGTCAAGTACAGAGGACACACAGACATACATGTAGGGAAGGGCACAATACTATTTACATTGTGCTGTCTAAGTAACAGCTGGTAGTGAATTTATCTCTATTATCTTGTTTTCTCATTGTTATGACAGCTCAGGGAGCAGAATTCATGCAGCGACTCACAGTGTGACCTGGAATGTAAGTACAGATTCATTATGGATAATAAAGATAATAATTATGATGATGATGATGGTGATGATGATGATAATAATGATAATAGTAATAATAACAATGATAATGATAATAATTATTATAATAATGATAATGATGATAATAATGATAATAATGATTATAATTGTATAATATTGACTGGCCTTGATGGGAATATCAGAATTATTGCCCGCAACAGAATCATATTGCCCTGAGTCGAAGATGAGGGCAATATGGTTCTTTTAAGGGCAATACATGTATTTTTGATATTCACCGAAAGTAGAGCCAGCCAATATTATTAGTATTACCTACATGTATATCATGTATATGCCTATTTTGTAGTAATTACAAACACATCTGTTTGCCTGTACTGTCAGTCCCTCTAAAGCTCTGATTTCAGGTTATTCGTACTGGTACTGAGAGCCAAGCAATTGTGACGTAAATTGTTACCGTGCGTATCCATTGTTCCAGCCTTTGTACACTTTAACGCGTACACAATACAGCTCGTATACTGAGCTGTGACATGGTATCTATTCGCGCATTGCTTGTATTGCGTTGCTTCTCAAACCGGTTCGAACCGGATTTCGTGAATATTGCCCTTGGCATAATGGGAAAACCCGGAAAATAAAAAATATGGTATAATATTTCCCGCTGCGAAATCAGAGAACGCAAAATATGGAAAATCATTGCCACGGAAAACAACCTCATATAGGTAATAACAATATATAGTAGTAGCAACAACAATAACATTTACATTTTATTGATTGGGCTTAGTTTTATTAGTATTTTAACCCTTTTTTTAAGATGATATTCTATAAACCTGGGGGGCGTTTCATGAAAGGACTTGTCAGATATTTTATCCGACAAATTTGCTTTCAGCCAATCAGATGCAAGGATTTCAGTAGCTTATAACAGTTGTCGGATAAAAATCACTGACAAAACGCTTGATAAAACGCTCCCCAGGTGGAACCATGAGCACGATGAAAAGCTGTCCAAAGCAAAAGCCTGAGAATATTTCGAGACAGAAAGAGATAATCTCGAAATGATCAAACTCCCGTAATCAGAGATATTGTTCTAGTTTTTGTTATATTGGTCTTTTTAAGCCATTCTGTGTGGCCCGTGGGTGGCAAATCCTACCGGAGAATTTAGTGTTGAACAATTTGATGAGACTAAAATATTTTACCATTTTAGTGTCAAGCCAGAAGCAGGTACCCTCATTTTGAAGTATATTTTCTATGAGATATATCTTGTACAAATAATACACATGAGGGCGTTAGTATGGATTATCAACCCAAGGTAACTTTGGAACAGTGATACACCCAAGGCAAAAGCTGAGGGTGTTTGAACTGTTTTGAAGTTACCTTGTGTTGATATCCATACATAGGCCCAAACATTATGATGTGTATTATTTGTTTTATAAAATGTCAAAGTGGATCCTTGCCATTTGATAAATCACCCTCATCTCTAACAGAATCATAACCATTTGAGTTCTGTACAAACGCGAAATGTACGAAGCAACGGCGAGTCTAAGTGCGTGCACTGCACGTCCTATGAAGCAAAAATGCCCGGTGATGTACGCTTGTTAATGAGCCCAGTATTGCGTAAGTGACTTATGACCGGTCATTATACTCTCCTAATGACCGGTCAGCAGCAAAATAAATGCCTGGTAACGTGTACCCTCTTGACCAATCGTTTGATAAGGATTTAATTCACCATTTTATAACACACAGTATTAGTAAAATTTTTACTTGTGTAAGTTCATTTATTGACAATTGTTCGAAATCTTGTTGGTACAGAAAGGGATTAAATGGAAGGTTGATATTGTTCTTGTGTGTATCATGTCTAACTTCCTTCTGTCTTTTCCCCCACAGTTCCAGGTCCTCAACCCAGTTCCGATGGAGACTACACCATGTTCCTCTTCATGATCGGTTGGCTGGTTCTTGCCTTAGCTCTCTTTCTAATGAGGCCTGGACGGAACAGGACCGAAGGAGACCAGAAACCGAGGCCACTCAATCAAGTATGTGCCTGTCAAGTTTTAGTCGTGCTATACTGTGAAACCAGGGCCCCGTTGCATAAAACTTATCATTAATGGTAACTCTGCTATCAATGGTACCTACCATGGTAACATCACTCAACAGCCAATCAAAATCAAGGTTTCCATGGGTGTTACCATTGATGGCAAAGTTACCATTAATGGTAAGTTTTATGCAACGGGGCCCAGAACTTTTCGCGTGCGTGAAACTTTTGCGAATTTCACGAGGGGTCGAGATTCACGAAAGTTTCATGCCGCGAAATAATAAAATTGAAACAACATAAAATTATTCCAATTTGCGAACGTTTCTTGCTGCAAAATTGGCTGTCATTAACAATTCGCAAATGTTCTGTCGCGAAAGTTTCTGGTTTTACAGTATGTTGTTGTTGTACGACACATACTCTGGCTATAATTGCTCCGCGTCAATTTCGTACCCTAACCAAACTCTAAAACTTCAGCCCTGGACCGAACACTATATCTAACCCTAACCCTCGCCCTATATCTTTGACGTAGTAAAGCCCGGAGCAATGGTCGCTGGAGGATATGTCAGAGCATCGTTATAATATGTAAAATCACTCTACAATATTTTATGTTATTATGTATATTTATGGACAGGTAGTCTTTATACACAGGTTACCCTGAGTATAGTTTTAGTGAGATACGCGATTAATTAACATCAGTCTTTATAATGAATTCAAGCCCAAAAATCATCTAAACTAAGTGATATCGCTGAAATGTATTATAATGGTATGATAGTTTATAATGTCTTCTTTAATTTTTAGGGCTGTTCATAATGAACTGAGCACTGGCCAATTTAAGATAAACATGCCGAAATAATTTTTGCCCAAGTTTGGGCTGAATGGTGTTCTGGAGTTATATTCATTGTTTATGAGTGCATTCAACTGGAAAGGAGACCATTCAACCAACCTTGGGTTGACAATCCATCAGGGTGTTCAGACACAACAAAATTAAAGCAAAACGGTATAGCTATACCGAAACGATATAGCTATACGATGAATTTTTGTGGATTTATGTGTCTGAACGCTGACTAAGGAAACGTCGTATAACGAAACGTCGTATAACGAAACTGGGGTCAGAGCATCGTTTCGAACTAGAACTCGATAACGAATCACCTTTCCGTGTGTGTCTGAACGTATGGTGACCATAGAACGGTATAACTGGGGCTTAATGTGAGTGTGTGCGCGAAAGGTGTCCTTACCAGGGGGCGGGGACTGGCGGCGACCATAACAACATGCGCATCTATACGATGTTTTTCTAATCGGTAGAGATATGTGTCTGAACGGTCCGTAGGCTATACGATGAAAATTTTATACGACGTTTCTTTATCAAGTTTCGGTATAAACATTTTGTGTCTGAACGGGGCATTTCACTCAAAACTTGGGCAGAGGCAAATTTGACATAAAGAGGAAAAATGTTACTGTTTAAGTGTCCACAGTCTGATTTTATTGATCAAGGTGTCCAATTAAACATGATAGGCTTTAATACGAGTATCTTAGATTAAGTCTACATGTACTGATGGTAGTGTACTGTATATTAAATAGAGTCTAAATCAAAATGCTGCTTAAAAGAAAAAAAATCACTTATTCGTACATTTCAGCTGTAGGTCTTTTTCAAAGTGTAATGAATTTCCCTTTACCTTCCTTCGTAATATAAATAAATTATGTTTTTTGAATGCACCTTTATTTGCTTGCATTGTACTGCCATGTGCTGTTATCATTACCCCGAGAGCTGTGACCACCTGCTGTTTCAACAAAGTTCTCAAAATTTGCAACAGAAGCAGTCTTTCATATTGTTTGAATCGATCTTCTGCAAGTGAATAGTACTGGGTGCATTTACACTGTATGGCCAGGGGTCCAAAAGCTACACGGGTCCCTAAGCTACGCATCCTGCAAATACGCGCTGTGCAACGCATTCAGTGCGCCCAATTTCTGATGTACCTGGTAATTGAGCAACTAGAATTTCATTGAAGTTTGCCAAAAAGAATGAGTAATTTACCTTCATTTTTTGTGATCATTATTTGGTAATGAGGGTGAAATTCACATCAGTCCGCTACAAAATCAAAATTTACATTTACTTATTAGTATGTGTGCATGCTTAAGGACCCTTTTGTTTTGTCAAACAAATTTTGACACAGGCATCGATATGAACTTGAAAATGTATGTTAGTGATATTAGACCATCATAATTTAACTTCAGAATATATATAGAACCAAGATCTGTGAATTACATGCCCTTTTAGCCGCTGAAAACAAAATGCGGAGCTTATGCTCCACCATCAAACGTTTAAAAAATTCATAAGTAGCCATGGTAATACTTAATTGATTAGTCTTTTTTTTAAATTACTCATTGGTCACTGCTAAAGTTGTCCCGGTAGTAAGATCAAAGGGTCAGTCTCTTCCTCAGAAGTTGTTACCATGAGACCTGCAGCACTGGTTAAGGAGTGATTGGGAAATACAGTTGTGAAGCAATTTCAACTAAACATATAATATGTAAAGTAAACTAATTGTAAATTAAAACTTTAGATGTTACTGTGTCACTGCAGTTGAAAAGTTCTTTGAATTTCATAATCTAAGAAATGTATTGTGAGGTTGAAACTTTTGGAATAATATATAGAAAAATAAAAACTAGTTGGTGATTTTGCAAGAATATAAATGCCCACAACACATGAAAAAATAATTAAAACTTACATAGAAATATTCTACTTTTTTTTTTACTTCTTCCTCTTTCTTACAGCGCATAGGGACATATGGTGATATGCGCTATATAAATATGGTATATTATTATTATTAGTAGTAGTAGTAGTAGTAGTAGTAAGAATTTAGGCCGTATTTACATTGTAAATGCTATGTTGATAGGATATGAACTAGAATATTTAAAGGGAAATCCAACCTTAATAGCAAGTTTCTTTTAAAGAAAGAGGAAAAATCAGAGAAGCAGATTGGTGAAAGTTTGAACGAAATCGGACAAGCAATAAGAAAGTTATGAATTTTTGAAAGTTGTAATCACTATGCATATGGGAATTTCAAATTGGCCGAATAGGTAATGTCACTGTGATGTAGCTGTGGACAACTCCCCCATTCGCTCTCACACACAAAATGACTAAAATGTCACTTTTTTTCAAAATGCATTACTCAGTAGGATCTTTTCGTTCATGATGACCTATAACAATATGATATCTCTAATATATTTTGAGTACTGCCCTGAGGATAAAAGCGCCTCGAAGAAAACCGCAAATTAATGATATTTTTGTGTACGACAAATGGGAGAGTTGTCCACAAAAATGTCACAATTGACTCACCAAATTGCCAATTTGAGATTCGCATAGATGTAGTGATCTCATTTTTCAAACATCCGTAACTTTCTTAGTCCTTGTACGATTTCTTTCAAACTTTCATCATCCTGTTTTTCTTATTTTTCTGCTTTCACACAAATCATCTTATTACCAAGGTTGGATTGCCCTTTAACCCTTTCGAGACAATAGACCACATTTTGTGGTTTAGCTCAATAACTTTTGATTCAGAGCTCTAAAAAATATACCAGATGCATGAGTGGAAAGAGCAGAAATTTCTGCACACACTGTATCCATTTTTGTTGCACAGCTATATTTTGTTTGATGACAGGAAATTTTAAAACAAGAATAAGCTTTAAAATCCTTAAATTGGCAACATATTCAAGGGTTCAAAATCATTGTTTTTCATCAAAATTGGCAAATTTTCAATTTTTTGACAATATTTTTAACCATGTATATTTTTTTCGAAAACATTACACCTTATTAGAGCCATGTAGCACAAAAAGAAAAATATTATTGTTGCCAATTTGAAGAACAAAATGTGATCAGTTTAGCCCTTAAATAATTCCTGTCCTGAAAGGGTTAAGTCCACATGTGGCAGTTCTTGCCTCGTAAGCTCGCATTGTTAGGAGGTGGAGGGGGATGGCGGAGGGGATGATCTACGTAAGTATTCATGGACAATATGTACGTGTAAAAGAAATACTAAAAGTTGATAGGCAAACGGGAAATATGAGCCCTGTTCATTTATCAATACTTCATGTTAACTTCTTGAATTGTCTTCTCTCTTTCACACTCTCTCTCTCTCTCACACTCTCTCTCTCCTCTCTCTCTCACTCTCTCTCACTCTCTCTCTCTCACTCTCTCTCTCTCACTCTCTCTTTCTCTGGCTGTAGGATCCAGGGCCTGCACCTCCAGCTCCACCTCTGGACTAGGACCCATCAAGACCTTATACCATCAGAACAAAGTGATCAGGAACTGGACTTGAGTACTCATTTTCCTTGTAGGCTGTGACAGTTTGATCAACACCTACGGAACGTTCTACACATTCAGAACATGTACTTAATCCTCTGTTAAGCTCCTCTGTCGTTTATTTCTTCTCAGATGTCTCTTAGGCCATTGACTCCTGAATTCTCTTATCCCCATTGGCCTAATACAGGAGATGCCTGGTTCTAATAAACAAAGGGTTAACCAGTAGGCCTTTAAGGTTAAAAACCCTTACTTAATTAAAACTCTAGGAATTAGTCTTTGGATTGATGAAATGCATATTGTAGCTTATAGTGTTTTGTGTTTTAACTACAGTAAGTCCACCTTCCAGGCAGCGTAATTTGTGTCTCCCCGTTCAATGAAGGTGAATTTATATAAGTTTGGAATGTACAATGAGTTTAAAAAATGCATAGATTACTGTGTAAGCCATTATTTTTGCATACAGATATTGTTGTGGATGACAATGTCATAGACATTTAAGTGTGTCGTTGTTTTGGCAATCGACACTTGGCCTACTTTTTAATACAAGTCATGAGCGCATGCATAGCTTAGCTAGGTACCATGCACTACTATAAAAGCACTGCTAGGAAAAGTTGTGATGCATGATGCAAGTATGCATTAAGCCTTTTTTTGAATGTTTTTGTTTCACATCTATGGAATATCATGTACACATTTCCTATTACTGTATAATTCTTTTAAGGGGGAGAAAAGGTCCTTGTGTACATGTTATTTTGAGCAATGTTTTTAAGAGATCCAAGCAGGGGATTATTATTACCTAGAGTGAACCCTGCTTGGAGGAAAAAAGTAGCTGTAGATATTAATATGGGAAATACCGTAGTATAAAATGATTTTATTTTTTCTGAGAAGCTCCATGTATGTCATGACTGTAGATTGCAATTCCTTAGGAGCTGGTTACATATCCAAGATAATGATAACAATAATAAAATCATTCTATTTGGAAAAGGTATCCGTTTATGCTAGTTAAAGGTATTGTGCAGTAGTGGTAGCAAAAAGAAAAATGGCATGAAACTGATTAAAAATAGTCTCATGTTGTCCGGCTTGCTTTTAAAAAAAACATGTGTGAGATCATCTGGTATTCCACTAATGATTTCCGGTGACTTTCAGTAAAATAGTTGAAATGATCACATATCAACCATTACCTTCTGCGCTACGCTAGGGCCATTCATCCCGACCGTTCCTCGCACAGCGGTGCACAGCGTTTCGTACACATGTCACGTAAACTGAAATCTCATTGGTTTTACACGTGTGTGAATAAAGTACGATGCCAGCGTACAAAACTCAATGTTTATGTCTTTAATATTTTAGCCATTTCTGAACCAATTTTTCTCAAACAAACGTCACCTGTTTCTGAAATTGATCTTTTTACATCAGTACATGTAGTAATTTTCATTCCAGCTGCCAAAGTAGTTAAATCTGCAAAGTGCCCTCTTTCCCATTACTGAACACAACCTTTAAAGAGCCTTCAGCACCAGCTTTCTTGGATCCAATACATTTTCTGCATAGAACAATTTTATTGTTATTGTTACTGAACCCTTTCAGGACAGGAATTTTTAAAGGGCTAAATTGATCACATTTTGTTCTTCAAATTGGCAACAATAATATTTTCTTTTAGTGCTACATGGTTCTAATAAGGTGTAATGTCTTTGAAAACAATATACATTGTTAGGAATCTTGTCGAAAAGTTGTTAAAAATGCTAATTTTGATAAAAACAATGATTTTGAACCTTTCAATGTGTTGCCAATTTAAGGATTTTAAAGCTTATTTTCTTGTTTTAAATTCCTGGCATCAAACGCAATATGGTCATGCAACAAAAATGGACATAATGCGTGCAGAAATTTTTGCTCTTTCTACTCATGTCTGGTATATTTTTTTAGAGCTCAGAATAAAAAGTTATTGAGCCAAACCACAAAAAGTGGTCAATGGTCTTGAAAGGATTAATATGTGACCAACCCTTTAGAGGAGCTTGCATTCAATCTACAGCTCTCTTATTTTTAGATGTATGGATGTTCAAGGTCAATATTCGTGTATTCAGGTAGTAGTAGTAGTCGTAGAATAGATATCATTGATATCGTTCGTTGCAAGCAAAAATGAGAGAAACTAAAAGTTTATTGTATTATATATACTGCAATAGAAGGAAGGGAGATGTGTAGTATAGTGCAGGCTGTACATAAAATCTATTATCTATTATATGGTTTTCATTATGGGCAACATGACTGCCATTTATAGATTATATATATATATATATTTTTTTTTTTTTTGTTTCTTGAGGAGTTTAGGTAATTTCTAATATTGTCAGATCATTTAAAATCCAATGATTTCTGCATGATGTGGTTGTAAAATGTAGGAAATTGGAGTAAACTACATGCCACATATTTATTTGCAGCAAGAAATGTGTGTAATTTGCATGTCTGATCACAAGATAATCAGTCTCTGAAACTCTTTATATTACCCATTGTTGAATGCCTTCAGATATTTTACAAACAAAGGTTCTTGGATGATATTTTGAAATTCTTTGTACAAGGTGAGCAGTTTCCTTCACTCTTTCATAATTCCCAGTCCCTATGCCTATATTATCCAACTACAATAACATTTCATAAGAAATTGACTATTTACAGTGGTCAAACGCATTCAAACTGTGGTATGTCATGGCAGTCATCCATTTCGGTCAGGAATTTAAAAAAAGGGAATCAGCATTAAAATCTCTGAATTGGCGACGCATTAGACAAAGTCCAGAATATTGCTGTACAAATTTGCCACTTTCAAAATTTCCATCATATTTTTCTGTTTGTGTATTTTCTTTTCAGGTACATGTACATGGGTTTTTATTGCAAAATGCAGCTGCAATGAAATTCAAATTGAAGTTGCCAGTTTGAAGAAGAAAATCTGTTTAATTTGGAAAAAAAAAGAATTGACCACCTATTGATTCCTTCTAAAATATATCACAGTTGGATGGTATTGCATTTGTCTTCATGTCTTGTCTTTTTAAGATCTTTGATGAAGATACTTTGATGGAAAAACAGTTGATTATGGAGAGGGTGGTGCTATTATGGTGAATATATTTTAATTGGGCTGGGAGTTGTTCTTGTGCCTTGAACAAGACCCCTCACATGAATCAGATCTGTACATTGCAAAGTATATTACCTAGTACTCTTCTTGTTTGGTATCTGCACATGTATTAAAGCCTGTACATTCCACTATTAATGAGATTCTTGTGATCAGTTTCTTTCGGCTAAATGCATTTAGTAGATGCAGAGTCGTGCAGAGAAACCAGAGAGAAATTTGGCCCGAATTCACGAAGGTTGTTAAAATTTAAACCATGGTCTAAACCATGGTTTGAACCGCCCCACCCCCTAATGACTAAAATAAGCATAGAGAAGCGTATGTTGCCCATTTACTAGATGCAAGGATACACGCGTACTTCACTTACAGAGGTTTTAACCATGGTTTAAGATCAACCTCATTCGTGAATTTGGGTCATAGATGCCTGCAGATATTACACCATGTTCTTTGTTCAGTTTTCAATTCAAATGTGCAAAGAAGGAAATGTGTGTGTACATGCATTATGTTCATGTATCTTAGGTGAATTTTATTATTCATAATTATACTGTAGATAAAATGAAATTTAAACTCTATGTAGGATAAGGTTGTGTATGCATGTAGCAAAAAGAGCTTTTGAATCTAGATGTAATATATATGCTTTGCTTTCCCAAACATCTTTCTCTTTTATCCTCAGATTATGTCTAATATGATTCATGGGAGATTGAATGCTGTTCAGTGTAAATATGTAACTATATACATAAGATATTCTAAATAGAACTTGTTACTATTCCAAATCATTAAGTGGGTGTACAAATAGTTGGTTTCTGAATGTTAATTGTATGACAAGGTTATTTATACACAGCATTTAAGTGTACTTTTTGTATATGCTTAGATGATGTTGTGCTAAAAATGCATTTTTATTGGATCACGATGTATAAGGGGAATAAAGTAGCAGCAATGATGATGTGGCAGCCATTTTAGTTCTCACAGTTTTGAGAATATATAAGGATTAAACATTTATGATTAGATAGAATGTTTCCAAACTATAAATTTCTATTTCATTATCTTGTCTTTTCCAATATCAGAAAGCTTTTTTATTGGGTTTCAAAGTAAACCATCAGCATACAATTGCGTTTGTGATTTTAAAGGTTCGAAAAAAACTGTTTTCCTCAATATACTTTCATGGTTTAATTTACAGAAGGATATTATATTCCATATGAATGTTTAGTTTTGCTTTAAAAGTGGGCATATTAAGATTGTGTTGTGAAAATATCACCAGTTCTGTTGGTTAAAGAGTTGGTGTCCATAAGCCTTCACTTCTGGGCAAGAAAGGGTCAATTTGGTCCTGTAAATAAGGATGGTACATCAGAATATTATATTTCATGTCCCCCCCCCCCCCCCCCCCCCCCAGGAATATGTAAACATTGTAAACATATTTGATTTGTATTGAGACCTTGAAGAAGAAAGGTTTTGGTTTCCTATACTATGTTAGCATTAGTGTAAGTATAGACATGGGTTTTGAGCATTTTAAGCTCTTTGTTCGTGATCATATGAATTTAGTGCCTTATTCTTAAATTCTGCTGTATGATCCGACCATGTATGTAATGTGACGTGTGAAAGTGATAGATATTTTGGTATTGAGCTAAATACTTCTTGTAAAGCTCAGAAGGTAGTTCTAGTTCGCATTGTATATGAAAAAAAAAAGTTTTCAAAATGTGCCACAGAGCTGGAAATACATTAAGACAATTGTTCTAACAGTTAAAGAGTAAGGAAATGGTTACTGTAAAACCAGAAACGCATCATAAGCGGGTTATTTTCACAAAAGAATATATCAAAAGCCTTTTCACAGAGGCTCCCACATGGTGTTACCGAAAGCCTTGGACAATTGTGAAAACCAGAAATGTTTGTGACATGAAACATCCTGCATTTTCACAGCAAGAAACTTTTGCTAATAAGCCAGTTCGTAGATACCATCTGAGCATGAGAAGATAAAGGTCATCTGTGACAAATTTTAAAACACTGACACAAATACTTGATATGTGCTCATGAATGTCATGTAATCATTAATTACATTCCATGATACCCAGGTGGAAGTATTCTTTTGAAAAGGCGAAACAAAAGCCATTCGTGAGGCAAATCTATCACTTTGAGAGTGATTATTCTAAACTGCACGAAGTTGGACCTCTCCAGGTTTAAAATAGCCATGGATATTTGGGGTCATATGGGACATGTGCTAACTACGAACTGGTCTATTCAGTGTTGTGTCAGTTGTTCAATAATTTTTCAGCATGAAACTTTCGCGAGTCAAACCACTCGCAAAATTCGGGAACATTAAATGTACACAAAAGTTTCTAGTTTTACCGTATTTGGGGTTAAATATTTTTTGAAAGAAATCACTGTCTTAAATTGTTGCTGTGACTGTATTCATATCCCCAAAGTATGGAAATGTCAATTGGTGCCAATAAGTGAGAAGTTGAAATGAGAAACCACAACAATATTGTGGTCTGTGATGGGGCATGGACCAAACTAGATCTCTAATTTTCGGTGTCTTGGTCTTGGTTTCGACCCTGAGACCTGATATGAAATGAACATCATCGCATCACAAGTTTTCCTCCTGGTCCCCGTTTCATAAAACTTGTTATCAGTAACAACTGCCACGTTTCTATGACAAATTTGCTCTCAGCCAGTCGGATGCAAGGATTTCAGTAGCTTATAACAGTTATTGCAACTTGTTGTTGATAACAAGTTTCATGAAACAGGGCCCAGGTCTAAATCTCAACTACAACACTTGTTGAGACTAACAAAAAACTTCCTGGAAATCCTCCTCACTGAAAATCACAACTCACATTTAATTTGCACCTCTCGGGACATGGACTAGCCCGATTTCCTTATCTTTCTTTGCTTGCATGATTCTTGGCTATTCTACATTGTCTTTGTAAATTATTTGGTATGTACCATTTATTTCTTGTCTGGAATATTCATTGTAAGTTTTATTTGATTCAGGGAGAATATATTTTCTGTCATTACCAGAATTCAAGATTCCCTTCAAAAGTCTTGACGTTCAGTTGAGTTCTGGTCGTGGGATCACAGTTTGAGAGAAACTGTCTGAAAGCTTAGTTGGGAAAGGTTGATTATGTAGTACCGTCATAAGCTTTAGTGTGTACAGTGAGGTTTTGGAATTATCACAATGATAAGAAATTGACCCATTCTTGTTGAGAGTCACATGCACTGCACACAGAAATGCGTATATGGGACTACACAGACAGTCACAGACACACATGTGGTGTGACTCTTCATACCAAACAATTCAGTAAGTTCTCCTCATATTTCAACTATGAGGGCATATGAAGAGTATTCCTTTTTATTTTCAGGGGAACTTTGTTCTATGACATTCTTCCTCACATGACATAAAAAGAATTAGAAAGCTCACAAATTATTTTTCACCTCTCCCAGAACCTTAGTCTAGTTATAGCTATATTGCACAATTTCTATGTTCACAGGATTTATAGGAATACATGATTCATTTCAAATAACTCAATCTGAACTGAATTGTCTATTTGAATGATTTTTTTAAAAATAATGTCTCTTTTTCTTAAGCAATAATGATTGAACCATATTACTTTAGGTAGGAGCATTAGTTAAAAGATTAATTTCATATTGATTTCAAATTGTATTTTCAATTAATTTTACAATCATTATTTTTGTCATTACCATGGGTTTTATTTCCTCACAAGTTACATGTATAGGTCTTTCTACATGTATATTTTCATCTTTGTTTTAGAATTGAACTCTGCACAAAAATGTCTTAAATTTACTGCTGTCATTTCAATTATAAAACGTAATCTAGTTTGAATGGTTTTTTTTTCCATCTCCATAATTATTGTCTACTTATTTTCTGGGGCTCACAGCTAGAGCAATAGAAATCCTTTTCAT
Source organism: Heliocidaris tuberculata (assembly GCA_025618425.1). Lineage (NCBI taxonomy): Eukaryota > Metazoa > Echinodermata > Echinoidea > Camarodonta > Echinometridae > Heliocidaris > Heliocidaris tuberculata. Next base: position 13,738,348 of record CM046840.1, read on the forward strand.
TGTGTTGAGTGGTAGGTCGGCACCTGTTGAAATATGTTTCTTTCCTTTTTTCTCTTTCTGAACAAAATATGCTGTTATTAAAATATATATAAATTATATATTCAATCTGGAAGATGAACTCGTTTGCCTACATTTTTTTCTTCAAAACTTAATGTAATTTAACATGTGTTTGCTTACATTTCAAGGAAATATCGTGTAGGGTAATTTGATTACATACCGATTTTTCAGTACATGTATATGTATGGAAGATAAGTTTTGAAATGGGTAGTGCAACATGTGGAGAGAGATAGAGCGAGCGAAATGGAGTAAAAGATAGGGAAAAGGAGCTCAGTGAAAAAAGCAAGGTGTATATGGCCTATTGAGAGAGAGAGACAGACAGGAGAGAGAGCGAGAGAGAGAGGACAAAGGATGGGGGGGGGGGGGGGAGGGGAGAAGGAGCAACATGATGTGTTATAAAAAAGGAAAAAAGGGCAGTTTAAAATCATTTTTGATATAAACAATTCTAGTTTTTAGTTATTTGATTCATTCGCATAATTGGTGATCATGGTTTTTTTTTGTTGTTGTCATGATAGGGCTATTGCCTTTTGTTATCAAATAAGGTTTTAAAAAAAACAAATTTTCTCTGAATCTTATTGATACGTACGGTAAAATCTGTTACGACTTGAATCGAGTCTAACGCTAGAAATTTCATGATTATTTTTTTTGCTTTAAAGTGATTGTCCCAGGTCTCTCACGTATCTCACGATGGAGGTCACAGCCGATTATTTGGAAAAGAAGCTTCGCGATGAATTTCTGGCAACCCATGTGGTAAGAGGCGAACTCATTTAGGAGAAAAATAGGATTGTGGAACTAGTTGAATAGTGCTGTGGAGAACAGTGTAGTCCCACATATTGCGATGTACCGTACCGACTACCGGTATGTCACTTCGACTCGTTCGAGCATGTGTGATGTAACGAACTCAAATGTTGGTTGGACAGTCTTCAGACAAGCATGTCAATAAAGGAGCTAGGAAAAAAGATAATTATCTTTGAAATATTAGTGAAATGTGCCATTAGATACATTAGATAGAATTGAAATATTCAGGCTTAAACTGAAAAATATGCATACAGTTTAAACAAGCAATTTTGAATTTAAGTTACTTTTGTCAATTTAAATTTTTAATTTATTTTAATTATGGAATATGGGCATGATGGGGGGGGGGGGGGGCGGTGACCGCATACAGCCATGCACTTTGTGCTAATTGATTTGTTTATGATGGGGGACCCAAGGCTACACACTTTACCAGCTGCTAAAAAGTTATTTTATTCAGACTCAGAGGTTTATCAGTGTTTATGCAAATTTCTTTAAATTGGTTCTACATCGGTAGGATGGGGGGGGGGGGGGGGGGGGGGGGTTGTATTTCCGGACAGGCGGACACTTAACAAAAATTAGCCTGTCAATTTTGCTGTCAGATATTTTACGAAAAACATGCATCAAGTAACACTAAAACCAGTGAATATTTACAATTCACATGATTTTCAACCTATCCTGTGAAAGATTTGTGACAATTTGCATGAAAAGCTGTTCGATTAACTGTTTAATAATGACCTGTCCGGATTAACAACCTGTCCGGAATTATGTCTTGGTATACATATTCTGAAGTTTGATCGCTGAGAAAATTACGATGGACGAATGTCAGTTACATTCATTTTCAAGATGACGTCGATGCCCGTGTAAAATTTTGTTCACAAAATGAAAAGGTCCTAAAGCTACGCACACGCAATAAATGAATGCAAATCTTGATTTTGAAGCTGACTAAATTTCACCCCGATTTCCAAATAGTGATCACAAAAGTAGAGGGAAATCAATCATTCTTTTTGGCAAACGTAAATGATATTCTTGTTGCTTAGTTATAGCAGAAATTTGGCACATTGAATGCGTCGCATTGTGTGTATTTGCGGGGTACGTAGGGCCTGCGCAGCTTTAGAACTCCATGCCATACCTTCTACATGAGGTGTCATGGTCTAGTGGATACGTCACCGGACTGTGCATCACATGGTTTGTGCTTCGAGTCCTGCCGCGGCACTAATGTCCTTAGGCAACACATTGTCTACATTTGCCACTCTCCACCCAGGTGAAGTAAATGGGTGCCTAATTCCAGGGAGCTCCAGGTACAAATCTACTTAGTCAGAATCTGCATGATTAGTTTGGTTGCTTTTTTTCCAAAACGGGAAAAGGAAAGATTAAAATTTGGGTTCTAGGACACCTACCCCTTGGATCGACAATCACCCCCCGGATAACCACCCCTAGGGCAACCACCCTCTAGGACACCTACCCCCTAGACAACTACTCCCTGGACAACTACCCCCCCGGACAACTACCCCTTGGATCGACAACCACCCCCCGGATAACCACCCCTAGGGCAACCACCCTCTAGGACACCTACCCCTAGACAACTACTCCCTGGACAACTACCCCCCGGACAACTACCCCCCCCCCCCCCCCGATTCTGGGGTAGTTGTCCGGGGGGGGGGGGGGGAGTTATCGGGGTAATTGTTATTTTGTGGGGGGGGTAATTGTCCAGGGGGTAATTGTCCTAGGGGGTAGTTTTGTCCAGGGAGTAGTTGTCCTAGGGGGTAGTTGTCTGGGGGGTAATTGCCCTGGGGGTGGTTGTCCTAGGGGGTAGTTGTCTGGGGGGTACTTGTCCGGGGGGTACTTGTCCTAGAGTGTGGTTGCCCTAGGGGGTAGTTAGTGGGGGGTAATCATCCTAGAGGGTAATTGTCCCGGGGGGTAGTCGTCCTAGAGGGTGGTAGCCCTAGGGGGTGGTTAGCCTAGGGGTGGTTATTCGGGGGTGGTTGTCCAGGGGTAGGTTTCCAGATACGGAAAATTTGTACTTAGATATTAAGAAAAATCTTTTACCTCACTAGATGGCATCTCATATCCATGATTTGAAAGGTAATTTGATGAAAATAATGCGTTTTGCTAGCATCGCCGATATTTTTCCCGTGTTGTAGCGCCAATTCAAACGACTCAAATTCACCAGTGCACCATCACTGTTACCGCCGATAGTTTCCCCGGATAGGTGTACAGCGGGGGGAAACTGTCGGCGGTACGGTCCTAGTGATTGCGCACTAGTGATGTCAAGTAATTTGAATCGCTGCGCTACAACACGGGCAGAATATCAGCGATGCCAGCAAAGCGCATTTGTTTTCATCAAATTACTGGTCTAATCGTGGATATCGGATGCCATCTTGTGAGGTAAATTTTTTTTTTAAATATTTAGATACAAATTTTTATCTTTCCTTTTTCCGTTTTGAAAAAAAAGCAACCAAACTAATGAAGATTCTGACTTAGTAGATTTGTACCTGGAGCTCCATCACCTATTTTTGATACTCTTATTCTAGACAGAAAAATATGTCTGTTATGCAGGGGTCACACCTTTGGTCATCAGCTCAAAAGGAGTTGATGGGGGGCAAAAACTTGGAGATGTGTACTTAGGGTATCTTAGGGTATGCCACTTGGGTTTCACAGGGGGGGGGGGGGGCTTGGGTCAGATGTGTCCCCCCCCCCCCTTAAATCTTCCACTGGATAAATCTATCTGATGTTTCTTTGCAGGAAGTGATAGATGAAACTATGGGAGGATGCGGCCAGAAGTTCTCCACAGTCATTGTCTCAGAGAAGTTTGAAGGAAAGCCTCTGCTGCAAAGACACAGGTGAGCAAGCTTCTTCTAGGCAGGAAATTGTTTACTCTTGGTCCTAATTGAGTGAAATATTGTCTGTTTGAAATTGGAGCCAGAATGGCGTATCCTATACTTTAACACAGAGTTACAGCCCTTCTGGCTCTCAACAGAAGATATGGTCTTGCAACATCCCAGGGGAATGAATTAGGAGGATCAAACAATTTTGTAGGTTGAAAGTGTACAATGACACACGTACATGTATTATCCTGGCCATACTTTGGTGGAGAGAATACAGGCCCATGGTAATTTTTTGTTCATGAAATCCACCATGTTTGGTATTAGCACCAATGTTGTTAAATGCTGGAGAGAACCCTGCATGTGAAATATGTAGCAGCACCCTCTCAAATAATGAAAGCATTGATGAAAGATGAGAAAAATGACATCTGATGAAATGATAGTGAAGGACAAGTAAAAGTGATTCCTAGTTTCTCTCAAAAATTTGAAAAAAGGCCCCTGCTACAGAGACATGAGTGAGATATATAATACCCTCTCAAAGATGGTGTGGAGATGTCTAGTTGACATCTGATGAAATGATACCTAACGACAAGTAAACCTGATTCCTAATTTCTTGTCACCTCCCACTTTCTTTTTTTTCTACCTACCTTATATTTCGGGGAGGGGGGGGGGGGGGGGTTAACTTCTGGTTTGAAATCAGAATCTGAGGAAATTCAAGCAATGAAAGATACATGCCGTTTGACAAAAGTAATCTCATTAATATCTTGTCTATTGTGTTTTACAAGAAAGTGAACAAACTGGAATTTTGCACAAAATCTTAAAGACAATGATGTTCACTGAAGCATGACCTTGGAAACCTAACTAAGGTGTCATTGGAATTATGTACTGATCTTTCTTTTAGATGATATGAATTTTACTGGCGGAAAACGTATAGTCTATTTACATGTACAGGAATTATTCAAAGTGGATTTCCTTTTTTTTAAACGCCCAGTAGTACATACAATGTAGTACTCAAAAGTGCAATTCAATTTACGAAGAAAAGTTGTTGTTGAAATTGCCCCATGTCATTTGTATACCTGTGCAAGAAAAATACAAAATAAGAAATAGTATAGAGCCTTGTTCTCCTGACAAGAAATTAGGAATAGATTTTACTTGGCCTTCTAGATTTCATTGTATGTGGATACCTGGAGTAATAGATGAGAATGAAGATGAATAACAAATAATGAGATCTAGAGAGAAAAATAGAACAGAAAATGGCGAAAGGGGCGGGGGCAGTTTGAATTCCCTAAGATGTAAATGAAAATGTAAGTTTCATTTAAGATGCAAAAGCTATGAAAGAAGAAAATGTATGAGGATATGTCAAATATTAATGACCTTGCGATAATCTGTTTTTGGGGTGTATAAACTCATATTTAAAAGGGTAATCTTTGTGTTTTCATTTACATTGAAACCATCTACTTTCTCTCTCCCTCTCTCTCCCCCTCTCTCTCTCTCTCTCTCTCTCCCTCTCTCTCCCTTTCTCTCCCTCTCTCTCCCTCTCTCTCCCTCTCTCTCCCTCTCTCTCCCTCTCCCCCCTCTCTCTCTCTCTATCTCTCTCTCCTAACACCTCAAACAGGTTAGTAAATGCATGTTTAGCAGATGAACTGAAGACCATCCATGCCTTCTCCATGAAAACACTCACACCAGCCGACTGGAGTAAGAGGCAACAGCAAGCCAGCTGAGGATATCCCTCCAGAAGTGCTCTCAGGTAGACGTGTGATTCCTTACTGGATTCTGTTGAACTCTCAGGATACCAGAGAAAGAAAAATTACACTGGAGTGGTCAACGATGTAGCTCTAGAAAGCTCCAAATTAGCTCTGGTAAAAAACAAAAAAGAACACTAAAAATCACTGAGATAAAATCTCACACTAATTGCAGCAGATCAAAAAAAAAGTTCCTGTACTTTTTACACTTCTGGATACCATCAGGGGATATCCAGATCTATTTTCAGAACGGGTGGGGGAAGTTGGGGGCGGGGGTGGAAAACATATTTAATATGATCAAAAGCATATTGTATCCGAAACAGAGACTCAACATTGATCTGGGCCAACTCCGCCTGAAGGAAAATTCAGGCCTGTCTAAATAGCGAGACCGAGTAAGACAAGAGAGCTTGAATCGTTTGCAAGTATTTTGGTGAAGTTTTGCATTGGGTACAGGATTCTAAACACTTATTTTCATGGTTGCCTAAGATAGTTACTGAATAGGTAACGATGAAAGTTTCAAGACTTGGTATTCCACAAAGAACGATATGGAGGGCTATTAAGAGGTCCTATGTGTCGCCAGCGCTTCAAGTCTACATGGAAACCTAATCCATGCATGGTGCCTACTTAGGTTTGCGGGCCAAGTTAGCCCATCCCAACATGGGGGCTGAGAATGATTTTTCTTTATGGCTAGAGAAATAGTCCGTATAGGGACAGGAGAGGATGGGATGGGGGATAGGGGGAAAGATGGCAAAAACATTTCTTAAGCGCACATACATGTACTGGGGGTCAGGGGCAGATCCCGGATTTTGTAAAAGTGGGGGCACATACAAATGTACCAAAATATTCTGACAAGGAAAAAAAAAGGTTATTTGATCTTTTTTTGATCCACTTTTCCTACAGAATTATTCTCTGACAAGCAAAAAAAAAAGTTATCACTTTTAAAAGGGGGGCACAATGTATACTTTTCTTTCAAAAGGGGGGGGGGGGGGGTGTAGAGCCCACAAATGTAAATATAACCACAAATGTAAAAACATTGCACCCGCAAATGTCAAAATAACCACAAATTTCATAACATGTCAACCACAAGTGTAAAAATGGAAATTTTTACATTTGTAGGCGAAATGTTTTTACATTTGTGGTTAAACAGATTTTTACATTTGTGGGTGATTTTTTTTACATTTGTAGTTATTTTTACACTTGTAGTTGACATGTTATGACATTTGTGGTTATTTGACATTTGTGGGCTCTACAGGGGGCACAGGCCGGAATTGCCCTCCCCCTAAATCTGCCACTGCTGGGGGTGGTACAGAAGTTCAAAGTTCATGAGAGTGCTTTTGCTTCCAGCAGTTCAGAAATTGTCCCCATAGACCTCCAAATGACCCCAGATTTTTTTTCACTGAAATTTGAAAAGACCCCTGAGGAAAAAAAAAAAAATCAAATTTGATTGTTGTCAAATTCTAAGTTGATTCCCTACTTATTTGGGAAAGACCTGCCCCCAGTGCACCCTTGCCTCAACCCCACCCACCCCAGGATATAACATTCCACCTTCTAGGACAAGCTAGAAATTGTCATGACCTACTCGACCTTGTGTGAAGGAAATGCTCTCTTCCTGACTATCTGGATACATGCCAGATGTATGTAATTTCAGATCTAGGGATGTCCATTCTTTCCTGAGTTACTACTTTAGATCTAGGGATGTCCATGTCTTTTCCATTTCCTGAGTTACTACATCAGATCTAGGGATGTCCATATCTGTTCCATTTCCTGAGTTACTACATGGCCTGCACGTGACACCACCCTGTGAAATCAAGAATGCACATAGAATACAATGACCTACATGTAATATATAAGGTGCTCCACTGGTATATGTTACTTCCTTTGCATGTATTGCAAAAATAACAGTTTTGCAGTTTTTGATACCTGCTTTCATATATCATTCATATAATTTATGAATATTAACATGAAGAAGTATGGTATCGGTAGGTTGTCTATAAATTATGATGAGAAACTACCATCAACAAAATTAGGGGTGTTTCCATTTGGTGACCCACTCTTTTCTGACACCCCTGACACCCTTTTTCTGACACAGTTTTTTGTCATTCACTTTGTACACGGCCGGTTCATGGGGCTTTTTCATGAGACAGTTTCTGTGATTGGCCTATTTGCTATTGAATATTCATTAGCTATCTTATTGATTTTTCTGTTTATGTTTTTGTCGCACGAAGAATACAATAAACTTTTTCAAAAGTTCCTGAAAATGACTCTTTCTAGCGAGAACATTTTAAAATGAGTCAACTACTGTAGATGCCATATATTTCGCGGGGGTTTTATTTTCGCGAATCGCGAGTGGGTCGCGAATTTAACAACACGCCAAAATATTGCCAACATAAGAAGTTGGTTGAATTTGTTGTCTCCTGGTCAGAAATTCACCACTTCGTTTTGCAAAAGTACATGATCACCGCTGTTTGTAGATTTGAGAATTTTCCGACCGCGAATTCAATTACTCGCAAAATAGTCTGGTTAGTCCGATTCGCAAAAATTTTATGGCTTATACAGTATGTGATCTCTGAGGTGTGTATTTTGATTTGGTAATATTGGAATGTTACGAAACTGACGTATATTTGTTCTCAGGACCATGTTTTTAGGGGCTGACAGGGTCAAACTCTTTATTTCAAGTTTAGCGAAGGTGATCGCAGCCAACGTTGCTGATATGGGATCACATCACGACTGCTACGTAAATGGGGTCGGGCTAACTCGGCACTAGGGCAAACTCGGCACTGCGCGGTGACTAGGTTTCAAGAGTTGAAGTCCACGCTACGCACCATACCCTTTTTTAGCCTTAAATGTCATGTTTTGCATAATTTTACTTCTTGAAATTGTCAACATTACTTCTTTGCTAATCATTTTACACAGTGATATCAAATAATTTGAATTTAAGTGTTTTGAAATGTGTAATTAAATGCGAAATTCAACACAAGTGTTCGCGATCACTTTAACTCTCTGGTCTCACTCCGCGGCGATTTTCCGCCAAGGCCGAGTTAGCCCTAGTGCCGAGTTAGCCCGCATCCGTGGCGTGATGTAGCTGTATGGATGCGGGCTAACTCGGCACTAGGGCGAACTCGGCCTTGGGGGAATTTCGCCGCGGAGTGAGCACAGAGAGTTAAAGTGATCGCAAACACTTGTGTTGAATTTCGCATTTAATTACACATTTCAAAACACTTAAATTCAAATTATTTGATATCAGTTAGTAAAATGATTAGCAAAGAAGTAATGTTGACAATTTCAAGAAGTAAAATTATGCAAAACATGAAATTTAAGGCTAAAAAAGGGTACGGTGCGCAGCGTGGACTTCAACTCTTGAAACATAGTCACCGCGCAGTGCCGAGTTCGCCCTAGTGCCGAGTTAGCCCGACCCCAGCTGTATGATAAGCCACAGAGCTTCGCTAAACTTGAAATAAAGAGTTCGACCCTGTCAGCCCCGAAAAACATGGTACTGAGAACAAATCTGCGTTGGTTTCATAACATTTCAATATTACCAAATCAAAATACACACCTCAGAGATTACATAGTTGACTCATTTTAAGATGTGCTCGCTAAAAAGAGTCATTATTAGGAACTTTTGAAAAAGTTAAACGTATTCTTCGCGCAACGAAAAGATGAACAAAAAAAAAAATCAATTAGATAGCTATGAATATTCAGTAGCAAATAGGCCAATCACAGAAAGTGTCTCATGGAAAAAGTCTCGTGAACCGGCCGTGTACAAACTGAATGGCAAAAAAGTGTGTCAGAAAAAGTGTGTCAGGGGTGTCAGAAAAGAGTGGATCACCAAATGGAAACACCCCAAAATTAGCAACTCAGTATTCATATGATTAGTTAACTCAAATATCATAGCATTCCATGATTGCAGAAAATTGCTCTTTGTTTAAAGGTACATGTAGCTTCATGCATTTGCAAGCCATGCACAATTCTTATAGGGAATCACATGGTTTCTTCTGCTTTATATACTTAATGTCGTGTGTAAAATATTAGAATCAAGATTTTTTAGAATTTATTTTGAAAATATTAAAATCTAAAGGCACCCTTCTCTCTGTTGTGTAAATTTGTGCAGGCCGAGAAGGGGCGATTCTGTGCTGATCGAGTGTCCTGTACCACATGTGACATTTATCAATACATTTCATCCACAAATGCGAAATTTCTTGATATGACCAATGTCTATAGGTGGCGATACCAGAAAGTACCATTATTCAGTGGTCATATCGAGAGATGCTTCATTTTTGGATGAAATAAGTGGAAAAAAGACATATGTCGTATGGGACACTCTGCACGGAATCACCCCAAAAAGGCCTAAACAGTGCAATAATGTATTGTGTGTCCAGAAGAATGTCTTAAATCTCTACTGTCTTTAGTTACAACTAATTTACAGCAATGTAAGCAGGTGATAAAGATGTTATTAAAATTCTTCATCAATCCCCAATTCTTAGGTATCCCGGCTTGGTTAGTTGAACTACGGTGGAAACTCACTATAACGAGGACCTTGGGGCCATGAAAATTACCTTGTTATACAGTGGAATCTCGTTATAACGAGGTCCTTGGGACCAGAGAAATTACCTCTTTATATCGAAACCTTGTTATATCAGGGCCAAAATACAATAGAATACAAAGAGATGGGACCAGGAAAATCACCTTGTTATAACGAGAGTTTGTTATATCAGTGCTCTTTATAACGAGGTTCCACTGTATCAGGAATGTCCTTATATCAGGGTAAAAAAACAAAAGAACATAAAGACCTGGGACCAGCAAAATTACCTTCTTACATCAGGAATCTTGTTACATCAGAGCTCTTTATAGTGAGTTTCCACCGTACTAACCATATGAAAGAAAACTTTGTCATTACTGGTTTGTAAATTTTCTTTCATGTAAATTTTTCAGAAATATATAGGCAATGTTCACACAGAGAATATAGTATACATCATGTTTTGCATAGATAGCAGAAAGCAGCTCTAAATTGGTTACTCTACTATTTTGCTTATCGTGGTTGGGTATATCTGACAAATAATGAGACTTCAAGTCTCATTTTTCATTTTTCATGAGACATTCAATGGAATAAGCAGAGTATCATCATTGTCTTACATTATGAATTGTTGGAGAACAGTGTTAAATCTTATTCTTTTGGCATCAGATTTCATGATTATGTATCCTGTAGAAACTAGAAAGTTCCCTACTATGAATAAGCCAAGGGCGGACGGGGGAGGTGGGGGGGGGGGGGGGGGGGGGGGGAGGGGGGGGGGAGGTCTTCAGGGTCTGGATGCCTCCCTCTGCTTGTCAATAGGACCCCCTTTTTACAATATCCTGGAGCTGCCTCTGTTGTAAGCTGTTGGGAAATGTAATTTCTTACTTATGATTGCAACTGATCTTACCTAAGGTGTATCTTTTTATATTAAATTCTGGTGAGAGAAGCCAGCTGTAAATATTAAGCAACTGCATTCTGCCAGAAATCATGTTGTTTAGTCTGTTCGTTTTTTTCTCTCAGTTCCCAGAATCCTTGTAATGGTACAGCCTATTTCACCAAATATCAGGTTGGTTGCCCCCGAGCAAGAAATTTCGTCTACAGTGCTACTCTCCACCCAGGTGGAGGGAGCTGGGGAGCGTTTCATCAAGCGTTTTGTCAGTGATCTTTATCCGACAACTGTTATAAGCTACTGAAATCCTTGCATTTGATTGGCTGAGAGCAAATTTGTCGGATAAAATATCTGACAAGTCCTTTCATGAAACGCTCCCCTGGTATGATGCGAAGGTCAATGTGCTTTAGCAAAAAAGAGACTAGCTGGTATGCTCCCCAGGGAATGGAGAATGTGCACGGTAATGTGCAGAATAGTAATTTAATCCAGCAACCGGGGTAATAATAATAGTAATAATAATAATAATAATACTGATAATAAATAAATGTAAGCGCTTTGGTCAGTGGTTTCTGGTAAAGCACTTTATAAGAAACAGTTATAACGTCACTGGTTTTTGCAAACCGACCTACGTAGGCGCATAGGCGAGATGCGTCGGTTTGCGACACCAGCGACGATAAGTAGATTAGGTTGATATCCCCAATACACACATAAAGGGGAAGTTCACCGTGACATGAAGTTTGCTTTGATGAAAGTATCTAAATAGGCAGACATATCAGTGCCTTTTGAAAAAGGGCAGAAGATAGAGGAAACCAGATGTTAGGCAGCTATATAGGCACAGGAAAATCCAAATGAAAAGTGGGAGGGAACAGAAGCAGAGCGAAGGAGATGGAGATGTACATGTATAGAAGAGAGTGAGTGGTAAAAAGCAGCAGATAGGAAGAGAAAAGACAAGCATGGAGTAGAAGAAGAAGAAGGAAAGGGATAGAACAGAAGAAATTCCAGAATAAGTGATGGAGTGTTCAAGTTGTAATCAATCAAACCCAAATGGCGACTCTGTGGTTTCCTTTCTAAGCAGCCCTCCATTCATTTTGTAGTAGTTAACAAACCACGTCTTTCCATTTTTAAGAAAGACAAACTACTTTTAAAAATGATATTAATCAGGTCTAGAAGTAGCTTTCGGAACTCTGTTACAACACACTTGCTGAGTAAATCGTAAGTTAAAAACATCCATGCAAATAATTTGTATACATGTATGTATAAGAAATGTATTTAACATCATCACTTTCTCTGTTTGTACTTTATTGTTAACTATTATTATTTTTGGTAATAATTGTATGCTGAAGTTTACCGAAATACTTGTTTTTTTCTGTGGTGGGTCAGGCTCGACTAGCACATGTGCTAGTATCTGGCCCCTTTTTACCAACCAATGCTTTTCTTCCTATATATAAATATCAGGGGTCCGCTCGCTAGTCATAAGGACTGCTATTCATAAAAAAATAATTATTCATGAGGACCGCTTTTCATAAGACATAAGGGTCGCTATTCATAAGGGTCATTATTCATAATGTCCACCATTCATAATAAGACAAGGGTCGCTATTCATAATCGAAGAAGAGGGTTACTATTCATAATACCAAATCAGGGTCGTTAATCATAAGGGTCCCTATTCATAATCGAAGAAGAGGGTCGCTATTCATAATTGAAGAAGAGGGTCGCTATTCATAATCGGAGATGAGTGTCGCTATTCATAATCGGAGTAGAGGGCCGTTATGCATAATAGAAGAAAAGGTTAGCTATTCATAATAGGTGAAAAGAGGGTCGCTATTCATAATTCAATTCAATTTCAATTTAAAGACATTTATTTCCAACACTTTTCAATATAAGTGTACAAAGTAGTAAATGAGCAAAATATTGTACATGTATTTTTAACAAAAATATGACAAAATATATGTGGTACATACATAGTTGGAGGACACACCTCTAAAAGCAAAAGCTTGAGGCCAGGGTGCCCTTAGTTCATAATACAGAATAGTACATATTAAATATATAAAAAGAAAATAACTACATACAAAAAAAGAAAAAGATAACATTCCTAGATCGCTGGGCTTGATTGGAGGGAAAAAGAAAATAAGAAAGGGAAAAAAGAGAACCCCCCCCCAAAAAAAAAAAAAGAGGGGGGGGGGGGAGAATGGAGGTGCAACATAAAAAAGTACGGAAAAGAGAAATATTCACGAAGAAGTAGAGAGAAGAAAGGGAGAGAATAGACCCAATGGAGGGTGGGGAAGTGTCTTAAACCATATTATTTAAGATGAAGTGAAATGTTTTTTCATCCTCCTTGAGAAGCTGGCAAGAGATGCGGAGTATTTTATTGTGTCCGGGATAACGTTCCACAGCTTAGGTCCCGAGTACCGGATGTTATGTTGGAATAATAAGGTTCTGTGCTTGGGTAGATGGATGTGATTTGCGTGTCTAGTTTCGTATTAATGAGTAGTAGAATTTAATTGAAAGAGGTTACAAAATTCGTCAGGAAATAAATTATTTGTACATCTGTACATAAATATACTTTGTTGATGTTTGTTTATATCGGTACATTTTGGTATGTTAAATTGTTTGAACAAATGGTCGACGTGACAACGGGGAGCGGTACCTGTAGTTACACGAATTATTTTTTTGTAGAGTGATTAGTTTGTGTAATTTGGAGGTTGTAGAGTTCCCCCAGGCTAGGTTGCAGTATGATAGATATGGTAGGATAAGAGAATTTTAAAGCATACGGAGGATGTTGTTTGGTAAAATGTGCCGCAGTCTAGGAATGATCTTGTCGGTGATTTTACCGAAAATTTGCTCTCAGCCAATCAGATGCGAGGATTTCAGTAGCTTATATCAGGGCCCAGGAGAGAAGGGGGAGAGAGAAATAAAAAAAACATAAGCCAATTTATACTAAAACTAAAACACTCACACGAGGCGTCATTTACTGGAGTTAGGACCACGTGATCAGTGAGTGGTTTAAAAAGTGATTGCAAAATGAACAGTGCAAACAATACTTCTAATAATAAAGCGTATAGGTTAACTCCCTCCACAGCCTCGATTGGCGTAGGTATGACGCAAATGAAATTACGCATGAAGTGAGCCGGACTTTACAGTAAAATGGCGTGACAGTTGCAACTTCTAAACTACGCCAAAACCAAGTGCATTAAACTGGGGCTACTGATGAAAGAGTCATATATATATATATAAAGTAGTGTTTAAGAGAAATGAAGATAAAGAAAAAGAGACAGAGGGAGAGAAAGACACCAAAAAGAGTGAAGAAAGTCAGAAAACTCTCATTCTACAGGTATGAGATGATTGCGTTTAAGGTTTACAGACAAGTATTTTAAGAGGCATTTCCAAAAATATTCCTGTCCCTGGTCATCATCTTCCACCCATACTACGTATGGCCCTTGTCCTCCCATGTACAACCTCACAAGAAATGGCATCTCATCGTATTCAATGTTCTCCAGGTAAACCTGTTCTCTGTCAGGGTATCGTCCACTTGATCTATTGCCATACGGAAACATTTCAAGAACCAATCATCAGCAATAGCCGCTTTACTCAGTAATACAAGTATCTTAAAGCTTCTTATCAAGACGTGGTCTATTGCTTCCAAGCGATGCATGCCTAGGGGCAGATCGTTTTCGGTGAACACGTTTCGACTTTCCTTGTAGTATGGCAAGAGTCTCTGAAATGTTGGTTTCAGGTGATCATGAATCCATTGCTCATCATCCGGTGTCGATATGACGTGCACGTCAAACTCATAATCCTTACGATCATGTTCGTCCAGGATTTCTTTGTAACCTAATATGGTTATTCGGAGAAGGAAGAGTCTGTACCGTATTATCCATCTGTAGTGGTACACGATGACGATGATAATAACAATGATGACGACAAAGACTGTTGAGGCATACTTGGCGAATTTCTCAGTGCAGAGACCATTTGGTTCGATGGATACCAATGCCTCTCCCCTGTAAGGTTTCAAGGAAGAAAACGAGCATGTTGTTTCTTTTTCATTTTGGACATCTATGGATCCACGGAGCCACTTGATCAACCACTGTGATTTGCAGGAGCATTCTATAGGATTTTGTGATAGATCTATTGAAGATGACGTGGTTGATATTGGAGAAAATGTTGTCTGATTGAATTCACTTAGCTGATTTCTTGCAAGATCAATAGAAGTTATCATCTGCGTTTCAGCAAATAAAGTTTTATCGATACAAAACAATACGTTCTTTCCAATCAAAAAGATATTCAGATGATCGAGGTTGTCCAAAATATGCAACGGAAGTATTTGTAAGTTATTGTTTTCCAGCGACAGAAAAGTCAGTGAGGTCGTCCAATCAAAGGCACCTGGTTCGATTGAGGAAATTTGGCAGTCGCTCAAATCTAGGATTTGTAACGCTAAAAGGTCGTTAAAAACCCCAGACGGTAATTTGAGTAGGTGATTTTGTCTCAGCGTGAGATACGTCAGATTGTTAAGTCCTTGGAACAGAGACATATTTTTAGATGAATCCCATAATTCCCGCATTATAACATACGAGTTACATAAATCAATGTAGTTGAGAGATGGTGTGTATTGAAATGTTTTGCCCAGAATGAAAACAGACGGAGATGCCAACCAGTAGTAAGGTTTCATGTGGTAAACGAATGTTTTCACAAGTGGAGCGTATAAGGTCACTAATTTTCTGATGAGATTAAGAGATACATTTAACGTTTGTAAGTTGTCAAGTCCAAAGAGATTTGTTATTGTCAGGATTATAGCGTTGTTAGCCAGGTCCAAAAACGTGAGATTAGTCAGACCCTTAAATGTAGATTGATTAATGTTCTTCAGGTTATTCTCTGTCAAAACCAGCTCCCGAATATCAACCTTCCAGGATGATCCTGAAGGATTGATATCCTCTATATCTGTGTCACGTACTGAAAGGCTTCGGAATTCCGTCATGCCATCAAAGAAGTCAGGCTCCAGAATTCCTATCGGAAAGGTCACGAGTTTCTTCTTGTAAACGGATGTCCAATTAGCAAAGATGGACGGGTAACACTTGAAATCAGTTTGTTGGAGCCTTATGTACGAAAGCTTTTTATTGCGTAAAGGATCGAAAAAGTGAACAGGAATATCACTTATATGTAATACAACCAGATATAATTCATCTATCTCAGATTTAGCGATGCCCGTAAACCGGTGTGTTGGCTCAGTCAGTAGAGCGTCCGCCTCACAACCGGGAGGTCGTGGATTCGAACCCCGGCCGCGTCATACCAAAAGACGTTAAAAGATGGGAGTTGCTGCTACCTTGTTTGGCGTTCAACAATAAAGGATAGAGAAACGTCGATCTGGCGCTGCTCAGTGGCTGCCGGGCTCACGATCAATTGGGCAAAAAGAATTTCCATTTCGGTTTAACTTAATAAAATTTGGAGTGGACTTTAAAAGATTATTATTATTATTATTATTATTATTATTATTATTATCATTATATTCTTCCACGCTTGAAATGGAAGTCCTGATTGCCATAAGAGCCCTAATCCCAAAGCACGAAAGGGAAAAGCAGCAACAACGTCAGGATCAATTTCTCTGAAATAATTCCCTCCTACATACGCAGTGTTTGTCCCGCAAGGAAACCTTAGCACGTCCGCTGAAATTTCTTGCAATTTGTTATCACTTATTTGGTATTTAGTGATCTTTTAGGACATTTGGAAATGTTGATCAATGTCAATTCATTCTTACTCAAATCAAGGTTTTGTAGCTGGGGTAAGAAACCGAGGGTATCATTTGGGAAGTATGCTAAATTACAGTTTCTAAGGGACAGAGTCGACAACATTTTTAACTTCTCAAAAATATCACTTCCGGGTAAGCTGAAAATGGGGTTGTTGTCTAGTGACAAGCTGATCAATTGGCCTAGAGGATAGAAGGTCGCCATGTCTATAAAGTCAATGAGATTGCTAGACAGGTCTAAATTCTCCAGGAGAGAGTACCTGAAGAACAACTTATTCAAGAGGCTTCGGATGAGGTTTGACGACAGAACAAGAGAAAGCAGGTCATGAGGAAGGTCCTTAGGTACATCTTTCTACTGCCTCACTGAGCAATCGGCCATGTTCTTCAATACATCCTCAGAACAAGCACTGCTAGTCAAAGTACGGTTGACGTTACCTGCTAATACGTGTTCATCTTGTGCCTGGATCTTCGGTTGCGGGAACACCATGATGGGTGAACACAGGATGAAGATAGAAAAATTGTAAAATTATCACCCACGTCATGATGATGTATTACACTCGTCGACAGAATCGGTTTGGGCTATAGAAACAGGTTTTGTGTTCTTCTCCAGCGATTATTAAGCACATTCGTTAAAAGTATTTATATGACAATCCTCTGTTATAGTAGGCCAGCCAAACATCAAAAAAGGCTCTAGAAAAAGATTCGACAGCATTTTGGGGTAATGCTCGGCATCCATGCTAAAACTCTTGCAAAAATTCTGAGGAATAAGGTACGCGCGGATGCCAAGCGCATATTTGCCTAAAAATGCCATTTTGGGCTTAAATTTTTTTAAAAAGATTGTCAAAAATCACGATTTTTAATTTTTTGACCTAATATGTAATACCTGATAAAGACCTTTCAAGTGATATCAGATTTATTTTGAGTTTGAAGTTATAAACCTGATTAATATGCAATTGAAAATTGGATATTACACATACATGTATGGCGTAATGAAACATAAAACTGTGATTTACTCAAAATAATAGGTTGTGAAAACTACCAATATTTCAAAGTTTTTTACCCAACGTAAATTTGTCCATTTAAACGCCTTTTCTTGATTGAACATATCATGTATATTGTCATGTCACACACAGAAAAGAAATTATCCGATAAGGAGATAGATAACTCATTTTATGTTATCCCGAATGGAATGATGTATTTTTACTGGATGCGCATTTGGAATGAAAAAACAATATTTGAATGTAAATCTAGAGTGTAGATGTACATAAGGCATTTATCCCATGTGTTATCAGTATAGTCTATGGGCCAAAAACTGAAATGTCCTCACCCTCTTAAAAAATATTCTTAAATGAATTTTTTTTCCTGTTAGATGGGACCATTAACTATAAAAATATGCTTCTTTACCCTAAATTAAGAGGTGGGCGTGACCACAAGGGCTACTGCCATGGCAACGGATCAAGAACAATATAATTTCAGAAAATGTCATGTATTCGTGATTAAGAAAGTACAAAGACATGTTGTAACATTTAAGAATAATGTATCAAAAGTTTCTCACTTGATTAAAACCCAAATAGAGTTATAAAAAGTGTCCATCATGTTTGAAAATGGCTGTTGCTATGGAAGTAGTAAGAAAAAAACTCACATTTGAGCAAAAAAACCCATGATGCTACCGAAAAAAAAAATTAGGTAAATATTGATATTGACCATTATTATTTTCTCTTTTACAGGACACTCACTTATCATATATTATTTTAGTAAAGGGATGGTGGATGTGAACACTACATGTGTAGGCTGTTACCATGGTAACAAATATATTTATTATGTTTTATTTCTAACAAAATGTTGTATTTCTAACAAAATACTATGCTTGTTTTCAGCATGAAATAATGGTAAAAATCTAATAATTTTTGCCGCCTGATTATATTCAAAATCTTAGTTGATTGGAGTAGAGCTAAATTTGATTTACAAAAAAAGCTGTTGCCATGGAAACAGAATGTTAATGAAGATGAAATATTTCAACCAAAGAAAGAAATGTGACCTACCAATACAAAATAAGTGTTAAACAAACAAAATTTGAACAATATCAAATGAATCATATATTATTTTTCCCCTTAGCTATCAGAATCAGCCTGTTTGCCTTAAAGGCCAAGTCTACCCAAATAAGGAGTTGAGTTGAATCAGTAAAGTAAAATTAAATAAAGCAGTAAAAAAAAAAAATTTTTTTAAATCAAAATCGAATAGAAATAAGAAATTTACAGCATTTTGAAGTTTAGCATTTTTTTGTGAAACAGCGATATTCATAACATAGGCTTTTTACGAATTAGTGATCTGATGATGTCAAAAACTCACTTTTCCCTTTGTATTTTATTATATGAAATTTCAAATATTTCATTTTTTTCATAGATGTGTATAAAGATTCTCTTCATTGTATCACAATAAGTTATAATAATGATGATCGTACACACTCTATGAGGAGTCAAACTTTGTTTTACATTCTTAGAGAAGAAAGTTGAAATATTTGAAATTTCATATAATAAAATAAAAAAGGAAAAGTAAGCTCATGACATCATCGGCTCAATAATTTGCATACAGCCCATGTTATTCATATCACTGTTTCATGAAACAATGCAAAACATTAAAATGATATAAATGTCTCGTTTTTTATCCGATTTTGATGAATTTTTAACCTTTTTTGGATTAATTTTACTTCATTGATTCAACTCAATTTTTGCGGTGAACTTGGCCTTTAAAGTTAGTTGTGGATGTGTTCCTCATGGACGTTGCATGGTTAATAATGAGTTACACATCACGAAACTATTGGAATTTGAAAATTACCACACATTCCTAATTGAACAAAATGCAAGGCAAATGACAGATTCTTAATATACATGTATATAATCTGAGCTTTCAATTCAAATCTTTCTAGATATTAGAAAGAAGTGTTTTGACTAAACAGTGTCAAATTTTTTTGCTCGCTCACAAACTTTAAAAAACTGTAAAGCTGATTTTTAGCTATACAGACATTAGCGCCCACCCCATCACAATTATGTCTGCATGGCTTTCATCATTTGGTCGACCACTCTGATCGGACCTTTATTGTCAGAGATACAGAACTTATGGATGATTAAAAACCTTCTCTTTTAATATATGTGCAGGTTGATGCTAATATGGAGCTTATTAGCAGAGCAACAAAATACTCTCAAAGTACACTAATAAATCAAGTTCAAAAAATAAATGAATAAATAATTACTTAAAGTCTACAAATGAAATGATTATACTCATTCTGCAAAATAATTCAAAGATTAATCATCAGTTTTTAACATTATACTTATAATTATTTAAATAAAGCTGAATCACATTTACCCCAAAATGTAAGTCACAATTTGCGATATTGCATACTGAATCAGAGGTTTAAAAATTCTTTGATATCTGGGCTTTTCTTTTAATTTGTCGTGCAAAAGCCAAACTTTATTTCATTTTTATAATATAAGTTATCATTAACTATAACTGGAAAAATGATTCATTATAACATTTATATGTATCTTTATGGTTCATTATAAATTCACTGTGCGGTCCACAAACATGGAATTTTCCTTTCAAAAAATATAAAGTCATATGAATGCAATGGGTCAATATCCGGGAGTTGGAACATCATATCAGAAAGTGAGAGAAATAAACAGGAATATACAGTGATGATTTGTCATGTATCCATACAGAGATAATGGAATTCTATACTCTTGGGAAGAGCAGACTTAAGTATTAAGAGGGTTATGAGAAGACAATACTCTGTATGATATTGTGTATTGTATTATGTAAACATAACACAACCAGGACTCTATAGTGGAGTAATGTACATTTATCCTATAATATGCAAGTCAATGAATGTGCAAATCTGTGCAATTTTTTTTTTTACCATCCAGACAGCAGTTTAATCTTTGTTGGGGTATGATTTTATGTTTTCAGAACAAAATACAGAGATGGTTTTTATCTTATGATAGATCGTATCTACCACAAAATAAATCCTTATTTGTATACGTGGAATTTAATTTAAGGTCATTTATTATAACTTTCCTTGGGAACAGGGGTGTCGAACCGTGTTCATGATTGGGGGATGACCTGCGAGGGGAGGGCGTGGGAGGGGGTCTCCCACGCCAGGGACTTTTTCAAAAAGCTGTCTATAAAACTTGCATTTTAGAGCATCCCGAAATGGTTTTCTGTGTGAATAAATGTTGTTAAATAATGAATTTGGATAACTATTAGTTTTAAGTTAAAGGGAAATCCAACCTTAATAGCAAGTTGCTTTGAAAGAAAGAGGAAAAATCAGAGAAGCAGATTGGTGAAAGTTTGAACGAAAATTACCTTATAATTAATTAGGTATTTGAAACATTATAGTCAAGAAAAATTAGGAAAATTTCTTTTACAAATGGATAATTTAAACTATTAACACAGCAACAAAGCATGTTTTTACAAAGTTTTAAATTGATCCCACTATTAGTTCATGAATAAGGATTGGGGAAAAGGTATTTATATATATTAATTAGCCACACGTGGTGTCAAACTTCAAGCAAGCAAAACTGATTGAATAACCTACCCACATAAAAACATTTTCCCTATTTGAATGATATAGAAAAAACAAAACACATTCTCCTTCCGGCTTCAAGCTACAGTTTTTCCAAGAACACAACTCATTTCCGCCTTTAGCGGTGTTTTATGATATTTGCAGACAATAATTCATAATCAATCTATTCTTTGAACGTATTATGTGAATGGCTGCATGTTGGAAAACTTGGGACATGGTGATCTTTTTTCTCTTAACAGATGATTATCATATGCATACTTTTGACGAATGTGCTTAATAATCGCTGGAGAAGAACACAAAACCTGTTTCTATAGCCCAAACCGATTCTATCGACGAGTGTAATACAACATCATGACGTGGGTGACAATTTTCCAATTTTCGATCTTCATCCTGTGTTCACCCATCATGGTGTTCCCGCAACCGAAGATCCAGGCACAAGATGAACACGTATTAGCAGGTAACATCAACCGTACTTTCACTAGCAGTGTTTGTTCTGAGGATGTATTGAAGAACAGGGCAGATTGCTCAGGGAGGCAGTTGAAAGATGTACCTAATGACCTTCCTGATGACCTGCTTTCTCTTGATCTGTCGTCAAACCTCATCCGAAGCCTCTTGAATACGTCGTTCCTCAGGTACTCTCTCCTGGAGAATTTAGACCTGTCTAGCAATCTCATTGGCTTTATAGACATGGCGACCTTCTATCCTCTAGGCCAATTGATCAGCTTGTCACTAGACAACAACCCCATTTTCAGCTTACCCGGAAGTGATATTTTTGAGAAGTTAAAAATGTTGTCGACTCTGTCCCTTAGAAACTGTAATTTAGCATACTTCCCAAATGATACCCTCGGTTTCTTACCCCAGCTACAAAACCTTGATTTGAGTAAGAATGAATTGACCTTTATCAACGTTTACAAATGCCCTAAAAGATCAATAAATAGCCTAGACTTAAGTTTTAACAAAATACAAGAAATTTCAGCGCACGTGGTAAAGCTTCCTTGCGAGACAATCACTGCGGATTTAAGTGGGAATTATTTCAGAGAAATTGATCCTGACGTTGTTGCTGCTTTTCCCTTTCGTACTTTTGTATTAGGGTTCTTATGGAAATCAGGACTCCCATTTCAAGCGTGGAAGAATATGTTTAAGGGCATCGCTAAATCTGAGATAGATGAACTATATTTCATTATAGCACATATAAGCAATATTCCTGTTGACTTTTTCGATCCTTTACGCAATAAAAAGCTTTCTTACATACAGCTCCAACAAACTGATTTCAAGTGTTACCCGTCCATCTTTGCTAATCTGACATCCGTCTACAAGATGAAACTCTTGAGCTTTCAGATAGGAGTTCTGGAGCCTGCCTTCTTTGATGGCATGAAGGAATTGCGAAGCCTTTCAGCATCTAACACAGAGACAGAGGATATCAATCCTTCAGGGTCATCCTGGAAGGTTGATCTTCGGGAGCTGGATTTGTCAGAGAATAACCTGAAGAACCTTAATCAATTTGCATTTAAGGGTCTGACTAATCTCACTTTCTTGGACCTGACTTCCAACTTTGAACTGATGACAATTCCAATCACAAATCGCTCTGGACTGGACAACTTACAAACGTTAAATGTATCTCGTAATTACATCAGAGAAATGACCTTATGCGCTCCACTTCTGAAAACATTCGTTTACACCATAAGACCTTACGACTGGTGGCGATCTCTGTCTGTTTTCATTCCGGGCAAAACATTTCAACACACACCATCTCTCAACCACATTGATATATATAACTCGTATGTTATAATGCGGGAATTATGGGATTCATCTAAAAACATATCTCTGTTCCAAGGACTTTACAGTCTAACGTTCCTCAGACTGAAACAAAACCCCCTACTCTTTTTACCGTCTGGAGTTTTTGACGACCTTTCCGCGTTACAAGTTCTCGATTTGAGCGACTGCCAAATTTTCAGAATAGAATCGAGTAGCTTTGCAGCGCTGACTTCATTGACCACTCTATCCCTGCAAAACAATAACTTACAAACACTTCCGTTGCATATCCTGGATGAATTCATACATCTGAGTATCTTCTTGATTGGAAACAACGAATTGTCATATATCGATAAAGCTTTATTTGCTAAAACGCAGATGATAACTTCTATTGATCTTGCAAGAAATCAGCTAAGTGAATTCAATCAGACAACATTTTCTCCAATATCAACCACGTCATCTTCAATAGATCTATCACAAAATCCTATAGAATGCTCCTGCAAATCACAGTGGTTGATCAAGTGGCTCCGTGGATCCATAGATGTCCAAAATGAAAAAGAAACAACATGCTCGTTTTCTTCCTTGAAACCTTACAGGGGAGAGGCATTGGTATCCATCGAACCAAATGGTCTCTGCACTGAGAAATTCGCCAAGTATGCCTCAACAGTCTTTGTCGTCATCATTGTTATTATCATCGTCATCGTGTACCACTACAGATGGATAATACGGTACAGACTCTTCCTTCTCCGAATAACCATATTAGGTTACAAAGAAATCCTGGACGAACATGATCGTAAGGATTATGAGTTTGACGTGCACGTCATATCGACACCGGATGATGAGCAATGGATTCATGATCACCTGAAACCAACATTTCAGAGACTCTTGCCATACTACAAGGAAAGTCGAAACGTGTTCACCGAAAACGATCTGCCCCTAGGCATGCATCGCTTGGAAGCAATAGACCACGTCTTGATAAGAAGCTTTAAGATACTTGTATTACTGAGTAAAGCGGCTATTGCTGATGATTGGTTCTTGAAATGTTTCCGTATGGCAATAGATCAAGTGGACGATACCCTAACAGAGAAAATAGTGGTAGTTTTCCTCGAGCACATTGAATACGATGAGATGCCATTTCTTGTGAGGTTGTACATGGGAGGACAAGGGCCATACGTAGTATGGGTGGAAGATGATGACCAGGGACAGGAATATTTTTGGAAATGCCTCTTAAAATACTTGTCTGTAAACCTTAAACGCAATCATCTCATACCTGTAGAATGAGAGTTTTCTGACTTTCTTCTCTAGTTTTGGTCCCTCTCTCTCTTTCTCTCTTTCTCCTTTTTTCTCTTAAGCATTACTTATATATATATATATATATATATGTAGAAAATAAAATTCACAACATCGTATAGAATGCACACACGAGGAGCATGTTTTTAACTTCACAAGCGCTTTCGATTTATTCTCTTCAGGTGAAGAGAGCCTTTTGATAGTTTTACATGACTTTATATACAAGTATAATTAAGGAAATACAGTAATATTCAAATGAGGACGAGGTTTGTAACATTGTCCTATAGTTGTTTTTACGACATAATTAATCTTAATCTTAATCTTAGATAAAGCGTTGTAAGTAGGAAGTCTTTTATGTTCAGTTTGTTTGAGAATCCTAATCCATACAACTCAACACATCTGTAAAGCTACACAAAAATTCTTAATGATGTAAAACATGTAATGTTCCCTGTATTCATGGGAATAACAAACAAAGGTGGGTGATTGTAAAAAAAAAAAAGAACAAAGAAAAAAGATAAGTTGTAGGACATTTCCTAGCATTCGGATTGAACGTGCATAGTCCTAAGAAGAGAAAGACAAAGAGTGATGGGGGGGGGGGGGGGGGCAGGGCAGAAGAGAGAGAGAGAGAGAGAGAGAGAGCAAGGAAAAAGAGGGGGAACAGGGGTAACCAGAGAGGGAAGGGCAGAAGGAAAAGAGAGAAAGAGAGAGAGAGAGAAAGAGAATGAGAGGAGAGATGGTAAAAGATGATGCAGGCTTAAAACATATCCAATGTATTGTAACGAATTTGGATATCCAGAATTCATCAAACAATACAATTGTAGTAGTGCATAATAATTCGATGTAAATTGTAACTCTAGTCCTTGGCAACTTTTATGACTTAGTTTTCGGCCTTGCCTGCGCGTCCAGGATTAAGTTGTTATTCGACCTCGAGCAGGTTTAGCCTCGTGTTACATAACGCCAGGGTCTTGCTCGTCGAGCGAGCGAGCTTGCCCTTGTGTTACGTAACGGCAAGGACGGACTTTCAGTCGCGTGCGGCCCTCCGACTGACCGTGAGCTGAGGTCATACTCTGTCCTCAGTTTGAGGTCAGACTCTGTCCTCAGCTCGAGGTCGGGTTGTGTCCTTACTCGGAGGACGGCCTGCTCAGTATAGTTCCATATAAAAGCCAAAGAAAATCGAAGAAGGACGGACTTCTCGAGATCTCGCTCTCACCGCCAAGTTAAGAACCCTCAGACTACAATTCATACGAGGACTAGAGTGCACGGTTATTGTACAAGTATGCTCTATTGTAAATGATGTTTCTCTACAATAAACTTTATTGAAGCTTACACTCATCTCTGCTCTATTCATTCTCAACTCGTAACATTGCATAATTTCGTTACAGTATATACCAGCATTTATTAATAATAAGAAAATTAAACTCTGTTTATTTGCAGACGTTTCGTTATAATGAACTGTTAACACTCAAGTAGTAATGATTGTCTTATTAAGCACATTAGGAAGATGGTGATACGGTGATCCGACATACGCTCAGGCGACATTTAATTTCTATGGGTTTCATTACGTCAATTACTTTAGGGTTAGTGTTGAATTGGGTTTTGGGTTAGGGTTAATTAGGGTTTAGGTGAGGTAAAGCCTTGAGTCCAGGGTTAAAGTTAGGAATTTAAGTGGACATAGGAAATTGACCGATAAGCAGTCGCTGGAGGAAGGGATGGGGAACAGACAGAGAGCGAGAGAGAGTTAGAGAAAGAGAGTTAGAGAGAAATAGGAAGAGAGCGAGATAGAAAGAGAGAGAGAAAGCGAGATAGAAATAGAGCGAGATAGAGAGAGAGAAATAGAGCGAGATAGAGAGAGACAAAGAGGTACAGACGAAGAAGAGAAAGATAGAGAAAAATAGAGAAAGAGAGGAAGAAAGAAGAAAGAAAAATATAGAGTGAAAATAGGAAATAGGAAGGGAAAGAAAGTTGGTAAAGAGAGAGAGAGAGAGAGAGAGAGAAGAAATGGAAATACAGAGTGAAAATAGGAAGAAATGATGGCGAACATTTATTTCTAAATAGCCATTCTATCTACTAATCATGACACTTGCTAGTGGGGAAAACAAGCTAGTCCTGCATGTGGGTTGTTGCAAATTTGCTAAAGCTCATAATATAGGTCCAATTTAAAAATTAAAGACTGATGTCCTTTGGAATTCATAGTCATGGTCATCTACCTTCCATTTTTTGTACACTAACTTAGCGAAGAGAGCTGGAGAAAGAAAGTCAAATATATGCCGAAGAATCATTTGAAAGAGTGTGTTTGATTGTCACGTGAAATGTTAATTCACTCTTCGTACGTAAAATATAGACAATTATAGCCTATGTCGTTACTGTGACAATTATGTTTGAAATAGTCGTGAGCAGGTGCGCCACAAGGGTTCCATCTTTTTTTTTTTTTTTTTTTTTTTTTTTTTCTTTCTTTCTTTCTTTTTTTTTTTTTTTTTTTTTTTTTTTTTTTTTTGGGGGGAGGGGGAAAACACTCTGAGGGGCCCCACCTCACACGAATATGGGGCACACCTCAAACGCTTGCTAACTGCTTACAGCCCTACCCCCCCCCCCCCACCCGACCAAGCACATCCCCGCCCCGCCTTTTCTGCCATATTTGGATATATTTTCAAAGTGCGAGGCTTAGAATTTTTCATTAAAACAACACACAATATTTGAAGCACTGTAATCATCCATTGTTTTTCAATATCCCTCCTTACACCTGAAATAGGGTTATTTTATTTCTAAATTTATTTACAAAATTTTTAACACTCTTTGGTATACCGGTACCTCGCTGCCCCGAATATGAGGATATTCAGGCAACTTGCTACAAAAATATGAGGATATCGGGCACCTTGCAAAATTATTTACTATGAAAATGCGGGGGCGCTGCAGCCCAGCCTCGTACCCCTATGGGGCTATTCATGCTAAACATCCTTAGGACAGTATTGGAACACAGCCACCTAGAAAATTTCTATTACAGAATCATTCAACATTTTTTACTTTTCTTAAGACGGGACAGTTTTGACAGAACAGAATTTCTGCAGAATATATGACTTTTTTTCTTCATATGACTATTAATAGGTGAGGGGGCGTAGCGACCGAGCGAAAAAGTTGCTTTCATAATATTGAAATCTGCATTCAAGAGAAACTTTACGCACACAGGCAGGTCACAGCTTACTTAGAATTGTGACTTACATAACATTAAAGATATAGTTATATATATAATTATATAGAATAATTATCTTGCCATGGAGCGGGAAGAAAACGAGGAAAGCTCCTGCCCCACACATACAGTGTTAATAAACACTGCATTTATTGAAATGCGAGGGATCGTAGCTATCGATTTAGAAAATTAGATTATTCAATGTTGTAACTTCGTATTTTAGAGCACAAAAAAAAATTTCCATTGTTAAACTGCAAAATG
Source organism: Heliocidaris tuberculata (assembly GCA_025618425.1). Lineage (NCBI taxonomy): Eukaryota > Metazoa > Echinodermata > Echinoidea > Camarodonta > Echinometridae > Heliocidaris > Heliocidaris tuberculata. Next base: position 13,765,966 of record CM046840.1, read on the forward strand.
ATTGATGTCACATCTATTGGACTTGTGAGGAGAATAGAAACGACACCTTCCCTTCTTTTTAGGCACAGAGAAGCACCTGCCACACCCATGCGCTTCGGGGCGTTGTAATAGAAGAGATATGGTAAAGTCAAATAATCAATGTTGCCATTAATGTGAGAGGGAGTGTAGCGACCGAGTGAAAATGGGAATGTAGAGGCATTGTATATTAGAGCAAACGTTGGCAAAAGATTTTTTTTTTTTTTTACATTGTTTAACATTAAAATCATTTTTCTTTCTTGCGAGGGGCCCCTCCGAGGTGACGGAACAGATTATTGCAAGCAAGAAAATTAAGATTATTGCGTGTTGAAACCTTGCATTGCACATCACTAGAAAATTATTCGCTATACCCCTATCCGCCCCCCTCCTTTGATAGTAGGAAAAATATGCCATCTCGCTTTTGTCGCCACTGGTAGACAGTATTAATACTTGAGATACATTGCTCCTATCTGCATGTAAGGGAGCGGAGCGACCATGTGATGGTGATACCTCACCTCTTGGAGCACTAGAAAGCTGATCGCAATACTGCAAGTTTTATTGTCTTGTTGGGGGGGGGGGGGGTAGGGAGCAAAATATACGATAGACAGGGTTTCTAAATGTTAAGAAACATTGCGTCTATTAATATAGTAGGGACCGTAGTGACAGAGTGCGAAAATCGTTTATTTTAAATACTGATGGTTTGCATGATTATTAGATCGCTGACAATAGCTGGGTGGGTTAGGGTCAAAATTTTGGATTATCTGGACACGGCGGACAAAAGCACCATTTTTGGTGTGAAGCTTCCTTAGAGTATATAAAATGATTTTAGCCGAGGCGCCTTCGCGGAATATGTCCGTAACCATGGTAACAGGCAAATATCTAAGATGACTACTATTTATGCTTGTCTTCAGCCACTTAAGACAAATTCCTATTTCATGACTCTTTATTACAGATTTAATTTCACTTTTTACTGAAATCATGGATGTCGATATTGTCACTGTTCAAACCAATTTGTTAAGAAAGAAAAATCCCTAAAAAAATAAGAGCTGCCATGGCAATATCAATTTTCATTTTCCCTTGTCTTGGAGAGATCCAGTCGAAAACCAGCGCAGCGATATCAGACACTGACATCGCAATACATACGGAACCCACGCTTGTGTCTACACTGACTATTGGTGACTGCAACGTTCAATAGAACACTTAGGTGCTTGCGACACACGAAAAATCCTGATCTAAAAACTGAAAAATTCTTGAAATACAGCTCAGTTTTTTTTAACCATGTCGCCTTACGGACAACCTTATTCTACTTTTGAGTAATCATTGTAGCTTTAGGATATATGGAATGTATCAAATTGAGATATAAGAAATGATATTATGGGCCCAGCACAACCCTGAAGTATAAAAATCCAATAGAGAATCCTAAATATCCGCCGTTTATGATGAAATTGTAAACTGTCATGGATTTTAATGCTTAGTAGCATCAGTGCACGATTTTGCTAACAGAATGTAATACTGACACAAATAAAATATATATATCTTTATATGGTAAAATAAAATCCAGCATATGGACTACCGTGACTAGGGGAAGGCGGGGCAAGACAGGACACAGGGCAGTCCTAGGAATGAATCGACGTGGATTACAATTAGAAATATAACTAGAAATTTAATTCGTCACTGAAGACGAATTAGGTGGTCTGTCTGTCCCAGTGGCAATTTGCTTTGTCAGATGTGATAATATTTCTGCAAGATAATAATCATGATAATGTTGACGACAATGATGATAAGATGGACATATAAGTGATGACAATGAAGATAAGGATATATTGATAATGATGATCATAATGGCCACAATAATGACAATAACAACGATAAGAGAAGTTGCATAGCGCCCCTTCAGGTTCAATTTTATGGGCGATTTAATGAAAAGTGCTTGAAATGGCATAAAACGTGTGCAAAATGAATTTGGGAGGATTTGAATCATTTCTAAATTTTGCGCAAGCACGGACGCACGGACGTACGCGTACGCGCGCGTTTAACGAATTGACCTTGACTGAAATGACATTGACCTTAACCATGCCAAATATGAAAGAGAAATGACATTTCGTTATGAACATATGACCATAAGTTGATTTTCACAAAATGGCGCCTGGATGACGTCCCAATAACCTGATGACCTTGAAAAAGATGTGGGAACTTGACCTTATTAGGACTGATGACTGACGAAAATTTGAAGAAAATTGACTCGGCCGATTTTGAGAAATCGTGATAACGAACTGGACGATTTGATATTGCAGGACATGCGGGGGATCATCCCCTTAGCTTTAATACACGATAGGGAATCAGATTGTACAGAAAGTACTGCACACTACTTTCCAATAGACATAACACGCAAAATTAGGCAGTTTATGACATTGTTTGTGATGGTATATGTTATAATAGTCGAAGAAGATGGTAAAATGAAAGGCAAAAAAAAATTTTTTTTTAATGACATAACATGGTACAATTACATAGCCCCTAAATGAAAAAACTATGGTAAATGCAGTTGTTACAAACTGCATCAGATCAGCTCCAACATATCCAAATCTCGGCGAAAATTGGAGAGCTATTACGGAGATATAGTCCAGTTAAGATATAGACCTACTACATGTTTTCTTTAGCCGTCACCATGTCATTCGCTTCAAAACACGTTCCTCCCAAACTATGCAATATGTACGTTGTGTAAAATGTACACTGCCTTACATTAGATATAACAGCCAAAATGCTGCTTTATGTACAGTATGTGTATGCCAAACGGTAAGGAATTTGCATGTTTGGAAGCTAAAATGTGAATGAAATGTCACGGAAGATGAAAATAATGAAAGAAGAAACATAACAAGAGAGTGCAAAAAAATTGCGACGTGATCGAGAATCGAACCCGGGTCGTTTGATTCGTAGGCAGAGTCATACACCAGTAGACCAAAACATATGTCCATAGACTTTACATGCAAAGCTGAAAAACGGCCTTGGTATAGATGAAATGTCAACTTTCAATTGAGAATTTCAGCATGATCCCGACATCTAATCAAAAAATGGATGGCACATTTAAGATAGCGCATAGACTCAGCTATAACATACTCAAATTTGGGAGAAAATCGAGCAAAAATGACGGAGATACGGCTCAAAGAAGATTGGAATGTACAATCATGACTTGAGAAAAAGTCATCTCCCATAGACAATACACGTAAAATGTGAAAAATTGACATACCTTATTTCATCGCAAAAATACGCCATCATACCTTTGGCAAAATGAAAAATGAAGAGAACTGATCTTGTAGAGAATTGTCTCAGCTACATCATATCCAAATTTGGGCAAAAAATGACCAATATTAAAGGAGTTATAGTCAAATTTGCATAAATTTGATGACGTCATTTTTGAAAAAATGAAATTGTGAGTTTAGACGCCATTTTGATGACTTTGCAATAAAATTGAGGCTCAAATTACCCATGAAATTATATCTATGATTCCTCCTCTACCCAAATATGAAAAAAAATTAGAGGGTCAACGGACTATTTAAAGGGCTAGAGTTATTTTTGTAGAGGTATGTTTTTACGACTTTTTACACTATTTTGCCCATTGACGCGCGCGTGTGGCCTTATGGAATGTCGAGAATGCCTGTAAATGGTTGGAAATTGTCAAGAATAGTGTCAGGAACACAAACCATGCGAAAAAACGGCGTTTTTACACTCTGTACGCGCATAACGCGCGCACGGACGCGCACGGACGGAAATTTTTGAAATGCTTGAAATGACCTGAAACGTACTCTCGTTTAATCCTTGGATGATTTTGAGCAGTTTTAAATTTTGACGCACGCGTACGCGCGCGACATGACCTCTGGATGACTTTTGACGACATGACCTGATGACCCATGACCTGAAGTTAATGTCATGTAAATATGGACGATTTTTGATGATTGGTTATGAAGATATGATTGATAATGTGATTTGACAAAATGGCGCCTGGATGACGTCACAATAACCTGATGACCTTGAAAAAGATGTGGGAACTTGACCTTATTAGGACTGATGACTGACGAAAATATGAAGAAAATTGACTGAGCCGATTTTGAGAAATCGTGATAACGATCTGGAAGATTTGATATTGCAGGACATGTGGGAGATTATCCCCTTAGCTTTAATACACGATAGGGAATCAGATTGTACACAAACTACTGCACACTACTTTCCAATAGACATAACACGCAAAATTAGGCAGTTTATGACATTGTCTGTGATGGTATATGTTATAATAGTCGAAAAAGATAGTAAAATGAAAGGCAAAAAAAAAAAAAAAAAAAAAAATGGACCCACCGGGATTCGAACCTGGGTCGGCGGCATGGGAGGCAAGTACTTTACCAATAGACCAAAAGTTTTGCAATAGACATAACACGTAGACGAAAAACGGGTTTCTGAAATCATATTTTGTAGTTAAAAAATAGGCATGATCCCGACATCTGATCAAAAATTGGAGGGCACACTTGTAAAAGCTTATAGTCTTAGCTATAACATACTCAAATTTGGGAGAAAATCGAGCAGAAATAACAGAGATACTGCTCAAAGAAGATGGGAATGTAGAATCAAGATTTGAGAAAAAGTCATGTCCCATAGAGAATACACGCAAAATGAGAAAAATTGACATACCTCCTTTAATCGCAAAAATACGCCATGATGCCTTTGTCAAAATGAAAAATCGTGGCAACTGATCTTGTAGAGAATTGTCTCGCTACATCATATCCAAATTTGGGCGAAAAATGACCAATATTAAAGGAGTTATAGTCAAATTTGCATAAATTTGATGACGTCATTTTTGAAAAAATGAAATTTTGAGTTTAGACGCCATTTTGATAACTTTGCAATATAATTGAGGCTCAAATTACCCATGAAATTATATCTATGATTCCTCCTCTACCCAAATATGAAAAAAAATTGGGGGGTTTATGGACTATTTAAAGAGCTAGAGTTAATTTTGTAGAGGCATGTTTTTGCACGTTTTTACGTTATTTTCGCAATAGACGCGCGCACGGATTTTAAAGTTTGACGCACGCGTGCGGCATTATAAGATGTCAAGAATGACTGAAACTAATTGGAAATTGTCAAGAATTTTATCAGAATTTTATCAGAAATCGATACCATGCAAAAAAAACGGCATTTCTACCTTCCGTACGTGCTGCGCACGCGCAAAACGCGCGCGCGGACGCGTGCGCGCGCAAAATTTTGAAATGCTTAAAATGACCTGAACTGTACTCTACTTTGATCAAAAAGTGATTTTAAGCATTTCTAAATTTAGCCGCACGCGTACGTGCGCGTCATGACGCGTGCGCGCGTTTTGATGTCATGTGATGTTGACCCTTGACCTGAAGTTAATGTGTACCAAATGTGGTTCATTTTTGACGGCTCGTTTTGAAGATATGATCAATAATGTGATTTCATAAAATGGCGCCTGGATGACGTCACAATGATCTGATGACCTTGAAAAAGATGCGGGAGCTTGCTCAATGATGGCCTGATAACTGACGAAAATTTGAAAAAATTTGACTTGGACGATCTTGAGATATAGGCCATGGGCCGAGCCTCAAAATTCTTCAGTTCCGTGGTCCATATCTGGGAAGTACTTAATTTTGTCATGAATGATTAATGGACATATATCTAAGAGCAATGGTGAATGTTCCCATTTGCAGATTTGGGGCATATTTTCACAATTTTGATATAAAGTTGCTACAATTAGCAGACAGCTTTCCTGCAATGATGATGTCATATCTGCTCCTTAAGTGACCAATCACAGCTCGGCTATTAGAGACCTGAGTGCAAATGGCCAATCACAACCCCTGTACTCTGAGTGTTTGTGTGCATGTACCATGTCTGCCACACAGAGCATCGTATACCATGACCATTGAATCAAGCGATTCACCAACAAAACTAAGATTGAGAGGGCCAGGAAGAAGCAAGAAAGAGCAGAACATGAAGGTATTTAATTAGAGTTATATTTTTGTGTATTTGGGGAAAGCATTATTATGAACAGTCTAATTTTCTCCAGGTTTTATTTGCATGAACCGTCGGCCCAACTTTTCAACTACCAGTCCCATGCATTGGTATTTGTGTTATGGATTGACTCCTTTAGTTTAGTTTGAGTTTTGCGTGGGCTTAACTAAAAAATCAGTTGAATTTACCCATAAATAATTATTTCCTTTATAGGATATCACAATATTGTAGGAAGGCTATTTTATTATGAAAATATTAATGTCTAAACAACCGTTTTTATTATGAATTAAGCAGTTACTTTCTAGCAAAGCTATGCATGATTGATGCAAATATCACTTACAATACATACAAGCTTGTACTCCACATTAGATTTCACAGGTGAATAGCCTTCAGTAGCTTTTGTATGTGTAAGCAGGCTATGGTCCATTCTAGATCATTCATACATGAGAGGAAAATACTATTTAAAATTTCAGTTTCAACTCCGAAACCCCAAATTTGTAGCATAGTAAGGGGTGAACATGTTGAATCAGGTAATCTAGCATTGAAGTACTGCTATGCTGTGTGAATGAATGGCATGTCCTATTTTACAATATTACTAAAATTACTGGATGAAGACAATCTATTAATAGACCCAATCACATTTTAACCAATCAGCGTTATTATTGAAATAGCCCCCTCCCCCATTCACTCCGTGCAGTATGCTATGGGGATTTAATGCCACTTCAAAAGTTCAATATACATTAAAGTAGGAGAAGGTGATTGGATTTAATGTGTTTTTAAAATAAAATAGCATGGTATTTCATTTAATGGCATTAAATCTCTTATATTTTTCTGTTTCCTTGTAGTCTTTGAAAACAATGCTCCCAGCTACAAGGACCATCGGTATTCCATGCGAGACAGAAGCAGTAATGGAGCCACATTTGAAGGTCCAACAACAATGACTGAGGCAATGTGAACTTTAGGCAAGGGTTCACCATGTTCTTCCAGTCCAGTGCATCAAATGGGGGATAAAGACAAAACAGAGGATAAACCATTCACAAGAAAAAGAATGAAAGAGAAAAAAATTTATGCAGGTAAGCTGGTACAAGCTGCAGAAATGAGCAAAGATGAGAAGATTCTGCTCAAGACTTGTCTGAAAGACCTTCTTGCTTTGAATGTGAGATATAACTTCAGCCATGCTTCACCTCCTACCAGAACTAAACAAGATTCATCCCAAAGGACAAAGAAGCAGGTTTTGAGAAGAACTTTTATGAACAGTCATATGAACATTTCTGTAAATCAATTGCAGTAGTAGGAGCGGGGAAGGGCCGTGATTCCCGTGAAGTACATGCATTAGAATTACAGAAATTTTTGTATATGCCATCTATTCTGCAGGGGGTTTATTTTCATGAATTTAACATGCTAAAATATTGGCAACATTCATACATACTAGCGCAGCATGGCTGTATGCAATGCAGGCTGTGCTAATTCACCTTCACTTTGCGAATGTATAATTATCATCGCTGCTTGTCGATTCCCCAATCTAAAATTTAACCTCTCGCAAAATAGTCTGGTTGATCCTATTTGCAAGAACAAAGTTTTTAAAAAGAGTAAAGTCGTATGTTTTTCAGTTAATATGCAGATGAGCTTCACTCATAACACATAACATCTTCAGAAAGAAATTTTCCAAAACATGTGTTACATGTTTTATCACAATTTTGAAAGTTAAAATTTTTTCAGCCAGTTATTCTCACAAGCAGAGTCATATTGTGTGGAATACTGTGATTCTGCATATTAGCTTTCATGATTCATATGCCCTCTCATAGTCATTGCTCCATCTATCTTATAATTTTGTAATTTTGTGTGGAATCATGGGTTACTGCATGTATTTGATTTGTAGTGGGAGCAGTAAAATATCCTAAAATGATAAATAATTCAATGTTCTGTATTTTTCTGTGAGTACAAATTAAATAACATGTTAAAGCCTTTCTCAAGTACAGTGAAATGGATTGAATATTCTGACAATAATAATGTACTAAGAATATTTTTTTTGGTATGATTTTGAATACATGTCTTTTTTAAAGTTAATCTACATGTAATAGGGATAATCCTTGTCCCATTTTTAAAATTTGAATGAATGAGATGGAAGTGAATTTCGAGACTTGACAGCTTTCTAATCAGGACCATGAAGTTGCCATACTTCAGGTGCCAGATGTGAAATCTCTGATGTACATAGTTATTGACTGTTGCTGAGATGTACTTTTTACTGATGTGCTCCAAAAGCTACCACTTAGGGGTATGAGATGTAGTAATCATTCACTTTGGAAGTGGTTTTCAATGCACCTGTGAGTAGGACTTTTACACTTCAAAAATACTAGTAAAGTACAATTCATGGGCTTATAACTTACAATATTTGGTTACCTGCTTAATTTGGCAGACATGATCACATTTAATCATGAATAAATAAAATACATCACTGCTTACTGAGAAAAGTAAAATGTTCAAGCTTTGTTGAACACTTTGTGCAAAATGTGATTTTACATATCAGGCCTACGCACATGTACTTGTTTGATGCTAATACAAACTGCACGTGCATGTATGTAAAGACTGGTTTGAATTATATCAAGAGTGTTTGTAAATTGAAGTATCCAACAGTGAATTTTATTTAAAAAATAAAAATAGGCAACATGAATATACAGTTATGTGTCATGCTTATATTCCTGCATTGTTTTTCATGTAAGGTCACAGAGAGAGAGAGAGAGAGAGAGAAAGAAGGTGATACATATTAAGAGAAACAGGACAACAAATGATTAAGAGGAATACATGATAATTGCTGGGGGTGGGGTTGGAGGGGCATGTGCTTGTATCCAGGATAAACAGGAGATTAACCTTCAGAGGCCTTTTAAGTATGAATTTGGATTGAAACATCTTGCTGATTGTGGGATTCATTATAGGCCAATTGTTTAGTATAAATTGGGGGGGGGGGGGGTTGCCTGCATATTTGTAAGTATACAGTGTAGATCATTTATGTGAAAAGGATGGCTGTGTGTAAATAAAGAGAGAATGGGCACATGAAAATTTTGATGGAAAGCATCTTGCTTATTTAGTGCGATACATATTAACTACACAGTATTCTTTTATGTTGTTTCACTTCATGGATGTACATGCGTGTGTGTGTGTTTTTTTTTTTTTGGGGGGGGGGGGCTGATGGGTGAACTGATTAGAATGGGGAGGGGTATACATGGGGTATAGGGCAACAGACAGACACTGTCCTCCCTTTAGACAAAGCAAATACATGTATAATTACGCTGATCATTTCATGAGACATCGATCACATACATGTATACTTGGTTTCTGTATGGATTACTATATAAGGTATTAATTAATATGCAAATTGAATTTTATATGATTGACCATCATTACATGACATCACATTGCTCAAAATACCATCTCTGTGCCTAAAGGCTATATCTGCTCCAAATTATTCAAAGAAATATCTCTCCATTTCATGGTTGCTAAGGTAAAAATGTCCCTAGCAACCAATTCTTTACTTTTTCTTTGTTTTCTACTTAATGCCCAAGTTTCAAACGTGGGAACATGTCATTCCTGTTTTGGATACATGTTTTGAACATATCTAGCACATTTTTAGGTACTTCCCAGAGATGGACCACGGAACTCAAAAACTAAGCAAGAAAACAGGCCTCGGCCCACGGTCTAATATCATGGAAACAAGAAAGTGGGAGAAAAATAAAAATAAAGAAAAAATAAAGAAAATTCTGACGAAATTAAAAGGTGATCTGTCTATGACAGACCACCTAAATATACAAATTGACAAAAAATACCCCCCAAAATACCATGCGATAGCAATGATGGAGATAACAAAGCGCTAAAGTAAAATCTTTGGAAAAAAATTATTATCATTATGCTTCAAGTTCATCATGACTCCTAATGAAAACTGTAATGACCGACTTTTAATACTGTTTGCAGATGATGAGATTATGTTACGTTCATGGACAAACTAAAATGTCTTTTTTAAAATTCATGATATTCGGTGATTTATTGCACAGGGAATGCCTACTAAGAGTTGCTATACCGGATAAATTGTCTTTTGAGACGTTTCCTGCAATGCTCTAGAGCTTATCACACCGGAAACAGAGTTATCTATAATTTTGTTATTATCCAGGAAATACGAAAAAACAAACACACTATCATATCAGTATCAGTATCATTCATATTCCCGGATGCAATCGTTTAATGAGTTTGCCATCCTTTATTCCACAAAGCCAATGTACATGTACTTTTGTTCTGAGGGGTATTTCCATTTCAAGTATTAGATATGTCGTGTCTAAGTTAATCATAATTTTGTCATGTAAACCACCAAAATTAATGATATTTACAAGGGTTAACCTTATTTATCATGTAGTAGCAATATGTTTGCTCAGTAAGCAATCTCTTCCCTTCTCGACGACAAATGAAAATCACGTATTAGACCCATCAATGTGAAGTCTGAATTAGTCTGAAAAAACGAAGTAAAAATACACCTCATACACCACTACGAAAACTAAGATTTAGTAGAACGCCTTGCCACGATTCTGTTATGTCTTTCATTTTTGTCCTGGCTGAAATGCAGTTCCTTTCACAGTGGCTGCTATCCAAGCAAACTTTTGGATCAAAGTGAGGGCGCCCTTTGCAGATCTTATTTTAAAAATCATTTATGTTCCCTATAACCCGGCTTTTTATTTTCTAATATAAAAAGTAACGTCCTATGATCACGTTAATTTCATTTGGCAACAAAATTTATGCATCCTATGAAATGATTTAACCCGAAAAAGTTGTTTTTATTATATTGAATGGCGGCCATTTTGGATTTTTGCATTTTACACGAGTACCTTTAAAAAATCGCGAGGGCTTCTCACGTTTTTAGGAGTTCTGTGGGGCTTCTCGACTAATATTGATTAGTAGGCCATAAGGAATGTTTGTGCCAAATTTGGTGCTTTTGTCAGCTATGTCACGAAAATTTCCCTAACCCACTCCACTACAAGGCAGCTTATTATCGTTGTAATGCGAAATCAATTAAGATGTTTGTTTTTTTCTTGCGAGGGGACTCGGGGGGGGGGGGGGGGGAGAGTGCCCCCTTTTTTAATGATTGGTGGGGGAAATTCCCCTCTGCCGCCCCCCCCCCCCACTTCCGGTGCTTATTCTTGCCAGAAAGAACACAGTGTCCAACAGTGTGAAATCATCTTCACACTGTAAAATTCGAGCTTTTTAACATTGTGAGCAAGTAAATTCACACTGTGAAATCGAACATCACGTATGTGAACACTTTGTAGCAAACCACACTGTGGAGGTGTCCACAGTGTGAAATCATCTTCACACTGTTAAATTCGAGCGTTTTAACATTGTGAATCACATCTTCACAGGGTCGACTATGTGAACACACCCTGAACACACTGTGGGACACTTTTTTTTTCTTTCCGGCAGGGATGGTCGTGAATGTACCAAATTTCAGTTACATGTCTGATACAGGCACTCGAGTATGTTTTGCGTGTAAAGTAGTAATAATTATTTCTGACGAGAATTAGAAAGTTTAAGACGCTCCGCCACACGGGGGCGCTGCTAGCACAAAAACCCAAAGAGATTCGATCATACCAGTATGCCCTCCGAAGGAGGGCTAGAGACTCAACTAAAAATGTGACCTTTGACACACCATAGGCTGTGCATTGGATGCATTGTGGGAGCTTTGTCCAATTTGAACAGTGATCTAGGAGGGTCAATTTGAATAAATGCTTATTCATGAGGAATGACGTCAAAAACTCATCCAATACTGTTCGATGATTGGTTAGTGGCTCATATTAACATAATGTTTTATGTATAAGATCATACATAAAACATTTTTTTCATTCCCACAATTCCCTACGATTTGGACACGAAATAGGGAAAATGGCGGCCGTACGGGTGGTGCTACTTTTGTTCCATTTCAACACAAATCTCAAAAAAATTATGTTTTTTAAAAAGTTTTGTTTTAGAAGGAGTTTGTCTAGTAAATCTCACGAAAGCAGAAAATCCTACAGGGAACATTCACATCAAAGTAAGGCAGTATAATGCCTTGAAATGTAAGTAAATATCAATTTTGTTTGTCGTTCCTCTTAATGATTGGGATGTGTTCGTCGTGGCTACGAGTGAGTTCACTGTACAAAACGTATTAACCCACATCCCACCCAGTCCCCTCTCTATTGCATGACAAAAGAAAGTTATCATCTTTGACTGAACTGTAAAACAGTGCTTTTGAATAGGTTATTGGTAGTATTTTTCTAAAAGATCAGAAATTTTCCGTACATTTGTATATTATGATAGTGCTCAAACCTAAAATGTAAAGCGCATGACTTCATTACCGACAATCTGCGGTAGATGTGGACCTGTTCTAGATTGATCATACCTGAATGCGCAAGATCCTCACTCTGGGCCGCGCCGGGTAAGATCTTGCCCAGCGGTCTGTTAGTTTTGGGATCGCCGATCCTGGCCGGCTACTGCGCTTTGCCTACGAGAGCAAAATGTTGCAGGTGCCCTGGCTAGGGCTATTAATTATAGGCCTAGACCTTCGCTTTGAACTTTGACTTTTGTTTAGGTAGGGTGGGTCCCGAAAGATCTACATAGAATTTGAATGGCAATATGTTCCGTTCTCGACCCAGATTAAATTGTTCTTTAGTCTCATAACCCAAGCCTAAGTAAGGCTACTAGTACTAGACTATATGACGATGTAAGACTAGTAAGTTAAGAGTAACGTTAGACAAGGGTGGTCTCAATTTGATCATTGGCTCGGGCTTGGCTGAAATAGGTCTAGGTCTAGAATCTACATCTGTTATGTGTCGTGACAACCATTGTCACTGACGAGTCGCCACTGTGCACTGACACTAGAGACTAGACAGTAGATCTGAGAGTATGAATCTATATCTGATAATATAGACAGTACATGTAGATCTATGATTTTATTACAACTACGATCCTAGATTTTTGTTCTCTTTTGATTGCAGAGCTATCATTGGCATTGATAAATGGACCAAAGAAGTGAAACACAGTCAAAGGGGGCCAGGACCAGGACTAGATCATCCAATATTGTGATAGACCTTACCTGGGCTGTAGATTTTGTCATCCACTCACTGCAGAAAACCCAAGTTGAACTGGAAAGGTAAAATTGTTTTTTTGAAGATGTAGACCTCTAAGCCCACATGAATTGTGTAAATTCCAATGTGGCCATAGCTTAGACGTACATGTAGTTCTACTAGTAGTAGAGCTCCGTTAGATTATGATGTAGGGCCTAGTATTTAAACTCAATAGGCGTGTTCTTGTTTTCTGTAGACCCCTAATCTGTACAGTCAAAATCAAATTCTGAAGTCCAGTAAATCATTTTGATTTTACCCACTTACTGATTCAACCATTTCGATTTTGCAATGGAAAATATTCATTTTGTGTTAAAAGATTTAAACCTAGATTTACATTTCTATCATTTGAAGAAGAAAAATAAATTGTAACATAAAAATAGAGATGTACCCATTTTTTTTTCCTTCATTAAAATCCAGTCTACAGTCGACAAGAAGTTTAATTTTTCTTTTCTTTCTTTATTTTTGTTTTCATTATGCAGGTTGTCCAAGGAAGCTCATCAGCTACAAAGCTTGTTGAATGTGTAGTAATGCCTTGGAGTCATAAAGGATCAAAGTATTCTTTATCTTTGTTATTATTTCAAGTTTGAAATTGTTTTTTAAAGAGAGATTTATTGCTAATTTACATAATGGTAGATATTCTAAATCTCCTAGAGATGCATATATTTCAGAGCTGGATATTGAATGTCAAAATATGGGTCAATTGGAAAGAGCTATTTAAAGGGGAAACAAGCAGATTTGTAAAGCTGGGTGTGTGTCGAACTTGACCAATAAATCTGACCCTATTTTTTTTTTTTTGGGGGGGGGGGAGATTGTATCAAGACTATTGAATGGCACTTATTGCAATCACTTTACTATTGGACCCTTTATAGATATACCCCAAATTTGTAATTTTTAAATAAAAGCGAATACCTTGACTACCACTGATGTCCCTTTCGTAGGTCTGTACATGTATTAAAAAACTTGTAGTTGGTATGATTGGCCCATTTGAAACATGATTATGAGAAAGTCATTACTCTTGCATGTATTTCTTGTTTTATGGATTTCTTATGTATTATATTGTTGTTTTTTTCCTTCATATTTTATCAATTTTATCATACGATTCGTTTTATTTGATACTATCATCTAGATCAATATTTGGTCTAAAATACAGGACGATCAATTTAAATTATTGTCACAGTTAAAATACTTAACAAAAACCTTTTAAGTTAAGCACAGTCAATTATCCCATCACGTAAGGCTAATGCCGTTTTAAATTCTAAATATAACCAATAGATTTGTAAATTCAAATAATTTTCCTTTTAATTCCAAAGTAATTTAGAAAAAGATTTTGAAAAATTTTGCATGACTATATTGTGATAAAAATTGACTTTGGTTAATCAGCTTTAATGCAACTAGTGTTTATAATTTTAAGCATAAGTAGTGCATTCAGATTTAATCATATTTTATTTCATAATTCCTTTCATCAGTTCCTTGAAGCTATCCTGAGATAGCTGTGATTTTATTTCTTTAAACACAAATGGTTCTAGAATCTGTAATTCGTTCCTTTTTTTCATTTGTGCAATCATAATATGTGCAATCATAATATGTGCAATTAATCTGGGGCATGTTTCTAGGCAGACGAATCAGGCGCTTGGGAGTTTCAGGCCGCCCCCAATTTTCAAAACTACCAATATTTGGACAAACATCACCTCATCATTTTGGGCAGTAAGGTGATCTCTTTGTACTTTTGTGTCTTGTCTATTCTGATGACAATTTGAAAGACTGTACATGGATATATATTACAATCTACCTATATCGGATGTCACTAGAAGAATTTAAAATTGTTTGCTTGCAAAAAAGAATAGAAACAAAAAGTAGAAATTGGAATTGCCCCCCCCCCCCCCCGCCTCATGATTTGTTGTCCATGAACCAAATGTTATAATCTGTATATTGCATTTGAAGAGAGCATTACTTTTTTATGTTGATAATTTAGTTATTTTAATAAACATCATTTCACACTGAGAAACTATTTCTGTTGTTTTTTCCACCTAATTTTGTGAAAGATGTGGTGATGATGATGATGCAGACAGAATAAGGGTGATGGTGGATTTGTGTAAATACAGCCTTATGCAACCTTGAATTACTGGATGATAGACTGATTTTCGTAAGGAAGTGCTAGGGTGTGACAAGAAGAAAAAAAATCAATTTTGTTTGTTTGTTTTTTTTTTTTTTCGGGGGGGGGGGGTACAAGAGGGGAGCACATGCACTGGCAGCCAGTGCATGGGGTACAAATGGAGAGTACATTTTCTCTTTGTACTTCAGTTTTACTTCAGATATGCCAGATCTGCATGCAAGGCAGAAGGGAATGGGTCAATAAAGGGAAATGTAATATTGCAGGAGGGCTACAACAGAAAAGAAAAGTGGGGGGGGGGGGGGGAATGCCAATTGATCCAGGTAGAAATCAAGAGTTAATTCAATTGAAGTCTCAATCATTACATTTTAGGGAGACAAGATTAAATATAGGAACAGGTGAATATTTAGTTTTCTTTAAAAGGGAGATCGTTTTTCCCTTTGTCCTGGCCAGGGCCTCCCCCCCCCCCCCCCCCCCCCCCATCGTGACGACATAGTGTCACTTGTGATTATTAGTAGGCCCTATAGCATCCGCAGAACAGGATTGAGTCCGTGTATCTTCTTCTTCTTCTTCTTCTTCTTCTTCTTCTTCTTCTTCGACTTCTTGTTCTCCTTCTTCTCCTTCTTCTTTTTCTTCGTCTTCTTCTCTTTCTTCTTCTTCTTCTTTTCTCCTCAGACTCAGCATTTTCTTTTTCTTTTTCTTTTTCTTCTTCTCCTTCTCCTCCCTTTTTCTTCTTCTTCTCCTCCTCCTTCTTCTTCTTCTCCTTCTTCTTCCTAAATCTTCTAAACCCTAAATCTTCTTCTTCTAAATCTTATATCTTCCTCGATCTTCTTCTCCTTCTTCATCTTCATCTACTGATTCTCATTTGGCTGCACGGCTACAGTACGTATGTACAAATCTTTTCCAGTTCAATTTTATGTTAATTAGTTATAAAATGTCATGAATATTCATATTTATAATTTCAATAATTTTACGCGCTGCGCGCAGGCCAAAATCTGATTTTCGCTGGTACACTGAAAAAATTTCGACTTCATAGGCTAATACATGAAAAGTGGGAGCAGTGTGCACTTTTGACCCGCCGGAAATGCCCCCATGGAAAGCCGGATGCAGAAGCGGAGTTGAGACCCCCTGCAAAAACCAGTACATGGATCCCCCTTTTTCAGCTCTCTCCTCCTTTGGTATACTTTTCTCTACAAATCTGGAAACTTTGGTGAAAATGACATGGATTTTGAATGTACAGCAGAGTTAGTTTGCACCCATCCCATTCCTAGACAGTTCCCAGCAATTCTTTTTGCGAGTTATGGAAGTTTTTGACTCCTTCCGCCACATGAGGGCGCTGCTAGCACAAAAACCAGTACATAGTCCCCCCCCCCCCCCTCCTTTTCAAGCTCCCTCCTCCTTTGGTGTACTTTTCTCTACAAATCTGGAAACCTTGGTGAAAAATTACATGGATTTTGAATGTACAGCAGAGTTAGTAAGCACCCTTCCCTTTCCTAGACAGTTCCCAGCCATTCTTTTGTGAGTTATGCAAGTTTTTGCCTCCTTCCGCTACATGAGGGCGCTGCTAGCACAAAAACGAGTACATGGACCCCCCCCCTTTTTTTTCCCTTAAACTTTCTCCTCCTTCAGTATACTTTCCTCTATAAATCTAGAAAAAATGAAGAATCTGGCATGGATTTTGAATGTACAGGAGAGTTATTTCGAACCAATCCAATTCCTAGACAGGCTCCCAGCCAGCATAATGCAGGTTTTGCGAGTTTCGCAAAGTATTTGACTTCTTCCGCCGCCTGAGGGCGCTGGTAGCACAAAAACGAGTGCATGGACCCCCCTTTTTAAAACTTTCTCCTCCTTCTACATACTTTTCTTTACAAATCTGGAAAAATTGACGAATCTTGCATGGATTTTAAATGTACAGTAGAGTTATTTTGAACCCATCCCTTACCTACACGGGTTCCCAGCCACATGAGGGCGCTGGTAGCACAAAAACGAGAGCATGGACCCACCTTTTTAAACTTTTTCCTCCTTCACTATACTTTTCTCTACAAATCTTGAAAATTTGATGATAATGACATGGATTTTGACCGAATAATGGGGATTTTTATATGACACTGGGAATTCTGAGGCCTATCAGTGGCCAAAATCCTGCGATGACGTCATTCTATACCTGACATCCAATCATGACAAACTTCAGTGTCCCATAGAAAAAAAGTAAGCACATGGACCTATAATTTTCTATGCTTTTTGGGGCTTCTCAGCTCATGGACCAAAATTTGGTGAAAATGACATGGATTTGACTTTAACTGTGGAACGTCCTTAAGTGTTCGCTCCCGGGTCTCCCTCAACGTGGAGCTGGCAAACGCCTTGCAAACAAAAACAAACAAATATTGACTTAACTGTACAGGTTTCTTTTTCTCTCTATAAGGTGGTCATGATTATTCCTGGAACCAGCTCCCCTGCTCCTGCCGCGCTGAGCTGGTGTTGGCTTATCAAGACCAAAAACTATAAAACAAAAACAAAAACAAAAACAAAACAAAGACAAAAAAAAAAAAAAAAAAAAAAAAAAACACAGACAAGAATCAAAGCAAACGTCAAGCGTATGGCAGCGAAAGCCAATACATAAACCATGATAAAGTAAAAAAAAAAAAAAAAAAAAACAATCAAAATAAAAACCTCCAAAGGCCATTGAGTCCAGTGGCGTATGGGGGGGGGGGGGGGACTTGTGGCTGTGTCCTCCCCTTTAAAAACTTGCCGTTGGTACTACAATGCCCGTGCCGAGGAGCAAATATCGCATATTCATTTCTATCTACCGATATTATTATTGTCCCGGAGCAATTGTCGCATATTCATTATTTTTTATCGACGGAGCAATAATCGATTTTTGGAGCAAATGTCGGCGGAGCAATTGTCGCATATATTCATGTTTTTCGACAGAGCAGTGGTGGCGGAGCAATTGTCGCTCGATCGGAGTAAATGTCGACGGAGCAAAATGTCGCAGGAGCAATTGTCGAAGGAGCAAATGTCGCAGGAGCAAATGTCGTCGGAGCAATTATCGCAGGAGTAATTGACGTCGGAGCAATTATCGCAAGTGCAATTGCCGCGGAGCAATTGTCGCGGAGCAATTGTCGTATTTCTAGGAGCATTTGTCGCAGGAGCAATTGTCGCCGGAGCAAATTTCATACATCCGATGTCCTACGTGCTGTGTTTGAGTGTATAGGGCCCGGTGTAGGGCTCCTAATTTTGGTTGTGCGGCCGCCCCAGCTGCTCGCATAGAGCCGTGCGTACGATGCTATATCCAGTATGTGGTAGAGATCGATGGTGCTACCTCATATGAGAGAAGAATACCGCCACCAGGTGGTGAGATATGTCGCATGTAAATAAAGATTGATAGTCTCCGAGACCCTACCGACTGCCCACAGGTCTCATGGGTGAGGGCCTTCTGAAAGCCTGTCTGAAGGTTCAACAGACCGTCGGCCTCGTGGGCTGTCGATCTACTTGAATGTCCCGATCTAGTAATACCATTCTTATTGCAGCGGCTATCTTGCACACTGTAAATCGCCTGAACACTTTGTGTAAACGCTTTTTTGTAACACTTTATAAACATCTAAACACGTTTATCATTATCATTTATCATTATCGCCTGTATGATGCTAAAAATCCCTGTTTAGTTTTGGAACACTTCATAAACACTTAGACACGTTTATCCTATATGTTTAATTGGGAATCTTGAACACTTCATAAAAACTTAAACACGTTGAGATGTGTGTTTAGATGTTTATAGATGGTATGTTTATAAACACATGATTTCATATTAAACTTGTCTATACGTGTCAAAGTGTTCCAAAATATTCATATTAAACGTGTTCGAGTGTTTATTAAACATTGTTTAAGTGTTTATAAAATGTTCCAAAATTAAACAGGGACCTCTGATATTATACAGGCGATAATGATAAATGATAATGATAAACGTGTTTAGATGTTTATAAAGTGTTAAAGAAAAGCGTTTATAAAAAGTGTTCAGACGATTTCATCAAACTAGTCAGTTTTGTATTTCGATTATTAATGCTGTGATTTTATTATAGTAGCCTCCAGATTTAAAAAAAAAAGGGAACAAGGTTTTGCAATGTCCAGCTTCATGATGATACTGTGAAGAGAAGTGATTTCAACTGTTTATTTCTACCTTGTATAATCATTGTCAGTGGAAGGAGCATATAACTGATTAATTTCTTAAATTCTCCTCCTCCTTCTCTTCTTCTCCTCCTCCTCCTCCTCCTCCTTCTTCTTCTTCGTCCTCTTCTTCTTCTTCTTCTTCTTCTTCTTCTTCTTCTTCTTCTTCTTCTCCTCCTCCTTCTTCTTCTTCTTCTTCTTCTCCTTCTTCTTCTGCTTCTTCTTTTTTTCTCCTTCTTCTTCTTCTTCTTCCTCTTCCTTTTCTTCTTCTTCTTCTTCTTCTCCTCTTTCTTCTCCTCCTCCTCCTCCTCTTCTTCTTCTTCTTCTTCTTCTTCTTCTTCTTCTTCTTCTCCTCCTCCTCCTCCTCTTCCTTCTTCTTCGTCCTCTTCTTCTTCTTTTTCTTCTTCTTCTTCTTCTTCTCCTTCTTCTTCTGCTTCTTCTTTTTCTCATTCCTCTTCTTCTTCTTCTTCTTCTTCTTCTTCTTCTTCTTCTTCTTCTTCCTCTTCCTTTTCTTCTTCTTCTTCTTCTCCTTCTTCTTCTGCTACTTCTTTTTCTCATTCCTCTTCTTCTTCTTCTTCTTCTTCTTCTTCCTCTTCCTTTTCTTCTTCTTCTTCTTCTTCTTCTTCTTCTTCTTCTTCTTCTTCTTCTTCTTCTTCTTCTCCTTCTTCTTCTTCTTCTTCTTCTTTTCTTCTTCTTCTTCTTCTTCTTCTTCTTCTTCAAAATCCCGGATCGGTCCCTCAATAGCCTACCCCTTTTAGCAGGTTTTATACAATATAGGGCCTATTTGTTTTATAGTTTGCTTAATTTTGTTGATGCCTTGGGTTAATCGAATCTCTTTTCCGCTGTATCTAAATTGTTATTTCACCCATCACTATCCTCAATCATGTGACTGCATAATATAGAAGTTCTGTCTTAATCCCCAAGTTTATCCTTTTTAGTTTCACTTTTCGTGCCTACACATTCAACGCGCGTTAAACGGACACCTCCACCCCATTTTCATTGATTTACGCATAAATGGTTTCCACAAACTTCACTCATTGCTTGTTCGAGCTGGGATCAGAAAGATAAACTCGGGTCTGAGCGGAATCGTAATTCGGCAATGTCTTCGATGCATTAGAAGAAACACAATTCATGGCTAAGTGACAGTGATATTGACGTGGACATTCAACTTGTTAAAAAAAAAAACCTCTACAAACGTCCTAAAATGGCGCCTCTTGCTTTGCAACTGAACTACTGTGCGCTGTAATGCTTTTAAGTGTTGGTCAGACCTCACTGAGATAATGGTAACGAGATTTTTCATTAAAGGTGCACCCTCCTCCTGCCCTACCAGGGGCTGCGGAAGATTTCTAAAAGTAAGGAGCTGATTTGATTTCACTCATTAATGACAATTTTCGAACCCTTTCCCCGAGATTTTATGAAACGTGCCTAATCAAAAAAGTGTGTGTGTGTGTGGGGGGGGGGGGGGGGATGGGGCTGCAACCCCCAGCTCCCGGATTTCTCGACCCATGTCTACTCCTGATGATCATACACAAGCATACTTACACATACACACAATATAGTAGGGTAGACCTTTTATTGAAAATCTCGTTATCGTTATCGTTATCGTTATCGGTAAGGTCTGACCAGCTCAGCCTTTACTCGTCTTGTCTATCAATAAGATAAGTCTCCTTCTTTGGTAATGTTTGTCTTGATTGTTTACAAAAGTTTATTCAGCTTTTTAGTCAGAATACAAGGCTTGACATGTGACAAAACAACTTTAAATCAGTACGCATTGCTAACTACTGACATTCGAGTTGAAAGAATGTTTTCAACTCCAATTCATTCCACCTTTTGGCAGATGCAGGATTCTCTGGCCGAGGGGGGGGGGGGGGGAGGTACCTGGCCCCCAAAAAATCTCTGACAAAGGAAAAACATTTTCCAAGAGCCTTGGGAGGTCTAAAATTGTGGCGGGACTCTAATATGGGCAAATTTATTATTTTGTATTTAAAGTGTACTAAAGGTAAGCCAGATTTGGTTTTGCCGGGATGGATATGTGACCCCAAACCCCCTCGTGCCCCCCTCATTGATCTGCCACTGTCACATCACCTACTGAATGGTTCTTTCATTTATTTAAACTAAAATGGATTTTCTTCCCCTTCAAAGTCAAATTTATTCAACAGACTGATAGAGGCTAGGAACCATTTTGTTTTTACTGGATGCCAATCAAGCAAAGCAAATTTTGTGGCTAAAAATCCTCTGTCATTCCAAGAGTGTTTTGGAATGTATTAAAACCATTTTTTTTTTTAAGAAAAGAAAAAAGAAGAAAGGAATGGTAAGCCCGTTTTCAATATGGAAATATTCAATTTCTTCCTTGCGTTCAGAATCTGTTTGGAACCAGAAGGGCGTTAACTATGAGTTAAAGTATATGTCATGAGTCAACGCCTTTCTAGCTCCAAACAGATGAGAATTGATATGGTGCAAATTTAAGGTTTAATTTTTTTGAAGTTTTCAGATTGGTACATGATAATGATGTATAATGTTTACATGTGTATTCGCCTCTGCATGTGTATTCAGGCAGTAAGCTCTAGTTTCGAGTTTTGGGTGCATAATTCTAATTGGCCTGTATTAGAAATATTATATGCTTTACCTTTATCAGAACTTCGCCTGACCTTGAAAAAACTCAATCTTTCTTTTCTTTTCTTTTCTTTCTTTTTTTAAAATATATAATTGAAGATCAGATGCAACATTTACATATTCTAGGTTCTGTCATTCATTTCGACCATCCCTCGCCTTTCACTGCCGATCAAAGAAATCTCACTAGGTTTTTTTTTATGCTTCAGTAAGAAATGCACAGTTTACATCTGCACCAGATGGTGTGCCTGTCGCTGGCGGCGCTAGACTCAGTTCCTCGATTTCACTGCATTGCTGATCTCTGGTTGTTTTCTAATTTTTGACGTTTCGCCTCGGATTGCATGCGATTTGTAAGTGCACGCACACATGGCATGGTATTGTAATTTTAACCCTTTTTAAAATAAAAATCTATTTCCTTATACAGTTTAGTCATATAGTAGGAACAAACTTGAAGAGAGTCATTAAACGATGACATGCACTATTAACATCCAAATTGCGCTTTAACACCCATTTTCAGACCCAGAGAGCTTATTGGTCTTACGGATATTTTAAGATCTTATTCAAATTTCTTATATCTGTAAGCTGTGCAGACAATGTCCTAAAGCCGTGTCAAATAGTTTGAAAAATATGTGGCAAACAGAAAAAGGGGTTATTATTCTTACGAGGGAGGGGTTCACATCAAGGCCTTCTAAATCTAGAAGAAAATTAGCAGTGGGTAAACGCCCCCCAACATGTATGCCCCTTGAAATCCACCAATGCACTTCTATAGGTTTTTAATAGATTCATTAAGTAAAATAATGGGCCTGCATCACATACTCATTAACTCATGGACAAACTCACAAATTAAATGGATTTATAGGCCCGCATTTACTGGACATCTTTTTAAAAAAATATTATATAAAAATTCCCCTTACAATTTGCCGTTTGCACAGTGTTGTCGACTTGTGTAATGACATGCGCAACTAACCTCCTTTGATACATTTCTTTGAACTTATTCTTTTAAACTTTCATGATGTTTTTTATCCTTTTATTCCAAGCCAAAATGATAAATAATTCAACATATTCAAAAGTATATACATGTATGTGAAAAGAAAAGATATCTTTGATTTCTATATAAGTGGATCATCCGTTTAGATATACAAGTAGGTAGTCCTTAGCAATATCGTGAACAAAAACCATTCGTATATTACTCATTCATGCCTTTGTGACGGCTTGACTGGACATGTGCAACTCAATTCTGATTCGTTTGAGTCAAAATCAACTTCAAAGACTTCAACGACTGCAAAATATGGCTGCAAGGTTAGTGTCTTAGCCAAGGAAGAGAAGTTGGAGTGCTGGCGTTCAAACACTTAATGATAAATCCCCATCCTACATCTAAGAGCTCCTAATTAAGGAAGCATAAACCAGCACGTTAGTCTTAGATCAGCCGACCAAGCAGAGCGTGGGGAAATAGACCCTTCTACATCTCTAGACCTAAGCTGTGGAATAGCCTTCCTCAATTTATCAGAAGTACTGATTCTCTGTCCTCCTTTAAGTCGGCCCTCAAGACCTACCTGTTCCTATAGCTACAACATCATCCCAAGAATGATAACGCTAACAAAATAAGGAACATGGAAAATTAAATATCTCAATTTGAAACACTGACTAAAAAGCTGAATTCAGTTTGTGAGACATTCTAGAGCAAGCGCCATGAGCGCCCAGCAGAGGCGGATACCGCCGCTATACAAAAAACCACCACCACCATACCATCATCATACAGAAAGGTCTTCCCATTCCCAAATCCCCAATCACTTGTGAAAACAAATTTATTCCCTAAAAAAATAAGGAGGCAATTTCTCAAATCCGATTTGCAACTTTAGACAAGGCCCAACTCGCACTGAAAGGGAAAATTTAAATGTTCTGCCGTTGATGACACTGCGCGAGTTATCTCGGG
The DNA here is from genome assembly GCA_025618425.1 of Heliocidaris tuberculata. Classification (NCBI taxonomy): domain Eukaryota; kingdom Metazoa; phylum Echinodermata; class Echinoidea; order Camarodonta; family Echinometridae; genus Heliocidaris; species Heliocidaris tuberculata. The sequence continues at coordinate 13,789,952 of CM046840.1, forward strand.
TAGGGGTTTGCATAAAATTCGTGAACAAATTGTGTATTCAAGGGATTTTTAAAGGTACTTTTCACAAAAGGTTTCGAAAAATTAGTCGAAAAGCCAAATTATATGGGTGGCGACAGTGATGTGGAATACCTTTAAAATGTAATGATTTAGGGGTTATTAGTAGCGCGATACAAATATAATTCTTGTTCCTCTTATAATCATATAAATAAGAGGAATAAGAATTATTCCTCTTAATTATATAAATAAGAGGAATAATTCTTATTCTCTGATTTATACAATTAACATTTATTCCCTTATTACAACTTTGACGAAAGGCCTATTGCTTAAACTGTCAGGTATCTTTTTTGTTTGTTACTTGGATAGCCGAAATGATTCAACTACTTCCAAACTTTATCAAATGCTGAACACAAAGAAATCGAAGTTGCTACAACCCAGTTGACCGACGATTTATGAGACCAACACCCATATGAACGACGAGCAAGGAGACCGACAGACCACGAGACCGATGGACATCGAGACTGACAATGGCGGTCTCGCGGACATCCTGACTACTAATCTAAGGGTTCACTCGAGAACGACAGCCCGCCGCTGCGCGCGCCGGTCCGGGAGGACTTTCTGACAACTTTTCAAAGGATTCACGAAATCGGCATCAAGTTCTTGGGGGCCGTCGGACTCGTAGGCCATGACCGGTCGGTAATTTCTTGTGAGCTATCGGTCAACTTGGATGTTACCATGAGACTGGCAGACTGAGTAAAACGCATTACACCTCATCAGAGATGGGCAATCATCATTATAATGCAATCATAATTTCTTAAATTAACCCCCAAAAAAGTATTTCTAGTGTAGTAATTTTAACGTGTATGGTGAACAATAATGGCAATTGGCAAATATGTAAAAAATGTCATCTTAGAAGGGAAAACGAAATGACAACAGGGGCCTGTAACATAAAGAGATAACTCAAATTTACGATTGATATCAATCGTAAGTCTATGGCATGTACGGAAGAGTTACAATTGATCGTAAGATACAGGCCCCAGGTGTGATTATCATTGTAGTTCGCAACCAACACGCTTTCTCTACAACTCATGCACCACCTTCCTTATAATTATATTTCGTAGTTGTACTGAGAGCTGCAAGCACATTAAGCTTCATGCTAACGCTGCAGCCCTCCTATATCTATATTAATCTTGCATTCAGTTTGCAACTTAATCTTACATTTCTACGTGCATATTGTATTGAAGACAAAAATGTATTCATGTCACATTCATGAGCATGGAATGTATGTTTATGGAGATGATGATATGTAGAAACCGATAAATCAAATCAAATCAAATCAAATCAAATCAAAAGTACAGCACCATTATGAATTCGAGTATTCTACATCTTTTGATACTTGCGTATTTAGTTTTTAATTCCATAAACTGGCCATTTACACTACCTAGAAAAAGAATCGTGATCAAGAATGACTAATATTGAAGGTTGTATTCACACTGAAAGCATAAAGGAATAGCCCTGTTCTAACACTGTAAAATGACAGAGCCAACATTTTTGTTACGGTTTAGTCTGGGGGTTGAAAATGCCCAGAGAAGGCGGTGAAAGAAGGCGAGTAATGTGGCCAGCTTCAGCTGTTTACATAAGGAATTATCATTTGGTCAAGGTCGGATTGCCATTGCGCAGCATTATAAGAAGCGTTGCTTAAAAATATATCCCATCATTATGAATAACGCAAGGGCAACTGACGTTATTTCGGGGGGGGGGGGGGGGGGGATAGACGAAGGAAGAGGAAAGGGCTGATCTGCCACACTCTAAAAACTCTAGGTAAAATTTTACCCATCGGGTAAAAAGGAAATATGCATGTTTGAAGGTCAAAGATTTCCGCAATATTGGGTGAAATCTACTCAATATTGTTTAACCCTTTCAGGACAGGAAATATTTCAGGGCTAAATTGATCACATTTTGCTCTTCAAATTGGCAACAATAATATTTTTCTTTTAATGCTACATGGTTTTAATAAAATTTAATGTTTTTGAAAACATATACATTGTTAGGAATTTTGTCGAAAGGTTTGAAAAAATTGATAATTTTAATAAAAAAACAATGATTTTGAACCTCTCAATGTGTTGCCAATTAAAGGATTTTAAAGCTTGATCTCGTTTTAAAATTCCTGGCATCACATAATATGGTCATGCAATAGAAATGGACATAGTGTGTGCAGAATTTTTTGCTCTTTGTACTCGTGCATCTGGTATATATTCTAGAGCTCTGAATGAAAAGTTATTGAGCCATACCACAAAATGTGGTCAATTTTTTTTGAAAGGGTTAAACTTTACCCAATTGTGGGTACGATTCTACACAACAAACATTCATGGTCCCTTTTTACTTGTTTTTGAGCGCATGAAAAAAAGCTTATACAGGGAGACTCCATCATCAACACAGCCAAATATTATCTACATAATTCTAGAGTTATAATATCTCTCTGCTAATGCCTATAACATCTTTAAAAAAAAACAACTTTAGACATACATGTACTAACATGTATATTATCATAAAATTATTAGAACATTTCAGATATTTTCTTTTCTTGTGATATTTTGTAATGAAGTTGCTTGAACTTGAAACTTTTGTTTCCAGTGATGATAAAGTTCTGTGAACTGAGACTGATATAACTGATATAAAATGATAACTGAAAAGATTTACTCGTAGCCATCTCTTTAACATGATATTGAAGTACTGAGGATGAAAACATTTTTTTGTTGTTGTTTAAAACATCACAACACCAAATATAAACTGATATCTCATTATTTGTAATCATTTAAAAAGGTAGGTTTTTGTTATATCAGATCATTTTTTGTGAAAACAGAACATACGAGAGCATACATATTCTTCGAATGTCAAGTATAGATTAAAAATTTGGAAAGGTTATATTTCTGTAATCTGTCTATTGTGGATTAAAAATGAAATCAGATCAATTTCCATCTTTAATTTTTTTGCGTGGATACGCCCTTTAAAAACTAATAGCCATTGCCTGATCTTGTAACGAGATCTTTGGCAATTTCACTTCTGAATAAAACGCCCTGGGCAAACGTTTTTCTTTCATCGTCTGCGGCTTTTCAGAAAAAATAAATAGACAGGGGAGAAAAGAAATGAGAGTAGGATTTAGCTGCGAAGGATAGGGTGTCGATGATTTCCGCCAAGCCTGGGATCAGAATGACCTTCGTTATTCGAAGAGATTTATGAAAGGGTAAAAATTATTAATGATGAATTTAATCGCAATTTGTGGTATTTAAATAATTTGTATGACTGAATACTTTGATTGATCAACTGAATATTGAATACTTTCTAGCAATGCAGCAATATAAGCCTTTTCATTAGTTTGTTGCATTAAATATATTTATTACACATTAGCAGTTACATTGAGTTGGCCTAGTGGTAATGTCTGGGATCCCGTTAGCTCTCTGTCTTCGCCTACTGAGTCCCATCTTTCAGATGGTGACGTCAAAGGTCGGTACCAGAATGTAAATAATCTACTCTGACAGTCTGTGAAAACCAAACTGCAACCAACATTTACATACGTGATCAATGCATTAATTAGCAACAATGAATGATTAATTTGCTGTGGATTTTCAGCGTTCCTTTCATTTTTGGAGAAAAAATTAAACTACATCCAACAAAAAAAAAAAGCAGGATCTGAAGCAAAAGTTTTCAGTAACCAAACTCTAAATGGAGATTGGACCTACTTTTTGTTCTACAGTAAAACAAGCTAATTAACAATTATGGATAATTAATCAAAAAATTAATTCATGCTGCCATCAGCTCACTTTTTTTCTCCCTTTTTTTCTCCCTTTTTTTTTTTTTTTTGTTGTTGCTGGCGCGCACTGGTCAAATCAAAACCAATCAAATCGAATCAAATCGAATCAAATAAAAATCAAATCAAATCAATTCAATTTATTTAATCAAAATCCACAATTTTGGGATTATCATCAACATAAAAAAGTATATAAGTGCAAATGAAGTACATAATGATAATAATGATAGTACATAGCTTAGTAAACGCATAATACACATGGTCTCTATATATGCGTGTTAGAACATCACTATAATAATGTTACAAAAACTTAATTGTGTTTTCAGCTCAGATTTAAACTGATCCAACTGTGCGATATTCCATAAATTCTGTCGGAGTTTATTCCAAAGTTCAGGTGATGTCTTTTGAAATGCCCTATCCCCATACGACTTGGTCTGCACGGATATTTGAGAGAGAAGATTTTTGGAATTTGAACGAAGATTGCGTTTGGGTATTATAAGTGCAAATTAATGCATAACTAGATGGTGTTGGAGGGGCGGGGGGGGGGGGGTCAGGTCATTTTCTTCTCACGTTTCTATTTTCCTCTCTGTATCTTTTTCCACTCTGTATCTCTGTCTCTGTCTTTCTTTCTTTTCTCTCTTTCCTTTTTTGGTCATTCCATTGGAGGGCACTCCAGCCGTATCCATCCTAATGATTTCATGTATGATATGACTCTCCAAAGTGGTTGCACTGGGTATTATACCGCAGTCACACCGCCAAACCGATTATACCGCAGTCACACCGCCAAACCGATTCCACACCGATTCCAAACCGACCGACTCTTGGCCATTCAGCTAGGGCAATGTATTTTTTTGTGTTCGGTCTCTTGTCGGTCTGGGTCCTGATTCATAAAACTTGTTATCAATCACAACTGCCCCATATCTATGAAAAATTTGCTCACAGCCAAGCGAATGCAAGGATTTCAGTAGCTTATAACAGATATTGTGACTTACTATTGATAACAAGTTTCATATCCTACTTCATAAAATTCTCCTTCAAGGATTGGCCAGGAATATCACACGTGACATAAATTACTTTCACCATGAAGAAAAAATGGATATCGCGTGACGTCAGACCTCCATATATTTTTCGCTATACCAATATTTTGACGTATTTTTTTTTTGTTATTCTGGATATTTCGAAGTTATCGGTAACGCGAAAATGTATCGCGATAATATTTGTGTGTGAGGAGTCTCTCAGCTAGTGTATGTAGGTCTACTCTGATTCTACATTTAGTGTTTATTTTATATCTATCTAGGCTTACTCTTGTAGGATATAAATCAAATATACCATGCACTCTTTTCGAGGCACCAGGTGAAATGATGGATTCTTCGGTGACTGGCATAGTTACCATTTTCTTCTGGCTGCGCCCCTCAGAAAATAGTGCTATGCCAGTTACCTCAGAGAATCCATAATTTCAACTGGAGCCTTTCAGTGCAAGATATATTTGATTATTATGAAACAGTGGCCCATGGTGTCGGTCTCGTTAGTGAAAATGCAGTATAGGTGAAAAAGTTATGTATATAGGGTAATATAAAAAATAATCCTCGGTCAGTGGATGATTACTTCGGAAGAAGATATACAGACAAATCCAAGAGAGCATTCGACCTTCCTGTTCAAAAACTACAGCGATCATAACCATGCATATCGGAAGTCTAAAGCATTCTGTTTTTAAACTGTTCTTTTCTTTTAGAAACGGGAAATCGGGAATTCAAATAGCACGACTATGTTATTTGTCTTTAGTCTTATGCGATAGATAAAAACATTATACTGTTGATAATTCAATAAAACCCCATAATTTATTGAATTATGAGGACTTGTTCAATCTCCTGTTCAATCACCTACACTAATCCGTCCTAATAAGCCAACATGACCGATTCATGCCTAGTTTTCTAACTAAATAACATCCCTTTTGAATAGTATTTGCGCTAAAATTTCCTTTCTTTCGTTTGTCTCATCACTCAGAGATTTTTTCCAGCTCGCATGGAATTTAATAGATGGGCCTAAGGGCGTAATAATGACCGCGACTAAAGACGTACGACGCATGCAAGAGACTGGACAAATCAAGCTAGTAAAACAGTAAAGCTCTCGATAGATTTAAATGCAAAGAGTAGAGATGGATAAGACTTTCGGGAAGTATGGTAGAAACATAGGATATCGTTTTCCTTAATCTCTCCATATCACTTATCACGGCTTATTTTCCTTTCCTTTTCTCAAGTTTTATTTTTTTAAATCAACTTTCTTTTTCCTGGTATCGTTGGGTTTTTTGTGTTCATCTTGTTATCGTCGTTCTTTTTCTCCTTCTTCTTCTTTTCCTCCTCCTACTTCATTCTTCTTCTTCTTCTTCTTCTTCTTCTTCTTCTTCTTCCTCTTTCTTTCTTTCTTTTTCTTATTTATCATTTTTTCTTCTTTATCATTTTTTCCTTTTTATTCGTTGTCAATTATCTTTGAATTGCATTATTCCAATCCTTTTTCTTATCCATTTTCTGTAAGAGTTGTCTTTTAAAGGGCAATCCAACCTTGGTAATGAGATGATTTGTGTGAAAGCAGAAAAATAAGAAAAACAGGATGGTGAAAGTTTGAAAAAAATCGGACAAGGAATAAGAAAGTTATGGATGTTTCAAAAATGAGATCACTACATCTATGTGAATCTCAAATTGGCAATTTGTTGATTCGATTGTGACATTTTTGTGGACTCCCATTTGTCGTACACAAAAATATCATTAATTTGCGGTTTTCTTCCAGGCGCTTTTACCCTCGGGGCAGTACTCAAAATATATTGGAGATAGCATATTGTTATAGGTCCTCATGTAAGAAAAAGATCCTACTGAGTAATACATTTCGAAAAAAGTGACATTTTAGTCATTTTGTGTGTTGGGGCGAATGGGGGAGTTGTCCACAGCTACATCACAGTGACATTACCTATTCGGCCAATTTGAAATTCCCATATGTATAGTGATTACAACTTTCAAAAATTCATAACTTTCTTATTGCTTGTCCGATTTCGTTCAAACTTTCACCAATCTGCTTCTCTGATTTTTCCTCTTTCTTTCAAAGCAACTTGCTATTAAGGTCGGATTTCCCTTTAATACTGTGTATAGATGCTACAATCCAACACGTCTCTTTTTTTTCTTTTGCTTCTTTTTTAGGTATGTGTGCGTCGACTATTCCCATGCTTAACTTATTAACCTGATATCACCTGTTTCCATCTTCCGCATCTCCTCATCGATTTGTTGATTCACCGGCTGAGATGCACTCACCGGTTATCTGCCTCTCTCTCTCTCGCTCTCTCTCTCTCTTTCTCTCTCTCTCCCTCTCCCTCTCTATCCCTCCCTCTTTCGATTTCTTTATCTCTCTCTCTCTCTCTCTCTCTCTCTGTCTGCTTTTAAAAAGATATATCTTCATCTCTCTTTTTACAAGTAATCTCTCTCCCTGTCGTTTTCTAATTTACTCTCCCTTTATCTCTTTGGCCCTCTTACTCTCTCTCTAAAAAAAAATTGAATGATCACTGACGTGACTCCCCGGGCGAGTGAAAATGGACTGAAAATAGAGTGACAAGCACTCTTTTCTTTTTAGAGAGCACTCGATATTAACTCAATATTCACTCCCTAAACAAGTGATCACTGACGGGACTTCCTGGGGAGTGAAAATTAACTCTCTTCTTTTTAGGAAAAGAAATAGTAAAAGAGGAAAAAAAACGTATACTTTTTTTTCCTCTTTTAATATTTCTTTTCCTCTTTTTCCACCTTATGCGCTCTCTGTCTCTTTGCCTCCCCCTCTCTCTCCCTCTCTCCCTCTATCCCTCACTCTCTGTCCATTTACCTCCCTCTTTCTCCCTTTTCCCTCCTACGCTATCTCTCTCTCTCTCTCTATATATATATATATACATTTGTATGTATGTATATATATATATATATATATAAAACAACATCTCTCTCTTTCCATATATACATACATATATATATATATGTATATATATATATATATATGTATATATATATACATATATATATATATATATGTATATATATATATATATATATATATATATATGTATATATATATATATATATATATATATATATATATATATATATATATATATATATATATATATATATATATAACAACATCTCTCTCTTTCCACTTCTATCCTTTTTGCTTTTTTGTATAATTTTATAATCATTCTCCCTGTCTTTTTCTCTCTTTATCTCTTTTCCCTCTGACATTTATTATTATTTTTAAAATATTTCCCCACCTTGCGGTTTCTCTCTCTTTCCCCTCTCTTTCTCTTCTCTCTTAATTTTTTTCCATCCCCCCACACTCACCCCCTCTCTCTCTTTATTCACATTCACATTCTTCTGCTGGCTTTATTGGGGGGTTCACAGGGTACTCTTTCGGTGACAGAAGTCTTTCAGAAACCGTCACTTTCATCATATTCTCAAGACATCTCTCATTCCTGCCCTTATCTGCCCTCCTCTGCTCTTCTGTCATGCCTTTCATGTATATATCTTGGGTAGAATCTTTCTCATCTCAATAGAACTTATATTTACATTAAAGATAAAGGTGAGGTCTGGTCATGAGATTGAATTATGAAAGGAACTGTCTCAAAGCAATTGGGAAAGGTTGATTATACAGGAAATGAGAATTGGTGTATGCTGTAAGGTTTTGGAATCACCAAAATGATAAGAAATTGAATCAGTCCTGCTGAGAGTCACATGCACTGCACACAGAAATTCAAGCGTTTTTTTATTTCTCATGTGTCAAAAAAAAAAAACACACACAAAAACATTACAATATAACATAAAAGTAGTATACAACAACTGAAATGCGTTGGCAATAAATATCAAGTACATGTACGAAACCTGACATGATTATACAAGAGATAGGAAGAAAACATGAGAAATGAGGAACTAAAAAAAGCAGAGCTTGTAAAACATAGTCCATCGGTGATTAAGTACATTTCGGCAGCAGGTGGGTGTTTCTTGTTATATTTTGAATGTGAGAGCATTTGAAGAACAATCCTATGATAATCTTCCAAACTAACATAAAAAGAATGAAAAAGCTCACATATTATTTTTTTTTACCTTTCCCAGAACACAAGCTTCCCTTTAACTTGACACATACACATAGTCATCATGACGGCTGTCATTGAATGTGAGAGCATTTGAAGAACAATCCTTTTCAGGGGACATATCTACTATAATAATCTTCCAAACTAACATAAAAAGAATGAAAAAGCTCACAAATTATTTTTTACCTTTCCCAGAACACAAGCTTCCCTTTAACTTAACATATATCCATAGTCATCATGACGGCTGTCATTATCATCACTACCACGTCACCACTACCATCATAAACACTATCATTTTAACCATCGTCACCATCATGACCATCATAACCACCGTTTACATCAGCAGCAACATCACGATGTAAATATTCACCATAACCATCATCAACTGACAGATTCATTTTAAGTGGCCCCAAAGCGTTTTTGAATAAGGGAACGAGCATATTATTTCGACTACATGATCAATATGAAACATTTCTACTAAAAAAAAGTGTTTGTGTGTGTGTGGGGGGGGGGGGGGTTCCGCTGCCCCTGCATTTCATCCATTCAAAAAAAAAAATGCTATGACATAGTCTGGTATAGATACATGTACCTCGAATGACGGGGAAAATGTGTCAGCATTATAAAATTCTACTTCCGTAATGCACAGATCGCAGTCGTTTACAAAATATGACTCACAACATCATGCATTATCTTTACAATATCCCGGCTGTATGACAAAAGCTTGTTTAAGACTTTTTTCATTCTGCATTCTGACTTCCTTTTTTTTTATTTTTTAAAGTTTTTATTATTTTCTCTCATAAAGAAAATTGAACACTGAACTTTGGATGATGGGTTTAGATCGCAAACAGGCCCTGCTGAATCGATGCAAATAAGGGGGAAAAAATGAATAAAGCGGAATACTTTTGCAGGAAGGATATCGATGTATATAAGTAAGCAGAGTTCAATAACATGTATGTGTAATAACACGCACAAGGAAAAGGCGCATCTTTTGGAACAATGAATTCCTCCATTGAATCGGTTACCATGGTTGAATTCGCTGTAACCTTTCCTCGTCCCATTTAATCGGCTTTTCTTCAGTTGTTCATATAAAGAATATCATATCTCTTCACAAGGTTACCTAACGGTCCGTTCATTATAAAAAAAATATATGATATTATTTGTTACCGTACCATTAAGGGAAAAGAAAGGATAGTTTCTGACTTCGTTTGACAAAAATAGAGAGAGAAAAACTATTACAGTATCACTGATAGCATCCCTACACCATCTGATGTATTTTGTATACATGATATATGAAGATGCTGATACTATCACAGAAATGTATGTCTGGAATTGCGACATGCGAAAATTAAGGAATTACGAGAATTCATGCGACAATGTGGTGCTTCGAGTCGACATTTTCTCCGGCAGCGACTGCTTCTCAAAGATATAAGGCTAGCGTTGCTACTGGGTTTATGGTTAGGTTTAGGGTTGGAGTCATTGTTAACCGTTTCAGGACAGGAATTATGTAAGGGCTAAATCAATCACACTTTGTTCTTCAAATTGGCAACAATAATATTTTTCTTTTAGTGCTATATGGTTCCATTAAGGTGTAATGTCTTTGAAAACAATATACATGGTTAGGAATTTTGTCGAAAAGTTGAAAAAATTGCCAATTTTGATGAAGAGCAATGATTTTGAACCTCTCAATGTGTTGCCAATTTAAGGATTTTAAAGCTTTTTCTGGTTTTTAAAATTCCTGGCATAAAATGCAATATGATCGTGCATCAAAAAGAGACATAGTGTGTGTAGAAATGTTGCTCTTTCTACTCATGCATCTGGCATATTTTTTAAAGCTCGGAATCAAAAGTAATTAAGCGAAACCACAAAATGTGATCAATTGTCTCGAAAGGGTTAAAGGGAAAGTCCACCCTGATATCAACTTGGTTTTAAAAGAAGCAGAACAATTAAAGAAACCGATCAATGAAAGTTTGAGTTGAATCCAATAAGAAATAAGAAAGTTATGATTTTTTGAAGTTGTAATCAACCAAACAAAAATTGGCAACTCTTGCGAGCTCATCTCCCATTGGCCCTGTACTGAAAAAAAAAAATCATAAATTTCCATTTTCTATCTTAAAAAATAGTTTATCATACATGCACCCTAGATATAATCATTTCACTTATGCTTTTACACAAAACCGTATGATTCAAATATGTTCCCTCATAAAAAACACAGAAAATGAAAATTTATGAATTTTTGTGTAAGGAGCAAATGGGAGAGGAGCTCGCAAGATACGTCACGGAGTTGCCAATTTGTATTTGGTTGATTACAATTTCAAAAATTCATAATTGTTTTTATTTCTTATTGGATTTTTCTCAAACTTTCATTGATCTGTTTCTTTGATATTTCTTCTTCTTTTAAAACAAACCATATATCAGGGTGGATTTTCCCTTTAAATGTAGTGTTTGGTCGAGGGTTTAGGTTAAGAATTCGATGAGTGTAGGGTATTGACCACTGAACAATTGTCGCCTGAGCATGTTTCGTACAAAAGATATTGTAATGTATTTTGACTCACAAAACTTGAAAATCAAGATGTTGGGATTGCCATTATTTTACAACATTTCGAAACTGATAATAGCGCTATATTATTCCTGAAAAAAATGTTTATGAAGAAAGATTTCAAAACGTACAAGTTTTAGCGTTTATCATTTCGTGCTCAAATAGTTTATCAATAGAAGATAGATCTGCAGTTGAAAGCCTGTTAAATGACGTCTTTATCGTCCTGTCCTTGGAATTTTTACAATGTGTCTAAATTGACATGGTTCAGCGAGATCTCAGATTATATAAATTAAACGTAACATTAAAACGCAGCTTTCTTTTATTGTTATTATCCAGTCATGGACTATCGTAGTTAGGGTCAAAACCTTGACATTGAGGAGACCGCACGGATGAAGTTTTACATGAATTGCAAATAAACAGGACGAGACAATGATCAAAATGAACCTAAATGAAAGTTATGTATGGAAAAAGGGTGATTTTCTGTTTACACTGATTATAATATACGAGCACATATTGTGAATTTCATTTTGATATTTTACAATTGATATCCTATCATGAACACACACACACACGCGCACACAAAAAGATCAAGAAAGAAGTTTGGGGGTAATAAACGCTAAACAGAAGTTTGGGAGGGGGTTATAGACCCCCCCCCCCCCCTCCCGGCTGCGCCAACATACATGATAAACCATACTTGGTCAATGAAAGTTGAAGCCATACCAAAATACAGCTCACACAATCAGCGCCGTACAAAACAAACATTGCATGAACACATCTGGAAGATCTTAATTAGTTCACCGCATCTATAATATCTTAATGCAATTAGTGAAATTTAAGGTGCGATAATTACCCCCTTAATACTTTTATCTGTGGTGTGTATCATTCTAGCCCAAGGCTAGCTACCGTATACTTGTCAGCAGGATTGCATATGTTGAGAGATGCATGTCGTAAGTTGTTAAGATTCGGCTGATTTATATATAACGGAATGCTGGTCTAATTGTTTTACTTGCTGATTTCACCTCCAGCTCGCACTAACGTTCCGAACGAGAACGGAATGGTTTTCATTTACTGCTGCCTTGAATAAGTCATGTCATGGGACCTCAGCATAAGTTGTTAAAGCCCATCGCACATTACACCGTCCGACTGCCATCCGATGTTCGAAGAAATTGCTATAATAATCATGATCATTAGCTATACAAAAATTCTATAAAGTGTTAAATCTACTTGCTTGAGACTCCTATATCGTTCATATAAATCGTAATATTGAATTTGCTTGTCGCAGAATATAGTTTCACTATCGAATTTACATTCTAATGAGTTAAAATAACCGAAATCAACTTTCCATTTTCAGAAATCGGCAATCAATGTCTTCCCGTCTTTCTTTTGTCCAATCTTGTCCAGTCCCCGCTAATCCAACTGGAAGGTTCTATACCGACATGACCGATGCTCTATACAGCCATATTCCCCCTTCATTATTCAGTAGTGAACCATTAATCATATCGCATTTTTTTTCATACATTTCCACTCCATACTGTATTCCACCCTTTTGATATTTCGCCATATATCTCGACCTTTCTATTTCCTTCTCTTATTTCTTCCCTATCTTTTTTTTTTCCTTCATGGCAGACATACATGTCAACTATCAGCTATCATGCAGAGAGTTCAGAGAGTGCGACAGCTAATTAATTCCGCCAAAACAATCCAGCCGTGCACAAAGTACATGTAGCCCATGGGAGCCGACGTCTGTGCTCAAGAAGCATGCTGTATTTTTTTTTCCGAGAATCTTTCTGATTATAATTACAGAATGTTCGCATCCTGGTGTTTTAGCAAGGTAATTATACTTCTGCGACACTGCAAATTGCATCAAATGTCTACGCGATTCTATTATGGGCACAGTATCGTGCATTTGACCTTCAAAAGTTGTTCATTCCGCGTGATGCAAACGTGTCTGCATTGTTTACTTGTTCCGTGTTACATCTGTACATCTGACGTCGAATGTATTTTTAAGATCATGACCAACATAAAGGGGGGGGGGAACTCACTCATGAGGGCTCATTATTTTTTTCTTTTCATTTTCACATGAGCAAAAATCGGGTGAAAATATCAAGCGAATAATACTTATATTTTTTTTGTCCTGTTGGTCTTGTTAATTTCTTTCAACATTAAAACCCGATCTTTGTACTTTAGTTAATCTCTTAAAATAATATCCAGTTTACAAACAAAACTTCAACATTCAGAATATTCAACATGGAAAAGGTGGTTATAAACGCGTTATTTATACTTGGGAAACCAATCGAAAATATTGAAAAAGAAAACCACAAAAGAAAGACGAATATTTCACTCGTATACTTTGATGCAAAATTTTACGACCATTTAAGTGGAGTTAAGGGGAGGATGGGGGGGGGGGGGGGGGGGGGGAGGGGATTGACATGCAAAAGAAAAGCCAGTTATAGGAGGGTCATCAAACAGGAATATAGGGTCAAAGAATAAAAAGGTCGAGTGATGGATGTGACAGGAGGCATTACGCCATCAAAGGATACCGCGTAAAAATGTATGACTGTTTTGGAATAACAATATCTAGACTTATGAGTGCCATCTTCAGCGACATAGTTCTGGCGTCGAGATTTATGTGAATAGTGAGTGGTATTGGCTTTGGATGAATTTGCGATGAAGCCGAAATGTGACCTGAACAACGACATTCCACTGTGTTAAAAAAATATTCCATATTAAATGTAGAAAATGATTATAATTAGAAATTTCAGTTACCAAAAACCTGCCATAAATCAATACAATATTAAAAAGTGAGAGGTAATGCATTTATTCAGATATATTCGCTACGAAACCAACACAAAACCTCCATACAATAATATTCCACTATGTTAGAAAAGTATTTCAAAGAATATGATGAAAATGATTATGTCAAGAAATATCATTCGCCAAAACTTGCTGGAAAATATTGAACAATGAGTGGTACTGGCTTTGGATGTATTCGAGAGGAAACCAAGACATGAACTGAGCAAAGGCTTTTCACTGTGTTAGAAAACTATTCCACATCGAAGCTAGTAAATATTTTTAAAGAAATTTAATTTACCAAAACCTGATAGCTTTCCTAAAGGGTGGGTATACGAGGCCGTTGATACAATGTGTATTTATCTTACAACATGACGGTTTATCGCTATTGCTCATTCATGTTTCTGAAAGCGATATCCACCGAAAGCAAAATGCACATGTACATCTTTACACGCCTTGATTGGTGGTATATCACGTCTTTATTAAAGATCATGTATTCTTATACATATAAAACCAGGCCCGGCAACCCATTGGGTTAGCCGGCAGGTTATGATATCAACATAACAAAATACAATGGTAGAATTCAATTACGACAATATACAATAATACAATACAATATACGGCAATATCGTGAAATAGGCACACCTCCATAAAATTCTGTTTTATGTTGTTATTTTTGTTTATTATTAAGGTTAGGATTAGGGTTTAGGATTAGGATTAGGATTAGGATTAGGTTTAGGTTTTAGGGTTAGGGTTAGGGTTTAGAATATATAAATAACTTTAAATGCTTTACTGAGCATGATAAATTGTGACATTTTAATAATCTTATCCAGTAATGATGAAAACGATATAATTGTAGTGCTTCTATCGTAAAGATTTATGCTTTTGAATACTTTTCATTTATTTAACGGGAGCTCCGTCAACGATTCTGTGTCTCTATGATGAAGACACAATCATGTTATATCATGCATTTTCACCGCCGAGCTTATCTTTAAACTCTTTAACCCTTTCGAGACAATTGACCACATTTTGTGGTTTGGCTCAATAACTTTTGATTCAGAGCTCTAAAAAATATACCAGATGCATGAGTAGAAAAAGCAAAAATTTCTACACATATTGTTTCCATTTTTGTTGCATGACCATATTGCGTTTGATGCCAGGAATTGTAAAAAGGAGAATAAGCTTCAAAATCCTTAAATTGGCAACACATTGAGAGGTTCAAAATCACTGTTTTTATCAAAATTGGCAATTTTTTCAACTTATCGACAAAATCACTAACCATGTTTATTGTTCTGAAAGACATTACACCTTATTAGAACCATCTAGCACTAAAAGAAAAATATTATTGTTGCCAATTTGAAGAACGAAATGTGATTAATTTAGCCCTTGAATAATTCCTGTCCTGAAAGGGTTAACTTTTCTTTATCAGTTTATATTCCCTTCTCATTGCAGGTGCACCTTTCCATCTCCACATACTTAGTTCTGTCTTCCTCTGTACAAACAATTTATTTCCTGACGAATTTTATAACCTCTTTCAATTAAATTCTACTTTTCATAAATACGAAATCAAACTCGCAAATCACACCCATCTACCCAATAACAGAACCTTATTATTCCAAAATAACATCCGGTACTCAGGACCTAAACTGTGGAACGTTATCCCAGATACAATAAAATACTCCGCATCTCTTGCCGGCTTTTCAAGAAGGATGAAAAAACATTTCACTTCATCTTACAAATAACATGGTTCAAGACACTTCCCCACCATCCATTAGGTTTTTTCTCTCCGTTTCTTCTCTCTGTTTTCTTCGGGAATTTCTCTTTTCCGTACTCCTTATATTTGCATCTCCATTATCCCCCTCCCCCTTCCTCTTTCCCCCCCCCCCCCCCCTTTTCCCCCTCCAATCAAGCTCAGCGGTCTAAGAATGTTATTTTTCCTCTTTTTTGTATGTAGTTATTTCCTTTTTTATATATTTATTATGTACTCTAACCAAAGGGCACGCTCGCCCCAAGCTTTTGCTTTCAGAGGTGTGTCCTCCAACTAAGTATGTACCACATGAATGTATATTTTGTCATATTTTTGTTAAAAATACGTGTGCATCATTTTGTTCATTTATTACTTTGTACACTTATATTGAAAAGTTTGAAATAAATGTCATTAAATTGAAAATTGAAAAAAATACCATCCTAAATTTGAAGGGAAGGGTAAAGGCATGCTGTTGGATAACTTGTGTAAATTTTTGTAGTGCATTTTAAAACCAACGTTGTGTATATCGTGCAGAATCCAGTATTTACACAGAAGTCGATCGAACAATAATTGCCCTTATGTTGGGTGAAAATTGAGCTTTTGTAGTTCAACATTTTAAGAAGTGCCTACATGCAGAATAGAAAAAGGGGAATTCGAATAAGGGACCGGGGAGAATAGAATAGGGAGATAAAGTACAGAAAGAAAGTAAAGACATTTACCAAATCTCCTCGAAGAAAAGAAAGAAAAATAAACCATCAACGGAAGGACGGGAAATCTTTCTCAAATGAAATGATGGGTCAAACACATTCTAGACATTCAATTCATATTATGTTTGAGGGTAAGAAAACCAGCCAAATAGCCAAACTCATCCATCAATTTACGGAGAGGCTAAAGTACTCCTATTTCATCGTGTCAAATCTTCTTTACACATCCACCCACTTTAGTCGAAAGGTTCACCCCGATTCGCCTCATTTGTTCAAATGGTAAAAGTCAACTGAAATTGAGCACCATCAGAGCCCCATGAAACAGAAGTAGGCTTTCATTTGCCAATTTCCTATCGCCATTGTCAGTACTATAATTATAAGGCTCGCGCTGAAAATGCGACCACTAAAATGGACGCATCCCTCAAGTATGATTTAACCTCTAACAGAAAGCATAGTACATTCTTCAAAATAACCTTCATTTAAAAAAAAAATTATATGGGACATGTGACGCATAGATGTGACGCAATGTTTGTGGCAAGTACATTGCATTGTCAACTAATTCCTTTTAAAAAAGTACAAGACCTCTTATCTAAAATACTCAGATATCATGGTAATTTTCTTAAGGACTTTATATCCCCAAACTTATGCAGTTATCAAGCAAATGTACATCCTTGCCATGTCAATAAATAAAACAGGAAGATAATGCAAGGAATACAAATTTATATGATAACTGACCAGGGGAAGGAGATGGGTCAAGGGTTCATGGGGATCTGGACCTTTTCCCCCTTTCTTGCGTGCATGTAACACTTTTTTTTTTAAGGGGGGATATGGCCCCTCCCCTCTTTTTTATGCTTGATAACCTTCCCATGTTGTTGCTTGTCAAAACTTGGGGGACTGGACCCCCCCCCTTTTAAAACCAAAATTCTGGATCCGCCCCTGAAGACATACACACGTCAACATGCGTATTGGAAATCACATAGTTTTCATGTCTGCTTTTACAGAATATATATACCTAAACCGAGGTAGAATTTTGAAATAACAGAAGGTCAACAGGATTTCGTTCCATCACGCATCAGTAAATAGAGAGTTTTGTTTTTGCTTTATGTTTGTAATCCTGAAGATGAATAATTATCGAGATGATATAAAATCCATCGACCTAGCATCTACTTTATCATGTTCAAGGAATATACAAAAAATTTGACGTGTTCGATCAATTATAGTTTGTTTTTCTTTATTTCATTTGTCCGCAGTGTACACTAAATTAGAAATTTGGTATTAACGAAAGCGGGCTTTTTACATTCCTTTTTGCAAAATGCAAGTACCGTTTATATTCAGTCAAGTCCAAGGTATTTTGTCCCATATAAGTTACAAAACCCACACCTAGAATGTTGGGATATCTAATCTTATGTTCATTATTTCGTAATACTTGTTCATGTATGGGACGCCAAAATTTAATGTCCAAATACCTTGGCCCTGCCTTTTGATAAACGAATGGCGCCATGATAGGATTTCATATATTTATCTGCTATGGGGTTTTCATTCCACATAATTTTTAGTCATTGCCGTCAATATCCTTTTCTGCATTTATCTTCTTTTCTTTTTTGAAACTTTCGTCTTTCTTCCTTCGTTTCCTCTTTTTCTCTATCCCTTATAACCCAAAGTCCTAACACTGATAGTCTTTCACTTATACATGTCGAACAAAATGTGAAGAAAAAAAATTTATTGGTGGAAAGAAGTACTAGCGGATTAAGACAGGGTCAAGTGCCCAATACCCCCCCCCCCCCCACCTCCGAAGGACTTCCAGTCAACAAATACAATATTAATTTACAGCAATATCAGTAATATTTATCTTCAAATAATTGTGAAACCTTTCGCAGATACAGCCCTCTCCCTTCCAGCACCAACAAAGATTTGAAATATGGCTTCCTTACCTAAACATTCGTTATCACCTCTACTGTCTTGCCCCCCTTTTTTTTTCTGTTCTTTTTCAAGACCTAGATACACCACTGAACCGAAGACAAAAAAGTCGTCTGAAATTTTCCCTTCTCTACTTTCACAGTTAGCTGAAGTAGAATCCTTAATATGCAGGAATTGTTACCAAACCAGAAGCAAGCACTGGCTTCAAGGCGATCGAGGCAGGTGGGGGGGGGGGGGGGGGGGGGTGCATGATAAAGGGTCACAGTCGACGCATCATCTGCCTCATCTGCATCATGTCCCCGTTGCCCTCTCCCCCATTAACTTCCACTGAGAGGATGACAAAGGTATACGGAGGCTTGACTGTTCACTGTGCTCTCACCAATTTTCTCCTTTGCTCTTACCCTCTCTCTCTCTCTCTCTCTCTCTCTCTCTCTCTCTCTCTCTCTCTCTCGAAAAAGAGTGAACTTCCACAAGTGTTCACTTGTGTT
Organism: Heliocidaris tuberculata; assembly: GCA_025618425.1. Lineage (NCBI taxonomy): Eukaryota > Metazoa > Echinodermata > Echinoidea > Camarodonta > Echinometridae > Heliocidaris > Heliocidaris tuberculata. The sequence goes on from CM046840.1 coordinate 13,809,052, forward strand.
GGAGTGAATATCGAGTGAATATCGAGTGCTCTTTAAACAGAAAAGAGCGAATTTTCACTCTCTATACAGTGCGTCCCAGAAAAAAGTTAACAGTTGGAAAAATTCTCCCCAAATAAATGTTCATACGTGCCGATAGCTTAGGGTCTTTTCTATCAAATGACACCAAAATATCCCCCATTATTTTTCACATTTCACAAAAGTGGCTTTCACTCACTCAAGCGTAAAATATTATGAGACATTTCAGTTTCATTTGGTAGAAGAGATCCTACACTAACCGCAGGTATGACATTTCCCTTAAAATATTTTGAAATATTTAATTGGGAAGACTTTTTCCAATGGTCAATTTCAAACGGTTCTCAACTTTGTTCATACCAGTCAGAGCAAACACCTATTCTTGTCAAGTCTGAATTTTTGCACCCTTTCAAAAAAGTGGTTATAGATCACTCAAGCGTAATAACTAGTCAGATTTTTTGGTGTTATTGTATGGGAGCGACCCTAAGCTATCTACGAGAATTAAAATTTATTGAAAATATTCAGAAATATTTATTTGGGGAGATTTTTTCCAACTGTTAACTTTTTGGGGGACGCACTGTATAGCATCCCCTTCCTCCGCAGCGTTTTTAACCACGGTGCCGCCACTGGAAGCTAGAGCGAAAGGTCAGTACAATTTCGGAAACGGTTTTAGGTGATAGCTTGAAATATCCACCTGAGACTAGCAAACCGTTTATGACAAATTAGATAATGGACTGAGATTCTTGATTTGTATATGCTCCATAATACACCGCATGAATATGCGCATTGGATCTGGTTGGGGTTCACGGACTATACGCTACTGTAACGTTACCGTGTGGTGAAATAGTACAGAAAAGGTGAGAATAAGATGAGATAAAATGAAAATGCCCCTTCTTTATTGAATTATATTGTGCAGGGAAGTGTTTTAAAGCATCAATTCAATTATATTTTGGAAAAATCCTGACATATAATAAAGTGATTATCGTAAAACTAAAAAAAGGAACATAATCAAAGCAAAAGATAACATAATGAAGTCGTATCAAAACAAAAAGGAAGATATTTTGGAAACAAACCGAAGGAATGATAATATGATTTTCTGTGTATCTAGTGAGATTTAAAAGATATTTTCATGGTCCCAGAACCTGATAAATCATTATCATTTATTATCGGCCTTTCAGCATGTTCAGAATAGCTTCTACATACATGCAGTTTATGTAATTCTATTCTGCTGCGAGCGAGCCAGAGGGCCGTTTTGGTAGACGGAGTTAAAGTCCTTCTGACACTCAGCTGATGTTCAATACCATACCATGCCTAATCTCTAAGCAAGTAGTCGGCTAGACGTTTTATGAACCTAGAAAAGTTCTGTCCGTTGAATTTTTTATTTATTTATTTTTTTTAATTTGTGATCCCATGTTATCTCCGAACAATTTCAGCTTTGTTGCCCCAAAGCAACTCTGAGCATTTTGCGTAATTTGCATATATCAAAAATGTCACATATAGACCAGGGCTCTGTTTCATAAAACTTGTCATCAGTGACAATTTGCAATAACTGTTATTACAAATTATCAAAACTGCTATTGAAATCCTTGCATCTGATTGGCTGAGAGCAAAATTTGTCGGTAAAAATCACCGACAAGACACTTGATGAAACACCCCCAGGCAATGTTAAACCCTATGATTAAACCACCCAAGACAACTTATGCACTATGTGAGCGCTGCACCCAACGCTGATAGCGTTGTTAATCTTGTGCAATGAAACCTGCAACATAAACAATTCCATGGCATATCCTCCGTTCATTGCGTCACAGTTTAGGCTGCAAAAGATCAATAACACACTGACTATATATTCAAATCATGCAAATTGCCCATGGTTGCCCAAGGGGCAACAAAGCTGAAAATGTCCTTTGACTACTTACGATTACAAATCAAAAGATTATAATGGTTCTGTTCTTCCTATAGAGGTCCAGAACCCCCCCCCCCCCCTTCCCGGACAAATTATCAACCATGGAAGACAATTCATAAAATGACTTTTCATTTATTGTGAAGCATTTATTTAAAAATCTTAAAACCTTATCTAAGGATCTTTTTTTTACACCAACCATCAGACATACACTGTAAAAAAAAAATTGCCGTTTTTCACGGGAATTTCCTGGCCGTCAGGATGCTGGAAATGCCCGTTTTCCATTTTTTTTTTTTTTTTTTTTTTTGACCGGAAATCAGCATATATTTACAATAAAATTATGTAAATATATGCTGATTTCCGGGAAAATCAACAAACTTGCTGTTGTTTTACAGGAAAAGATTGTGAAAAATTCAAATAACGGCAATAACTTGTAATTTCAAGGGCTAAAAAACCTGTAGTTTTACAGTTATTTTTTACAGTGTAGGAAAGTAAAGCTTATATTGGGGCATAAGCCTAACAGAACGTTCTACCGTTATTGCTAACCATAGACATGGACTCATTTGGATTTGAATTGTAATCCGGAAAAACAGAAACACATCATGGCCACGTTATGCAATCAGGACTGAATGAATGCCTAATGTCTGTCATTTCAATTAGTCATGTTAGTAGCTAAGTGCTTATCAGGGACACATGAGGCGTTAGAACAAGACACTTGACACGCTCTTCATACCAGTCTGCTCATTAACACACGATTCTTCTGATTCTTAACAGCGATAACTAAATTTTTTCCCGGGCAACAGACTATACTGACAAAAAACCTTAATTAAAATAATCATCATTTGGAAGAAAAGTAAAAATTATAAAGAATACAAATTTTTCCATTGCTACCAGTTCCATCTATATCGAGTATGAAAATATTGTTCATAGTTATGTTCGTTTTTGGTAAGGCTGAAAGATTTTCTGAAAATGATGTTTAATTACAAGGAAATTATATAGACCTACATCCACATTATTACAGTAGTTTATCAATGATATTACACATGAATTGCCATATGTATTGAGAAGTGTGGAAAGAAGTGAAGGTAATTATGCTTAGATTGTGCTTCCGCATCTGTACATCTTTATATCTTTCTTTCAGGCTTATTATATACTTTTGTAATCGATTAAAACTATTTGCAATTGCGAAGAGGATTACGTAATAATGACCGGCCCTCGATTCGCGGCGCAGTCATAGCCGCCATTTTTTAATTTGCAAATGAATCATATTTAGAAAGAAACAAGACAGTCATTATGTAAGTTCTCCAGTCCAATAATTTCTTTGGAAATATTATTGTGGATTAATATCCCTCGCAGTATTTTATATTCACTGTATAGAAATGAAAACGTTAAGTTAGTATTTACCCTTTCGAGAAATTGACCACATTTTGTGGTCTGGCTCAATTACTTTTGATTCAGAGCACTAAAAAAATATACCAGATGTATGAGCAGAAAGAGCAAATATTTCTGCACACACTAGGTCCATTTGTGTTGCATGACCATACTGCGTTTGAATCCAGGAATTTTAAAAACGAGAATAAGCTTTAAAATCCTTGAATTTGCAACACATTGACAGGTTCAAAATCATTGTTTTTTTAATCAAAATTGGCAATTTTTTTTTCAACTTTTCGACAAAATTCTGAACATCGTATATTGTTTTCAAAGACGTTACACCTTATTAGAAGCATTTAGCACTAAAATAAAAATACTATTGTTGCCAATTTGAAGAACAAAATATGATCAATCTAGCACTTAAATAATTCCTGTCCTGAAAGGGTTAAAGGACCAGAGAGTGAGGGACATTGCCTTGTTGACGTAATAATGATAATCATCATCTATTGGTCTGAAAGGAACAACAATCGTTAAATCTAATTTCGAATAATAAATGAACACCTTAGTTATTATGAGTGTATTCATATCTTCGGAAGATCTTTGTTTGTAAAAGCTCTCTCTGTATATTCAAACTTTACTCATATTAACACTACTTTACTAGAAATATGTTTCATGATTTTTCTTTGTAGTCAGTGTCACCGACACCCTAGCAATAAGAAAAGGCAGAGGCAGCAACGGAGAACAAAACTTAAAAGAAAGATAGAGAGAGGGAGAGAGAGCTAGAGAAAGGGAGAGAGAGAGAGAGAGAGAGAGAGAGAAAGAGATATTGAAAGAGGAAGATGTTACAGGAGTGTAGGCTAAGTTCTCAAAATATGATTCCCTTGAATTCAAATAATTTTCTTCTTCTCCCTATGTATCATTTTCAACATAGACGATACCAATAGGCAATTCTGATTAGGTGATTCTGTTTATATTTGTAGCTTTCATGTGATTTATCGTAAAACATATAGTCTGGGAGCCTGCCTCAAAATAGTCACCCCATTTTACATATGAGATTTGACCCCTTAAAGTTACTTAGACTATCCATATCATTCACAAAAAGCTTGTCAACTCGAACGAAGCCGCCGGGTTTGGCCCCCAGAGCCCCCAGGGGCATGTTACACCCCTTTCCCGATGGAAATTTTTGTAAGTTTTTATATTTTGTAATGTACACCCATAACTCTTCCTTCTGACAAAATTTGGTCCATGGGCCTTAAGGGGAAAAAATTGCTCCACTTTTTAGGGGCGGTCTGACAACCCATCCCGACGGAAAATTTTGTCAGTTTTGGTGTTTTGGTAATGTATAGTCATACACCTTCCTTCTGGCAAAGTTTGGCGCAAATGTTAGATGGGTTGAAATCGACCCGACTTTGGGGCCCCTTTTGGGGGCTCTGCTGGGGGCCAAACCCGGCGGCTTCGTTCGAGCTGACAAGCTTTGTGAATGACATGGATGGTCTTAGCAACTTTAAGGGGTCAAATGTCATATGTAAAATGGGTTGACTATTTCGGGACAGGCTCCTGGCCTAATAGCCCCAAGTGTGTATACTTTAAGCTCTTTTAATAATGAAGATATTGCGAAGTGGTTATACGCATAGGTTATACGGTATGTTATTATCCAATACATATAAAAGAAATGCATTATGAAAGGTAAAAAGAGAGGGAGAGACAAAAGACTAACAGAAGGGGAAACAGAGAGAGACACTGACATAGAAACAAAGTTTTTAAACAATGATACAATAGAATGAAGCACAGCAGGATTAAAGAATAGAAAGAGATGAAAAGAAAGTAAAATAAGGACAGGAGGTGAAGAGCGAGATAGAAGAGATGAGGGAAAGCGTGTGTGTGAGAAAGAGAGAGAGAGTGAGAGAGAGAGGGAGAGAGAGAGAGAGAGAGAGAGAAGGAGAGGGAGTGTTAGGTACAGAAAGATGGAAGAGAGAATGGCTAAAAGATACAGAAGTATCAAACGACTGAACGAGCGAGATACGGGATTGTTAAAGGATAGATAAAGAGATAAATAGAAAGACATTGACAGAGAAAAATGTGAGAGAGAGAGACACACAGACAGGACGGGAAAGAGAGAAAGGGAGAGAGAGAGAGAAAGAGCGAGAACGAAACAGGAAGACAGTGTCAGAGAAGGAATGATATGGAGAGCGGAGAAACTTCACGCAGACGATACTCTGACCCACGTTCAGCTTTATAAAGTATCGTCTCCCGCCACATCAGGAACCCACTGGCTTCCCTCCGGACGTCACACTCGACAAAGATCCAAATGATAAAGAGAAAATCAATAGCTCCCTCAGACAAGTGTCATCCACAATGTCTTTTGTTTCCTTTGAAGAACGTTCCCACATACGAGGTGTTATTCGTTGATGCTATAACTACCTACGGCAATGCGTCAAATGGTGTTCTGTGCGAAAGGGCTATAATGAAATTAACTATTAGCAGCATACAAAAAAAAAAGCAAATCACATAGAGCTATATGTGTGAGCACTACGCTATATTGGTGAAGGCTTTTGACTCTCATACGAGTAGTACTGGGCCCGGGGGGGGGGGGGGGTGGCACTCAGTATATAATGTTCGGTGGGTATGTGCCCCGGAGAAGACCCGCATTTTTACACTAAAATTTCCGTTCCAAAGCATACCATTTTTTTCTTGTTGAGAAAAAGATGAGAGAAAACCGTTCCAAAACACCACTTTTTTTCATTACGTTGTTCCGGTCGTTCTATTTTCCCCTTGAAAATTAAACTAGTTCCAAGGCATGCAGTTTTCATCCCCCCCCAAAAAAAAAAGAAAAGAAAAAGAAAAAAGAAAGAAAAGAAAGAAAGAAAAGAAATAAATAAAAAATAAAATAAAATAAATAACTAAAAAAATAAAAATAATTAAATAAATAAATAAAAATAAAGACAAAACAAACAAAAACATAGTTCCGATGATAACAACCAGTTACGTAGCATAATATATTTGTATTGTTATCCATTTGCAAAGACCCCCTTTTTCCAAAATGTTAGCAGTTCCGAAGACCATTCTTTTCATGATACGCTAGTTCCGAAGCCCCCTTTTTTTGTCTTGCCAGTGGCACATACCTACCAATTTGGGGGTTGAGTGTCCACCCCCCCCCCCCCCCCGGCGGTAGTGGGTTTCATCCTCTCCCTGTGCTTACATGCTTGGATAAGGTGACTTACCCACAATATCCCTATCGACCTACATGTATTAAATGGATACCCTGCAATAGTAATTACTGCAGGACCTTCAGGAAAATACTGATTAGGCTACCCTGGGTAAATGAAACTATATCATTATCATTATCAATATTTTTCCTGAGTTTCTGTTTTTTCAATCAGTAATGCACTTTCATAACTGGACAGTGTCCATGCCTTAATTGCATATTATTCCATGGTATATCCTCCGTTCATTGCGTCACAGTTTAGGCTGCAAAAGATGCATATCTCGTGAAGAGTAGTTTTCTTGTTCTTCTCTTCAATTTCACCATAGCCCCCTGACCTCCTTTGTGTATCGTATTATAATATGTTGAGGATTTGGAGATGTTTTCTTTTGTTTGAATAGGCGCCCCCCCCCCCCCCCGGCTGTTTTGGTCCCCTTCTTTTTGGTGCGCACGACCGGGGAATTATTCTTAGATAGTTGGGAGGTACATTTTAAGGGTCGCAGTGCCTTCCATATGTCATAAATACATTTTTAAAATAGCAATTTAAAAAAAAATACACGTACAATATATAATGAATTAAAAGGCTGGATAACCCATATTCAGCTATGCCATGCAGGCACGACACTACTGGTGTTCCATGGGGTCATGGGAGCATAAAAACAAACCAGTAGTATGATTATCAAACATGACATGATTAATGAATTAAAGAATATAAAGAAGATACAACACACAACTACAATTGCATATTCGACAAAGTGGTTGTTATACACCAGGACTAGGAACACCCCCTTCCGAATATACAAAATCCCTAATCTGTGATATTTTAAGATACGCGGAAGGTTATTACTGATTTATTTCCAATATATTTTCTTGTATTGAACCACTCCTACCCCCTAGTTGTTTACAATTAACCTACATTTTTAAAATCACTTTTAGGGCTAAAAGAACAAGCATCCTTCTACCTTGTATATTCCATGCTCACTCACAAGATTTTTTGTTTTGAATCATTTTATCACGTTTATAACTGTCTATAATTCAAACTAAATCCTCAAAGAGCCATTACCCTTTGGCCAACCTGGCCCTTTGAGTTCTAAAACCATTTTATTACTACTATTACACAGTGCGTATAAAAAAAGTATACCCAACTTTGATAGCTTCTAATTAATAAGTTATAACCTCTACGGGCTTAAAATATATTTTATAGTAAAGAGCAACTTATATTCTGTCCAGTGATACCCTTTTTATAACCATGCTGCAACGGATGACTGAGCAGCAGGATTTTCAAAAAGTATTGTCAAAATCCTCTTGTACCAAGTTTGGGCTGAAGCAACGAAAGTGGGTCAAAACCAATTACGCATTCGCTTTTTTAGTTTGAAAACAGTTGCTTAGTTATTTCAGTTGATGTTGAACATTTGAATAGAAAATTTGTTAATGTCAACTCAAACTCCAGAAAAAGCTTATTACAAGCAAAATTATTATATTTTCTTAGCTATGATGACACAATCTCGTTTAAGGAAAGTCTTTTTATTGAGTCATTCAAAAGACAAAGTTTACTTGGGAAGCTTTCTTTTATTTTTGACAGTCTACTATCAATTACTTTGGTAATTTTCTACACATTCATCCTTCCATGTATTTTTTCAGTCTTTAAAGTCAGAAATCCTTCAATTTTTTTGTGCCATTCTAGAAAAAATACCTCATGCACCTTATGCAGGTGAAATTTTGCAATGGACAAAATGAGCAGCGAGTTTTACTTATCATGAGACAAGAAGCTAGAAGGCTGCTAAAATAAACTGAGATTATCATATGGATTGAAACAAGGTCATGTGAAAGCTTAGATAATCTGTATCATTTTAAACAATGAAGCATTGAAGCACGAAAGAGAATTAATTTTTAAAAGGATTTTAGACTAAAGTAATACATTCATATGGCTTGACCCACATTGCATAAGCCCAAACTAGATACAAGGAGATTTCGACGACACTTATTAAAAACGTTGGTGCTCAGTCATCCGTGGCAGAAAAATCATGAATTAGGTATCACTGGACAGAAAAGAAGTTACTCTTCACCATGAAATAAATTTCAGGGTGACATTTATTATAGTCTTTTAATTAGAAGTTATCAAAGTTGGGTATACTTTTTTTATGCGCACTGTACAGTTGAAAAAGTAATGAAGTTTAGTGAAGATATAATTATTAACGTTAAAAGAAGTCTAATATAATTATCACACAGGGACGAAATGTCAGGCGCCTTTTATCGATCTTTACATTAATAATTTCTTTATCCTATTCTGTTCTAAGGGCAACAATATTTCGTGAAATATACTATTTACGATTCTTTTATCATTAATATTATTAATGGCCTTTTATGGTCGCTTAAACCCATAAAACTCTGTTCCGTGGTCTTATTTGTCAAGTAACTCAGATATTTCTTAATTGCAGCATATTTCTTAAAGAGGTTGCTTGAAGTTTTACGACCAATCGACCAGTTCATTTTACAGGAACTGCCTCTAAAATCTTATGACAGGGATCTCCTTCTTGTTTGACACCTACTTGAGGTTTCCTCGTTCGCAGATCATATTTTCTTAAAATCCAGATGATTTAATATTTGGCATCATCATCATCTCCGCCTTTACGTCATATTTGTTCGTGAACAGCACATGTTTTAGCTTCGCATACAGATATGTATTTTAAAGTGGTAAGTCCCGTCATATGCAAACGACTAAAAACTTGCACCAAAAAGTTGACACAGCAACACTGTCTACAAGATAACTTCGAAGTTTAAAACCACGAGCTATACTTAAAGCTTAGGGACTCTCATGAGAACCTAACTATTGATATATTTCTGCAATGCTGAAAGTAAGTATGCATTCGCTGTCACAGACTATCAAATCATGAAGGACATACCTTGCATGCCTTGTACAACGCAAGGCATTAATTTTCTGTCAGATAAACAAACAAACAAAAAATTGTGGCATTAAGCAACTTCTGTTTAATACGGCAGTCTTTTTCAAAGCTGCATGCATAGCTAGTCCAGAGGCTTTTTTTTTCTTCAGCCTAAACAAAGTATTCAATAAGCAAGAAAAAAAAAACCAACAAACAAAAAGAAAAAGAAAAAAAAAAGCGTTTCTTAATGTTTGAAGTGCTTATTAATTTCATATCAAATAGACATTTCGGTTCCAGATTGCAGGGTGAGAAGTATTCTCAAGAAGAAGAAGAAGAAGAAGAAGAAGAAGACAACCTGAAAGTCATATAACTAGATTCTTCTCACAAGTCTTTTACGTTGTTAGATACACATACGTGGTATTTTCTAAAATTCCAATATTTTTGTGATAATTAATTATTTCAAAATTATGATTCTTTTCCAGTTTCTCATGCAAGTGAGCATCTTGATCGTGAATTCGTCTCAGAAAGGTAACGTGTAGAATAATTCAAAATATATTAAACAACTTTTATTTGTGCTTGTATACCTAGATATAATGATATGGAACAATATTTCATCTAACATTTTATTTGATTGAGCCTTATAGGCAGATAATAAGAAAGTATGGGACAATGTTTCCATAAATACGTTTGGCATAAAAAATTACTTGGAAAAAGGTTCTTGATATGAAATGTTAAGTCATATGATCCCAGTCATACCGACTATAGACCGACATCAGTCCGATAATAGACCGAACGAAAAAATACATCACCCCTGTTGGCCAAGAGTTTTTGTTTTTGTCAGGGGGGGGGGGGGGGGTGGTACTCGTTTTTCCAAAAGTTCATAATTCCGAAACCCGAAATTCCCATACCAGGGGGTTCATAATTCCGAAAATGCAATAAAAATTCTGAAAATCTGTTGCATTACTCTGAAGATTCATAATTCTGAATGTTAGATTATCCGAAGGTTCATAAGTCCGAAAATGAAATAGGGTTCATAATTCCAAAATATGAAATAGGGTTCATAATTCCGAAGGCTCATAATTCAGAAAAAATTATGTAGGGTTCTATTTCGGAATCATGAACCTTCGGAATTATGAGTCCTGTTTCATAGTCGTCATTACGAACCTTCGGAATTATGAGCATTCCGAATAACGAACCTGTCGGAAATACGAAACTTCGGAATCATGAACCTTATTAACCAGTATGACTGGGGTATCAGAATATCCTTTTTCTTTTAACCCTTTCACGACAGGAATTATTTAAAGGCTAAATTGATCACATTTCGTTCTTCAAATTGCCAACAATAATATTTTTCTTTTAGTGCTACATGGTTCTAACAAAAGGCAATGTCTTTGAAAACAATATACATCATTAGAAACTTAGTCGAAAAGTTGAAAAAATTGCCAATTTTGATAAAAAATAGTGATTTTGAACCTCTCATTGTGTTGCCAATTTAAGGGTTATGAAGCTTTATTCTCCTTTTTGAAATTCCTGGCATCAAACGCAATATGGTCATGCAACAAAAATGGACACAATGTGTGTAGAATTTTTTGCTTTTTCTACTCCTGTATCTGGTTATTTTTTAGAGCTCTGAATCAAAAGTTATTGAGCCAAACCACAAAATGTGGTCAATTGTCTTGAAAGGGTTAATACAGGGCCTGTAACAAATTACTGGCAAAGGCGTTTATTTTTGGTACAATTTAAATAAAAGGTTGTTTCTGTGTATAAGCATAGTAGTTTAAATGGACATGCATGGGGTCATAATATTTCACCATTTTTGAGCACCGTAAGAAGAAGGTATTATGAGGTTATTATAATTATTACTGATTTTTTTACTATTATTATTTTATTTATTATATTCAATATTATCATTATTATTATTATTATTATTATTATTATTATCATTATTATTATTTTGATTATTATTATCTTTGTTATCATTTTGTCCTTTTTCTTCTTCTTTTTTCTTCTTTTTCTTCTTCTTCTTCTTCTTATTCTTATCATCGTCATTAATATTATTGTTATCATGATTAGTACTAATCTCTTTGAAAGGCAAATTATAACTCATAATAAAATGATATGTGCTCATCTTTTTGCAGCTGTCAATGCAATGTGCTCTGACCAGCTTTGTGCCGAAATTAAAGGAACACAGGTTTCTTTCATTCCAGCTCCCAGGCCTGGGACCAGCAAACCCCGTGGTCCAATTACGTATTCACGCTGCATTCGACAAGCTGCAGGTACAGACAAAAATGAATAATTTTATAGAGATTTTCTAAGGGAAAAATCACAGTTGCCGATTCCTCCACATAGCGAAAAATTTTGTCTTTGGCCTTGGTTTTTACGACTGACATGTCTTAAGGCCACCGCACGCTATACGATCGGTCTGCGATCCGATTTCAGAAGAAAATGTAATATCATTTGACAAATAATTTAAAAACGAAAAATATTTTTTATTGAGGGTCTGAATAGTTTTCTAGTCGGTGGAATGGCTAAATCGGCTCCAAGTCGTAGTGACGTCACAAAATCGCACGACTGCCTACGATTTAAAACCAATTTTTCCCTTATTCCCTGTAGAAGGCTGAGAGCTCATCAAAACCCCATGTTTAGTATTCATATTACTTTTCAGAACCTGAATAGGGTAGATTTCATTTGTTAAAATGCCAATATTTAATGCCATAGCGATTTATTTCACAAATTGGATCGCAGACCGATCGTAAGGTGTGCGGTGGCCTTTACGTAATGTATATACCACCCAAAGACTTCAAAAGATCCGCCTCCTGTAGGGATGTTTCTGAAATACATACATGATATATAATATTTTTCCAGAACGAAACTTAACGATCTCCAATTTCTGTTAGGGTATGCTCCGAGTATACCCGAATGCGATGATGTCCAACGTCTTTTTTTTTTTTTTTTTTTTCTTGGTTTTTGTTTTTGCTGCGAGTGCCCATTAATTTGGCATTCTGTGAGGTCCACCGTATAAGCGAGTTCCTTTAAGCATTTAAACATTATTTTTGTACCATTCTTGATGTACGTTCGCAAGTAAATGTAAAGGTGGTTGAATGGTAGTTTAACAATTATTTTTCATGATCAATATACCCTGAAACATATAACACGATAAAAACTACTTTCGAAAAATGTACTCAAGGGCAATTTCAAAGGCCTATTGTACTGCCCATAGAAATCAGGTTCTGATTACGTAATACGCCGTTGTAATGTTCGCACATTTCTAAAGGTGATAGACAGGGCTATTGAAATTGCCTTCAGTTGATTTTTCGAAAGTAGTTTTTATCGTGTTATATTTGCAATTTATCTACAATTCTGAATCCCCCCCCCCCTCCCTTTTTTGGTATCTATATAATACATTAGAGTTTGCCTAAAAATGTTTTTTAAAGAGTAACTAAAAATTCTAGTCTATACTTGGAATTCCCTTTATGCGTGCCGCCCCCCCCCCCCCCACCGCCCTTACTGGTTTTCTGTAAATTGCATTGCATACATGTACAGTTCTATTTATAATCAACTCATATATCAAATATTAACATATCGATTTCCTTATCTTCTACTTTTTCTTCTTTCTCTCTCCCTTTTCCTCTCTCTAATATGAAGTCACTTCGTTCACAGTTTCTTGTGCTATCTCAACGATTATTTATTTGTTTAACCCGCATTGTACTTACGTTTAACAGTTGCGCTCATTTGTTTTGTGATAAATGTCGTTTGCAATAATATCATAAATGTTCTTTGTTTCGATTTCTTGCAATGTTAATGTTTGTTGTTTTTCAACAGGCCTTCATCGTACTAGACCAGATTTTACTGAATGAATTTTGATTTGTGAAATAACTAACTAAATAAATGAGTGATAAATCACATACTCCTCTTGCCCATTCCAGAATATATTCTGTATTATAATGTCAACGTTACCTGTTTTCTTCTTTCTCTATAGCCTCTGGAAATTACATCTTCATGGCCTCGGACCATACTTTGTTGACTACCAAACTAGGACTGGAGGAGACGCCTCTCAACAGTTATTATGAAAGTCACAAGTTTGTATTTAGTCTGGAAAATATTTCGTATTATCATGTCACCGTTGCCTGTTTTCTTCTTGCTTTGTAGCCTCTGGAACTTACATCTTTATGGCCTCTGACCAATTATTCCTGACTACGAAACTTCGACCGGGGGAGACGCCTCTTAACAGTTATTATGAAAGTCACGTGTTTAGTAATGCTACTGCATTCTCTGTTGACGCCTTGGAACGGAAGGTATACTGGACAGAACCATCGCTATCGAGGATACTCCGAGGTGATATAGATGACGTGACCCGGATGGAAATTTTCATGACGTCAGAAAGTGAGTGATCGTTAGCTGGCATTTCAGGTGTCATTGGATGTATACATATTGGACCACAAATCGATCCTTTTATCATTTTATCAAAGTCGATTTTTAATGTAGTCTAGATGAGGGGATGAAACGATTTCTCTGTCTGCCTGTCTTCCCCTCCCTTTATAAATCCCTCCTTTATTCATTTTTTTCTCTCTCTCTCTTTCTCCATCCCTGTCTCGTTACCCCTCTCTCTTACCTTGTAGGAGCGTTTTCCATCCACGTGATTGAAGACACGCGCCAGATATTTTGGCTTCGCGAACATGGAAACATGAAGCATATCAAGAAAGCCTATCTAGACGGAAGCTCGCCCTCTACGGTGGCCTCCGACCCAACCAATAGCTGGACATCCTTTGCTGTGGACAGTGACGTTGGGTATACTGGAAATATCAAGTCTATAAGATATGACCACTTAAGATTTCTTAGCCCATCTAAGGCATTGACAAAATGGTTGTCAGCCTAGATGTAGCCGTCAGGTCGAGCTTTTTTTTTTTTGGGGGGGGGGCTGCTTTTTTTGTTGTTGGTACAATCATAATACTACATGTACTTCCATAAAGTTTGGCGCATGTGCGAGAGAGGGGGAACTCGACCCGACTTGGGGTTCTGTGTTCTGGGGCTCAACCCGATAACTACGGTTAGGCTGACAACTTTTTTTTTAAAGACTTAGATGGTCTTTTTACCTTTAAGAGGTCATATCATATGGGCTTGATAGGGTGACTATTTTGGGATGGTTCTTAGCTTAAGAGATAACCCTTATATGGAGTCTTCCCGGAATGGGACTTAAAAGGCCCCTGCAACCAAATGCAACCCAAATGCAAGTTTTTTTCTGTTGATGTGCAGGGATGCAAACAACCAATATTTTGTTATTCAAACATCTAAATATGCTTCATAGATTTTTAAATATTTTTGAAATATTTTTTCCAACCTCCTAAGCTCCACTCTAAAAAAAAAAGAAAAAAGCTCCAGATCTCATTCGTGCATTGACATCATCTGTCACTCATCAGTCAGCTCACTAACATTCTACAATAGACAATGTTTTCCTGGTGATGCTACAGCATGTCTGACATAGCAACTACTATGTAAGCATTGTATGCTCTATTAGAACAGATGGTCATCTCTGGCAAGGCTACATACCACTGTCTCTTCTTAGCCCACTAATGATTGACAGATGTCACTGCAGGAATAAGATCTGGAGCATTTTTTAAGGGTGGGGCTTAGCATGTTTGAGAAAATGATTTCAAAATATATTCAAAAATCTATGAAACATATTTAGATGTTTGAATAACGAAATATGAGTTGCATGCATCCCTCACATCAACAGAAATCACCTCGCATTTGGGTTGGGAGTGGACCTTTAAATCCTGGCTAAAGGCCTAAAAAATCGTTACATCTTAATTAGTGTTAGGAGAATTCAAGCTTATTTTACCAAGAAGGAACTTCATAATGATGCTTCAGAATAACCCATTCTGTTTCGGATTAAGAACCTTGGGATCGGATGAACAATCTGAACCATCTTTTGATACAAATTTAGCTTGTTTTGTGAGCTCTCCGGGATAGGAATATTAATTTCTATGTTCGGAATTATCAGCCTTAAGAAAATTAGGTTACTCCATTCCAACTCAAAATGCATGTTTGAACTTAGGGAACCGAAAAGGACTTATTACTCTCACAGTAATCTTGAATTAGGGGAACCGAAAAGTTATTGATTTTCTCACAATCATCTTGAATTTTGGGAACCGAAAAAAGTATTATTATTCTCAAAATAATTTAAATACCATTTCAACCAGGGCTGAATTCAAGATTCTATGCAGGGGAGCATAATTTCGAGGTATGTCTGAAACGTAAACAAAATCATAAATTTAGTTAACTGTTAAAGGAACACGCCACCAGACGGCCCCATTCACTTGTACACAAAGTTCGTGCGTCGAACGCGTCCGTCGGACAATTGGATTGCATTTCGGACGGCACGAAGCCAACCGAATCTCGCACGAGACCGGTCTATCCGAAGTTTGCGCCCCGCAGGCCTACAGCATAATCTGGTAACCAACACAGTGCCCTCTCGCGGCATAAAAACGTCCACAATCTGCGCGTGAATTTCCCTTCAAGTCAAAAGCTGTAAAGGAAAGGGGGCAATTAAAAACACAAGTTGGAGGGAACCTTTTTTTCTTTTGCGTTTTGAAGGCATGCCACATTAATTTTAGTTTTAAAGGGGGCAGTGGACGATTCTGCCCCTCTAAATTCGCCACTGATTCAACCATGTTAACCAGATTCTATGTAAATTTTAGAGGTAGTAGCATTGTTATGCTCTGCCTGGGAATTTTAGCTCCTGGAACTGTGGTCTTCTTGGAAGAACAGAGCCATTCCTGTTTTTTCCATGTTATTTACGTGTACGTGTACATGTATATTCATTTTTATTTTATTTTATTTTATTTTTGGTTTTTACATGCATATTAAAAACTAACAAGCTGCTACCTCATTATTATTACTTCATTTACAGAATCGCTTACATAGGAGGCCCGAACAAGATTGTTCGAATGAAGATCAATGACATTAATTGCACATCGATTACCACCTTCCTTGATGACACGGAGGCTATATTTCTTCATTTCGACAAAAAAGGCAAGCATCTTTAATAAATAAGAATGGGCAGATCCAATTCAAATCAAAGATCACTATTCGTTTTGAAGTGAATGCATGTAATTGTAAAAAAAGAAAAAAAGAAAAAAAAAAGTGAATAAAATATACTGTTTGCATTTTAATGGAATCTGGGGGGGGGGGTATACAACACATCCATCTTGTAACCCCCCCCCCCCCCCCCCCCCACCTGTATCAAACAGGAAGTGTTTTTTTTAAGGGTTAAATAAATAGGATGACTCTATAGAAGTACATAATTATTATGGGATCCGGGCTAACTCGGCACTAGGGCGAACTCGGCCTTGGCGGAAAATCGCAGCTGAGTGAGCCCAGAGAGTTGAATTGATCGCGAATACTTGTGTTGAATTTCGCGTTAATTACACATTTCAAAACATTCACATTCAAAATTATTTGCTATCAATGTGTAAAATGATTAATAAAGAAGTGATGTTGAAAATTTTAAGAAGTAAAATTATACAAAACATGAGATTTAAGGCTAAAAAACGGTACGGTCTTCAACTCTTGAAACATAGTCACCGCGCAGTGCCGAGTTCGCCCTAGTGCCGAGTTAGCCCAACCCTTATTATGCCACTTCAAACTATTAGAAACCAGTTTTTTGGTCTAAATCCAAATATTTAAGAAAGAGCATTACAACAAAGGCTCATCAAGGATGGTAAGCGGAGGGGGGGGGGGGGATTGAGGGGAACTCCGAAAGTCTACGATCCGTAGTAGATAGTTTAGCGTGTTGCTATTTGTAACTTTTTAAAATATTAACTTTTCATAAAAAGGAAAAGGGGGAGGTGGGGTCTATAATACAAGCATTTACGTGAGGGGACCGAACTTTAACGTCACCATCCGAAAGACTTGACTCCGGGGTCTCTGAGTCAGTTTGAAGGCGAAGAAAAGGAGCTGACAGCCTGACAGAGACAAAGTACAACTAGACCAACTCTCATCTCTCGACACGTACGGATTCTTTTTATACTTTGATCCGTCTGTGATTATAGCAGGCATCGTCAATCTAGAAATTAAAGGTGTATTAAAAACTCTTAAACTTTTTTTCCCCCTCTTAAACACAGCACGGCGTATTTACTGGATAAACGGTGTAAACCAGTCCATTGAATACTCGGATTCTGATGGTCAGAATCGCTTCCAGATTTCGTTCATGGACCACATAGGCGAGGATTTCAAACCAGTGAGCGTCAGTATCAAAGATTCCATTCTCTACGTTGTATTCCATGATCAATTTACGAGAGCCCTGATGACAGTCAACATCAATACCTTGAAGTTTTCAAAGAGTCCTCTATTTTCTCTCAAGATAAAACAAGCAGCTGGTATCGATTCGGTCGCAATTCTCGACAACATCTTCATATTTGAACTGAATTAAGGAGAACGTTAATTGAGTTCAGTTCAGTGGAAAAAAAAACACATTGTGATGAGCATTCTTTCAAATTTTATTTTCATGTAAAATAGCCTTCCCTTTAAAGCAGTTGTTTTGTTTGGAAAGCATCACTCACCACGATCACCATGATCATCGCATGTCTCACAACGACACATTAGTGAATGAATTCACTCAAGTGCACCATAATCAACGCGCGCACCCGGGCGCGCGCACACCCACACATGAGTAAATTAATTAATTCTGCATGATTAATGAACGCACTCCACATATCAGTGAATGCATTCACCATGATCCACAGACACACACGCCCATATCAGTAAACGAATTCATTCACCGTGATCTATGACCGTGATAAATTCACGCACATCCACACATATAAAGTGAACGCATTCATTCACTTCTATCACCGCATGCACAATTACACATCAGTGAATTTATTCACCCACCATGATCAAAGCACACAGACACACGTCCAATCATCAAATATTGCGCACACTTAACCATTCTTTGAAATCCTTGATCCGGTACTGTATATATCACCTTGTGATTAGTGAACGTATTCACTCACCATTATCAACGCACGCACACTCAAACATCAGTGAATGCATTCACTCCCCAGGATCAACGGAGGCACACTCAAATATCAGTGATTGCATTCACCCACCATGATCAACGCACATGATCTTTTATTTCACTTTCATTCTGGTTCCTTAAAAGCATACACATTTTTTCTTTAAGTCACACCGACTCCAAACCTACCGATTCTTGGCCATTGGTGGCAATGTAATTTTTTGTTCGGTCTGGCGTCGATCTGGTCGGTGTGACTGTGGTATTAGCAGTCAGGTAAAACTAACCAACCATAAACCAATGATTTTAGAACTAACTTCACGAAATACCCTAATTTCCGATAAGACCAAAGTTAAGGTTTACGGCAAAAAGCTTGCATGATCAAGCCATTGATTTACAGCTATGTACAAAAAAAATTGTGCCCAGAGGTGAGAAATCCTACCATTATACAGGGTGTATCAAAAAATATCTGAAGAATCACACAATATCAGGCGAAGTTAATCGTAATATGATCGCAAAGCCCATTATTTTTTTCTCTTATTCGATCAGTCAGACAATATTGCGGATACAGAAGCTGATTATTATACTTTTTTTTTAAATAGTGTTCAACTCCAACGTTGAATTGCCATTTAGATAAGCAAATGATATTCCTTGTGTATTGCTTTTAGACGTTCTCAAGTATAATGAGTATCCCACTTCACACTGAAATACACATCAATGTGCAAATGAAAATGATTTAGCGTTCCATTCTTAAATCGTAAAACTACAAGGCGTGTTGCTAGCATCATCTGGCGTAAATATTCAAAGTGGAATGCCAAAAACTGTTTAAACCAAACCAAACCAACAACAACATCCACGACATTGCCTTAACGAATTTATGAATTATCGTGTACCAGTGGCAGATCTAGGACTCTCTGGCCTGGGGAAAGAGGGGCACAAGTCCGACAAGCAAATTTTTAAAAAGGGTTATGTCACGTGAGTGACTTTTTTTTTTTAACTAACTGCTACTATGACTAAACAAAATGAGATCTAAACGGTTATGTAAGTTCAAACGATGTTTAATCTTTAAGTCTTCATTTTCTGGTTCAACATTTATGTAACAAAATAAATATACAAATATTACATATACATAACTGAAATGGGTGGGTAGCTTCCATCTGGAGGGTCCGCCTCAGCCCCTGGCCGCTTGGCCAGTCTCTCAGTAGAACTTGGTAGCTCAGTCATGTAGCCTCTTTCTACCAGACTCTCTTCTCGACCATGGATGACATGCTAGCCTCTCTCTCTGCTGGGCTACCTCCTTGACCACGGATAACGTGCGGGTAGGCCGAGATCGAGCACCTTATTCGACGAGGATCCATTAATTATAACGAAAAGTTGCAGCTTGGGCTCGCATCTCGCCTCGACGTGGAAAAACCCCCAGAAAAAAAACTTTCTGCTGCTAAACTAAACCTAGCTGGTGCAGAGCTTCTGCATCCTAGCTCTATCTTGAAGAGTTCTCCCTGAACTACTCACATCAAGCCCTATATATCTATTCCCTTTTCTGCCTATAAATAGGTTGCCGGAATCTTTTAACAAAAAATAACATCCAGTAGGCAACCCAAACCATCCATTTCATTACGTAACATTTCTATAGGTTTGATTTAGATTGACTATGTGTATTAAATGTAAATTTATGCATCAGATTGACTCTGTATGTTAAATGTAAATTTATGCACAAATTGAGAAGAACATTGCCTGCCAGTGAATTCCTGACTGTTAAAAATTCTTTTATGACAGGTTATTACTTCTTTTTGTTTTGGATGGGTTTTAACTCGAAAATTCTCTGACAAGCAAAAGAGGATACATTTTTGTCCAAATTTACTGGAATCGTTTAGATATGCTGATGCAAAACGTTTGGAATAAACTTCTCAACGATCTTCAAAATGCAGTATCACTCAGCCTTGAATGTAATATGTAAAAGGAAATTATACCTAAAGTTTTATATTTTTCATTTGTTTTTGTTTTTTTAACAGAATGGTTGTGTACATGTAATCATTTTTTTTCTTATTTATTATCCTTTCGTGTTACCTTTGATTAATTTATCTGGATATACAAAATACAAGCTCTGCTTTTAAACATGTCCAACTGTTTTCAACAAAAAAATATCACTGGATAATTGACGAAGGGGAGTATAAAAGAAACTGGTGTTGTCCCGCTTTGAATTGAGATTATAAGCCGTTAAGCTTAATTTTTAATTTAAATAAACTCCAGCAACAGCTGGGATAACTTTCCTCTTCACGTTTGATTATCGACTCCAGTCGACAGACAACTACTTTAAAATGAATTTCCATACACCTCCATGTAAAAGGGGTGTTACAAAAAAACTGTCCCGTGAAATAGCCTTATAAACACATAGCAAATTGCTACTCAATTACAGGAAATTATTCCCTGAGCACCTTTACATTATGCTCTTTATGTTTTACCAAAATTCTATTTGGATAAATCTGCCTTATTTTGTCATGCAGTAATAAACACTGAACAAAACTTGTGCATCCTTGCACTATTACCAATTTATAACTTGGTGTAAAATTAACACCTAACACTAGGTACTATTTCACACCACAAGTTGTAATTTTGTGTTCCATAGCAATACACTGGGCACATTCTGTTTACCCACATCACATCCTACACTCCAGAGCTGCCAAGTTTATAAATACAGCAAGTCAGCTGAAAGTTTGATTTAGACCTTTATCAAATCAAATATTCAATGCCAACAGGCAATATTGTTGGGCCAAAAACACAGCTTGTATTTTCCATAATCATTTTCTAGCAAACAAAATCAAACAATGGTATGAAACTTGATTGCATAACAAATTTGTCAGATTGCATTCAGTTTTGTTGAATACAATAATCTAACTTGGCAACTCTGTTCACAAAATTCATGTCAATTCTTACACCTTTCAAGTTTGTCAACTTGACTCATAATTTCATATCAAACTTCCTTTAAACTTTATGAGTTTGACAGTATACCAAATAAACATATTTAACTGTCATGTTCATTTGACAATTAATCATCCATGTTATTAAATCACTGAGTGATTCACCGAAACTACGGGCAGCCATTTTGAATGCGCTGCTACATACCCACGTGAAATGTGCAAACAAGTTCAAATAAGTTCATTCAGAGTTCACTGTTGAGCACTTAGTTCTTAGCTCAACTCTCTCAAGTATATGAGGCAAATTTAGCGTCATTATTTCATGAAACTTACTTCTGTGGCGGGACGAACACAAATCCTTCAGTAAAGGAAAAACAAACCGCAGTAAAACAGGCGAGTTAGCGTCCAAATCCTGTTTTAAACTTCACACAAGTCCTCGGCCCAGATACACAGACGTCCGTATATCAGCTTGCGTCCGTAGTGCTAACTGACTAATAGCGCTTCGTGTCATAAGGAGCAAAGGTCAATTATGGTGACTTTAAATGACAAATAAAATTTACTCGCAACGCGAAACAATCACTTAAGGTTATAATTTGTGCATCATATACTTTAATTACTGATATTTATTTATATGCTTAAAATATGAAAAAGATCATTGTTGTCATTGTATTTAGTTTATGTTATGCACCAGTATACATGTATAATATGATTGCAAATTGCAAAAAAAATCTGAATCTGGGCTGAAAAATTCTGAATATTTTTGTTAAAATTATTGTATTGAATTTATACACCGTTTTAGCACTTCTCTTTTTAATACCAGCACCAAGATGTAAAACAGTCCTATAACTGATCTTGTCATTCCCTATAAATATGATTGGATAAATGACTAAATAATTAAATAATTCAATAAATGGATTTTTATGCACTTATGTAATTAGGATATGCCAGGATAAGTTTTGAAGGGGAGGGGCACGTAGCCCGTTGGATCCGCCACTGTATATGTATAGCTAGAAGGGACAAGTGCACCTGATCATAAGTAGTCAAAAAAAAATTCAAGATAAGAATTCTCAATTACTCCACAAAAAGTCTGTCAACGAAATAATTCGCATATAGGAATCATGCAGCGTATGTAGGTTAAAAAGGATGATTTTTAAAAGGCAATCTAACCTTGGTAATATGAGGATTTGTGTAAAAGCAGAAAAATTGAAGAAAAAAAAAACCAGGATGGTGAAAGTTTAAAAGAAATCTGACAAGAAATAAGAATGTTATGGATGTTTGAAAAATGAGATTACTATACATCTATGCGAATCTCAAATTGGCAGTTTGGTGAGCAGGTGAGTCGATTGTGACATACTGGCAGACAACTCTCCCGTTTATCGTACACAAAAATATTAATTTGCTGTTTTCTCCGAAGCACCATTACCCTCTGGGCTGTATTCAAAATATAGTGTAAATATATTGTTACAGGTCCTCATGAAAGAAAAACATTTTAGTCATTTTGTGTGTTGGAGCAAATGGGGGAGTTGTCCGTCACTACATCACAGTGACATTACCTATTTGGCCTATTTGAAATTCCCATATGTGTAGTGATTACAACTTTCAAAAAATGCCTGTCCCATTTCGTTTAAACTTTCACCAGTCTGCTTATCAATTTTTTTTTCTCTCTCTTTCTTTCAGAGCAACTTTCATTAAGGTTGGATTTCCCTTGACAAGGCCCCCTCTCTATTTTGAGACACGATAATCATAATGACGTGTTTCAAGTCAGAATTGTTGATCTTGTTATGAAATCGTGACGCAGATCGCCACTAAATAATGTTCAACATCATCATCGTCATCGTCGCAATTGCTATAGCGTAGGTATTCATTTCCACGTTCCCTTTCCCCCTCTCCGTCTCTGTCTCCCTTCCTCTCATTCTGTTCTTTCTTCTCTCTCTCTCTCTCTTTTTTTTTTTGGGGGGGGGGCACATATCCCTCTGCCCATCTTATAGCCAAGGCTCTTATCCTCATTATCGCTCGATTGCAAGTGAAGTCGACAAAGGTTAGATTTTTATCTTATGATCTAAGTAAGGATGTTTCAGAACTCTTTCTTTCCCCATGAAAAGAAGATATTTTCCGTAAAAAACGACAGAACGAATGAATGATTGAAACGTTGTGTTATGAATCAACTATTGTTGCATTTCAAGATGATACCTTCGCAAGAAGTCGTTACGTAGGCGTTACTTGTAATTTGGAGGAAATGAATGGGGATGACAGAGTCGACGCATACATCTTGAAAAAGGCGCAATTTGCTCAACTCTGAGACGAAAATAAAACACAGCTTAGGCTTTGCAATAACCACAGACTATGTATAATGCTGTGCGGAGTACGTGCGTGTCTCTCTGGAGCCGAGTTTTGTGTCAAGTTACGATTAATGTTGCATCTTTGGATAGATATTTGTTTAGACGATAGTGGGAGTAACCGAGCGTACATGATGTTTTAAAATCTCCCTTGAGGACATGCCTTCTTAATTCCTTGCATTGAGTTTAACTTTTTCGTTTTGCCGATCTGAGCAGGAAAGGGTTATCTCATGTAAATGACTTAAAAACGACTGTGTCATTGTCACCAGGCTTTGCATTATGTTTTGAAGGTAGTGCTTGAGGAAAAGAACAAAAAACATAAGACTGTTAGATCAACGAAATATTGAAGGTATTATTGAACACGTCATTGTTGCCGTAAAAGGAGTTGGATTGTTCAAATTCGCCCTAGAATGTAATAAAAGCCCCCCCCCTGATAGTTTGATGGAAATGATACATGTATATTAAGGGAAAATTTATGTTCATTTTCAGTAACTACAATAAGAATTTGATTCGTTATGCCGCGGGACAAATAGGACTAAAATCATAAATTTTATAACAGAAATCGTCCATAACTAGATGAGTCATTTAATATGAATTTCATATCATTACTTTCATCCCTGTAATATTCTAATCACATCTTGAACTGATTTTCGATCATGCATTTTCAAGAGTTGAAAAGAGCCCTAAGGGATGTTTATTTTGTATAGGGCAATCACAGAAAAAAAATCAGAGAAATATATCTATAAATTTTCAGGAAAAACGGCGGATAAACAAAAGAAAGCTATCAAATTTTGAAAATTTTGAGAAAAAAACTATACATATGGGAGTTTCAAATTGACAGAATCAGTAATATCACTGCGATGTAGCGTCGGATAACTCTTCGATTTGTTCGAACACATGAAATGACTAAAATTGTAATTTAAAAACATGAATATCAAAGGTACATGATAACTGCAGAACTGGGCCCTTTTTCATAAAACTTATTATCAATGACAAGTTGCAATAACTGTTATAAGCTACTGAAATCCTTGCATCTGATTGGCTTAGAGCAAATTTGTCGGTAAAAATCACTGACAAGACACTTGATGAAACACCCCCCTGGGCCCTTTTTCATAAAACTTGTTATCAATGACAAGTTGCAATAAATGTTATAAGCTACTGAAATCCTTGCATCTGATTGGCTCAGAGCAAATTTGTCGGTAAAAATCACTGACAAGACACTTGATGAAAAGCCCCTTGGACATTCCTTTTAAATCTTAGACATATTTATTACCCATGGCATATACAGGACTTTAGAACCATGCTTTGCGCTATTAAGCAAACATGCATGGCAATCGTATGTATAATTTATTTTGTGACAATGAGTATATATCTTCCTAATCAAAACAAAACATCAGCAGTGGCAAATTTATGCGCCTCATATTTTGCTTTGCAGTCAAACCCCAGTAGATTGATATGGTATAGCATTGTACTGAAGCTTATCGTGACTTTGTAATTATTTTGGTCATTTTAATACGAACTCTTAGCATATTAATGATCATTGACTCGTAATACTACTTTTAAGATACATATTTAACAATACTTATTATGAATTTTTGATTCATCTCATTTACAAAAATGCAATTGACACATATTCTCAAAATGACCCTACCTCAAAGTTTTAATAGCCAAAACTCAGTGATGTTTTAAGACCAAATATATATGTCGTTTGTGGATTCATAGGAAAGACGTTTGCACAAAGATTTCATTAATATCCGCGTGACCGAAACAAGGTCTCAACTAAGCTTTTGAGTAAAAAGAGACCGACAATGAATTAAAAAAAATATCTTTGTGGATTTGTAAGAAAGAGAAATGGATAAATGTTTCATTGATATCCGAGTGACCGCAACAAGGTTGTTTCTAAGCCTTTGCATGCAAACAGACCAACAATGAGAATGGAAGACAAAATATATGTCGGAAAGAGGTGTGTATCAAGGTTTCATTCATATCTGCGTGACCACAATAAGGTCGCAACTAAGCCTTTGATTGGAAACAGACCAACAGTGAATGGAACTCCAAACTGTGATTGATGAAACTGGCTAACGAACGAGAAGCATCCAACTGACATTTCAAACACACCGTTTGTGAAAATCTCATCAAAAAAACATTTGGGCTGTCTGAAAGCGTGGGTTTCATTACATGCTCGTGATAAAAAGGAAATTCTGTGAACAGTGGAAGTGTCGCAAGCGTATTGCTCAGTGTCTCAGGTATCGCGGAGGGGGGGGGGGGGGATCTAAAAATAATAACAAAGAAATAGAGACAGATAGAGTGAGAGAGAAAGGGAGAAACCGGAACATGAGAACAAGATATAGCCCCTCCTGTACACACTTCCCGCTCGCTCGTTTTGCCCCTTCGTATTTCACCTACGATTAAGACATGTGCCCTCGTCGACATCGACCCACGCTACGCCATTGGCTGGATGTGTAGAACTGCGGAGGTTTAACGCACTTTCCTTTCAACCTCATACCATTTATCATATGAAAACAGCGTTATAAGATGGGACAACATAATTTGTACCTGTGTTACAATATAAGTGTACGTAGGCGTGCGGTGCAAAACAAAATCAAACAATTGGGCATGCACGAGGCAGGAAGGAGGATAAAGAAAAAAAAAAAACATTGCAGCTTAAATTGTTGTATTCATACACTTATTCTATTTCCACGTACATCAAAATATACAGCAATTCCATTTTCCAATGCAAACAAACTCAGTACCATCATGACTATTCTGTTCAACACAAAATCCTTCATTAATGTCGCCGAATTGTGTTTAAAACTGCAGTTTAATATTAGGCCGAATCATTCCTGTGTGTGCAGAATGCAAGTTTTTTTTTTATATATAAAATTGTTTATACGATCTAACTCTTGAACACGTTAACATGGCAACAAATTTAAGGTCTACAATGAACAAACCCTTTTCGCCCATGAAATATATATGCCACTGTCAAAAGGCTTCTAGAAAAGCATTCCTTTATGTGCAGAATTCACAGGAATTTTTTTGTTTAAATCCTTCTAAAAGTTTTAGAACTAAAATTGGTTTATAGGATCTAGTTCTTGAACACTTTACCGTGGAAATAGATTTAATGTCTACAATCAACAAACATTTTTCCCCCATAAAAAAATCCCACAATCTTAAAGCGCTTCGAAAATAATTTAGTACTTGGAAATAATGCACCCCTCCCCCGTCATTAAACGCAGATTTCTCATTACTAAATTCTTAATCTCTCGTCCAGAGCTGGGATAATGCCGCTTACTTTTCTTTAAATGCCCGTAACAAGTGTTTTCTTCGACTCAGACAAGTAGGAGACACATAATTCTCGCTGTATACTCGGCCGGGTCTTAAAACAAGCCAGGTTTATCCGGGAAATCCATCAGACATTTTCATCTAAGCGAGTTGATGTTAACGAGGAAGGTCTCCACGGCGCATGCGTATTCTTCAGTGCTTCAAGCTACCAATCAAAGAAGCAAATGCTCTCCCCATTCGTCATTGTTAAATCGTATCCGCCATCTAGCCAATCACATTTGGCTCGCCACGGACTGCAGACGTTCTGGTTCTCCCTTAAATAGTAGGTTGAGCACTGGAAAGGGTTAAAAATCTATAATGTATATTAGCTTTCTCATTCCTTTTATTCATATGTGGAATGAAATCATAGTACCAATTTCATATGAATAATATTGAAAATACCCCCGTATCCTAAATATGAAGAATAATAGCTTAACACTTCGGCCCAAAGTTTGATGTCACACGTGTGTGTAGACATAAAACGTAGTGTTTTTTTCTGAATGTGATTTATCAGCAGTACTGTGTCATTTCTGGGAGAAAAAAAATATGATTTTTGGTGATCCAAAAACCCTATAATACCCAATATCCTTATGTTTCCAATAATCAACCTTTCTTTATAACTTCTATAGAATCTTTCACAATTGCATGATATCATAATATCAATAACAATATAGATTACATTGTACATCGTTTTGTCAAGGATTTAACACTATTATGTACTGCTTTATATTCATGGTTCATCTTCTTTATTGCGCGTCTACTGATGTTCCAATAGTGCATCTCCCTTTGTAAAACCTTCTTTATTTCGTGAAATAAATATTTTTCCCAAACAGCGTTTCCAGACAATTCTTTCAAAGCGGTCTGTAAAATGGGAAAACTTCCAATGCAATTTGAAAAAAGCCCCTAAATCTCTAACCTTCCACTCTGAATTAAAGAACGGACAGACCTGCAGCAGACGATTACATCTCAGAGGACACAATTTTATTGGAGCTTCCCTGGTGTCTAATTAAAATTAGTCTACGCCCCGTTGATATATTCCTCCTAAGCTAATTAGGACACCTGTGGTTGAGAAACGATCTTTTACATGTCATCATTTTTCTCTTAATTCTGTTCCACTTTCTTTCGTTGTTGTTTCTTTGTAATTTCTGTTTTAAATGCTTTCATTCTTACCGCTTATCTGTCTCCTATATATAGTTATCTCTTTTCCTAACACACAAGTTTGAATCTTTCTCTCCTTCTGTCTATACCACCTTCGTTTATACCCAATTAGGCCTCTCCTTATCTTTTTAATTTGTGATTCTGCATTTCGTTGGTCTCCCTTTGTTTTTACTTCACGTTATTCTTCTCGAGATTCTAGGTCGATTTTCTCTTAAAGTTGCTCTTTATTTTTCTTTTTTCTACAACCATTATTTTATGTTCAAAGCTTTTGTGAGCTTTCATAATTGTATCAACATCGTAGAAATTCCCCCCAAAAAGTCCACAGGAGTGGACGAAAGCTCTTGCAAAATTTAGTGTTGGTAGAAGCTTCAACTACAATTGTAAGCATGTTCATGTTTATTATCTATGTAAGTCTCTTTAGCTCTTTGTCCATCATTCGCATTCGTTATGCACTGTATTTGGTTTTCATTTTATAGTGTGCTGTTGTTCTTTTCTGCATTGCTCTCTCTTTCTCTTTCTTTCTCTCTCTCTCTCTCTCTCTCTATTAAAAAAGAGTAAATTTTCACTCTATTTTAGCTCCCCCAAAGTCACATCAGTAATCACTTGTTTAGGAGTGAATATGGATTTATTTAGTGCTCTCTCAACAGAAAAGAGTGACTTTTCACTCTGTTTTCATCCCCATTGGTAGTCACGTCAGTGATCACTCGACTTTTTTTTTTAAACTCTTAACTTTTAACTCTTAACACTTCTTGTTTGCCATCTCTTTCTTAAATCTAACAACTAAAACAAAAAAAAAAATTGGGGGTCATAATAATATTGCTTACTTTTTAGGATTCCGCTTTTTCTACTATCTCTCCCCCTCCCCCTCTCTCTTTCTCTCCCCCTCTTTCTCGCTATCTCCACCCCTCTCTTTCTCTGTCTGTTTTTCCTTCTCCCTCTAGTTTTATTCCCCTTGTGCGCCCCCCCCCCTTTCCCTCTTTCAACCCATGTGTTTTTATTTCTTACAACTCTTCATTGTTTTTACTTTTACATCACGTGGTTTTTCTAGTATTCAAAATTACTAAATAATTTTTTCCTTTCTTGGCAAACAAGGTTCATTACTCGTAACTCGCAATGGAAAGTGCGTGTGCGTATTGACTCATATCTCATCACTTGCTTCTCACTGTCTTTCATTTTGATGTACGCCCGAAGCGCAGAATGTGCACACCGTCCACATACTGTCGGTGTGTGAGTAGCCCAGCAAAATACATTCACATCTAACTCCGTAAGCACCGCTCGTCACTTTCGCGCGCTTTCAGCTCGAGTTCGCCAATCGTATGCCAGACGACTCAGGACTTTATTCCTCGCGAAGCTAAATTCCGATCGGGATTCTCTCAGCGGATAGGTTTAACTAGCTACGTTTTTAGTTTATCCTCAATTTAGGCTGGATCGCTCCTCAACTGTGGATTTTCTTTGTACCGGAAAATCTAAAGGATTAATCTGATTTATCCACGTTTGTTATATAGGATTCTGGCCTGGATGCTAAACTTGGTCGCTGTTTACTTTTTTTTTTTAAATCGAATTAACGAGATTATTGTCAGAGGTGAGGTTAAGCCGAGTTTTCGGAGCACTTTAACTGCCATAGGGTAGCACAGTGGACTTATGATTGATGCATACTTTCTTCATAATATCAACGTATCTATGAAGTAATTCGAATCAAAAGTGTTTCATCGTTTCATTTCTTCGTACGGCAGTGATGAAGAATTACCATGTTTTCAGCATCGCATCTGTTATCGATTATTTTTTATGATTGACCATGGTGTAACTTTAAAAAAAATTCAGTTGTCTATAACGAGGAAAGATGTAACGCTGAAAAGGATTATTACGAATTCCTGCAATTGTAGTCCGATTGTGATCTTCAAATATATTGATTTCTTCATCTATATCGATGATTTGACTCCTTATCTGACCTCTTAAAGGAAACAGTCATGGATATAAGTTGTTGTATATTTTATCTCGTACTTTTACTCGGAGAACTGTGGAATGTGTTATCTCTGACCGACAGGTTACCGCCAAACGTCATCAGAATAGGTAAGTAAATTTCCTGTTTAAATTCTATATAATATGGTAAAATTACTAAATATTTTTCAATGTTTTATTGTTTTCGTGAGTTATAGGGCCTAATATTTCACAAATTTCTTTTAAGTTAGTATCAATTCGGCTTCCTCGTTTTGTTCGTAAATTATAACACTGTTTGATGAATACTCTGGCCTTTCTACTATGTTTTGTTTTTTATTCAAATATTGTTTCTGATATAAGACTTATTTTATTGGCTACATACAATTTCTTTCATATTGCGACTTACAAAAAGAATCTTTTATCCTTATTTGCTTGAAACCTTTACAATTTTTCCCCATGATGCAAGGGAGTGAATATTATAACTGGCAAGCGTAAAGTTTCAAGAATAATTTAATTTTGACAGAAGTTTTTTAAAAAAATCTATAGATAAATATCCAAATTCTTCTTTCTAAACATTGTTAAACACGAAATTTATATTATTTTCCTTTATTCTTGTTCTATTATTTGTTGGTACATGATCGTTCTTACAAAAGGAAGAATGTTTATCATTTCCTTTTAAAAAAAGCTACAGATCAATATCCAAGTTCTTTTTAAACATTGTTAAACATGAAAGTTATATTTTCCCCTTATCATTTGTTGGTACATGATCGTTCTTACAAATGAGAAAGGTAGGGAAAATGTTTATCATTTCCTTCCCCCCCCCCAAAAAAAAAAAAAAAAGTAAGACAAACCTGACATTAACTACAATTTAGACAACATATAGTAGAATAGATGTAAAAATGATCACCCGTAATGATTTTAATACATTTAAGATCGACCTTTAGATTTTAGCAGCAGCTATGGAATGCAATCAAGGTACAAAAAAATTGACATCATTAATGGACGACAGAGATTGATAAAAATATTCTAGCAGAGTAGCATTTTGAAGATTTGCGCTTTCGATCAATAAAATAATGTACAAACGTTAGTGCTAATTCAGCTGATTTTTTTCCCCATCTATCAAGGGAGGTTTCAGTCATTTAGTATTTCCGAAACACTCTTTCTTTCCTGACCGAATTTCAGCCTCTTTGGAAGTTAGTGCTGCCGTGAAATTGTCTTTGTCACTTTATTTCATGTGATTTAATAATCAGAAGAAAATTATTTTTGTTACAACAAACTTCATCTAGCATTACTTACATGTTTTCACAATACACTTGCAGAGAAAATGGAATTCCTGTTCTCCTACGGAATGAGATTTATTGAGCACATTCATATTGCTTTTCTCTGAAATGTTGACAGTCGGATAGCTTTCGGGTTCTCTTTCATGTGTAACAATATCATCTGCGACGACACCAAAACGTTTTCTTCATAGCCGTTAATAATTTCAAATCTTAAGACAAATTGTGCACTATTTCACACGAATAGTGAACTTTTATACACTATCCATCTTTGTATGGGACATTTGGTTGTTATTTATAAAAATTAATCAATGATTGAAGAAAACTAATGAAATCTATTCCATCAAAGAAGGTGGTATTTGCTTTCATTGAAACGGTGACCTCCGGGTAGATGGAGGGGGGGGGGGGCTCTCCAATTCATTTCAGATGACATTCATAACCCTCATTCATAAACACCTTCTTTTTCTTTGGCTTGTCTTCACTCCGCCCACCTTCACAGTTCTTAATAACTGAAAAGATATAGATTAACTAACCCTTCAGCATTTAGGTGACGTGGTTTTACTATAAAGGAAGAAAATTCGTTAAAATCCGGCCGGAAAATGCATAGCAACAAACATATATACAATAAGCGTATGCTGTGTAGTTATGTCACGATAAAAAGGACCAACGACTGTTTGGAAATGCTTCAAAGTTTTCTTGTATCTTAACAACAAAAACACTTACATTGTGTCATGTCTCATGCGAATCCTTTTGCCGAAACAGGGCATCATAGCACTGAGTGTAATCACTTTCTTTTATGTTTTTTTTTTTTTTTTAAACCTTCTTTATTTATTTTTTTTACATTGAAAGAAAAACGGTGGGTGCTGTCGGCCTTTGCTTCAGCATAAAAAAGGAACTATATTCATGAAAATGTACTATATAGACAGACTCCCGTTCGGCGGGAAACAGAAGTTCCACATTTCGCTAATTACGGAGGAGGAATCCGCGGAATGTTTTCGCAATCGTCTGTTACTTTGGGCATGACTGAAATTCCTGGGTCATGAACCTGGTAATTATACATCCCAGGAAGAAAGACAAACATCCTTTTCACACGTTTAAGTTTTAAGATGCAATTTATGTCAGTATCTCCTCTCGAACAGAGGCGCCTCCCTGTTTTTCTTGCCCTGCGGACGAACAAAGCTCATGTCACACATTAATGCTTCCAGCAGGGATGGTATAGAAAAGTCTATTGAATTTACATGTTTCCATAACAAATATGAAAATCCTTTTCAGATCTTTCTAGTGGAATATCTGTGTTTTTATTATTAAGATTTTCTACGTAAGACAACAAGAACGTGCTACCAAAGGATATATAGGATTTACCACTTTACCAGTTTGTTGTTGTTTTTTGTGGAAGATCGCCACAACCAACACCGGCGAAAAATTGAATGTGGTATTTATATTTCAAAAAACACTCGAGGCTAATTCATGATGACATATTGGATATACAGCCCGTAACTGTGTACAGATGTATTATCGTGATATGATAAGGAAATTCGGCTAGCGGGGAATGGGAATCGGTGTGAATCGGTGGGAATCAGCTTGGATGATTTGTAATCTTTTATACGTCTACACTACTGTGATGTCCAAAGTGGACAGAACTTTATCCGGATGGAGATTCTGTTTCTGCCGGCCTTGAGGGTTTCCATTAACCAGGTGTCAGTCAGTGATGTTGTTTTGTCCACATTTTTGTTTCCATATTTGTTAAGAAAAGGACTTGGCACATCATAATTCAAAAGCTACACCTTTTATGACGTAAACAGGTTTCGAATTGCACACCCGCATTTAGGCCTACTATTTTACCACTAGAAACATCCCAATGGGCAACCAACCTTTCCAACGAGTTAAATCGTGTGGAAGTAGAAAAATCAGTAAAAGAGGATGGTGAAAGCTTGGCAGATATTGGACAAAGAATAGGCAAAATAGGAAATTTTAAATGTTTGAAAGCTGAGATCACTATATGTATATGAATATGATCCCAAATATGCAAAATACAAATTACAAAAACAGCAATGTAAAAATAGATTATATCTTCAAATCGTATTCAACATCTTAATGATTAGCTATAAAGAACTTTATAATGGTGATTAGATACCTATAGACACCTAACTATTATGAACGTGTTCTATAGAATGAATTTTGATAAGCCCAAGAACATTATAGATTGATATCACTGTAAGAGCATCAGGGATTTTGATCATGTAAAATTGATTAACGACACTATTACCGAATCATTCAAGTGCGATACGGATGATTAATTCTTCATCTAGTTGACGATTTAAATTTCCTCACCGAATAATGTAAAGTATGTCAGCGCCAAGTTCTCATTAAATGTCATTCAAAGGGAACAACATCCCATCACTTAGAACCCCCTAAAGTGATTTATTAAACATTTTATGGATGATAAAAACTAGGACGCTTTCCCTGAAATAGCAACCCTTATGATATAAGATCATCATCATGCACAATGTCGCAATATTTACGCTAATGAAAATTCACCAGCTCCTTTTCGCATAGACATCATAGAATAAGGAAATGTTTGGAACCGCGTTTATTAGAGATAAATATTCTTTCCAACTGAATTAACAAAATTTAACAAAGTGACGAATTTATCTTATCTGATTCCGACACTTTTTAGATCCTAATCAATGAGCAGTTGTTTTATTTGAAAGATGTGGTTTAGTGTCACATGACCATGTACTTTCCCCGAATTTCAAGAAAATGAAGAATTGACGTGCGAACCCGCTCTTAAAGACTTCGTGTTTTAAATTAGAACGAAGCGACACATCTTGCTTAGAATTCATAATTAATCTAGAACTCCTCCCACTTTCCGCCTTGTATTGTGCCTCTGACATGTCTGAGGAAACTCGGGACTGAGTGAGTGGCAACTCCGACATAATGTTGTCATCGCTCAATTGATATTTCAAGTCATACTCAAAAGTGTGCCTTGGGCTTTATCATCAAGACAGTGATTATGTATGCACATTTCTATCTTTGAAGTGAATGTTGTGTCTGATCGAAGTTGCGTTCCAAAGGCAAATGTGCTAACGGATGCATGGATGATTATCGCCTCCTCATGTGTGCTATTTTTGTTTATTTACTCATTCATTTGAGGCTCGTTCGCGTGCATCTTTTTAAAAGTGCAAATGAATGCGGGAGGTGGGGATAAACAAAGTAGCCGCGTGCTACAAATGTCCTACGTGTATGAAATTTTCCGAGTGTTATTTGCATAATATTGACTGGCCTTGAGGGAGATACGACATATATTCCCCGACGTAGATTTATATTACCCGAGTCGAAGACGAGGGTAATATGAATCTAGTGAGGGCCATATAATATGTCGTATTTTCCGAAAGGATGAGCCAGTCAATATTGTTATTATTATCCACATCATACATCTAGAGCATGCAATCCTACTTACAATACATCTTCTAAATGATAGCCATTGTGACTTTACATTTCCAGTCCAAAATAATGTGCAATAAAATTAATGCGTCGTATAATAATGCATGCTTATACAATTTGCTTGTGTGCAGCTGTACTGCGTATGACTGTAACTGATCTCTGAGTTCCCGGATGTTAGACCAGGGAAAATACAAGGCTATATTGCCCGGTTTTATAACGCGTAAAGTCCATAGGCTTTTGTGAAAGAGGATGATACAAGGAATATAACCCTCTTTGCCTTTTTTTACACCTAAGACGAGGGGAATACAATTTTGTAAAACCACAGCTCAGATGTCTGATACGGATAATAACAGGATACACAATTATTGTGAAGTGCAGTACACCCTATAAAAAGACTCGCGGTAAACCGGTTCACCGCGGCAATATGCGAATGAACCATTAGTTTGGCATTTCGTCTTTTTTTAAACAAAAGACAGTGACCAAAACATTGTTGTACATTGGGGTCCTTCATACACCCCAAAATACATGAAAATGCAATATAATATATGGATAAGAAAATAATGCAACGCAAAATGTTAAAACATTACCATGAACAACAATGCAGGTACCGTATATGTAAAACCGAAAGTATGAACCATCTAGGTTTGTAAGGTTTGAATATTGTTAAACAATTCGTAGGAATACTGCAAGTATATGTCTCAATTCAAGTTGCATGAGCCACTATTTTTTCTCCATGTCAGATAGATAATCCAATAGTCAAAACAGGTAAAAGGGGTATATTAGAATCTTGATATTATTATTCAGTCCATTGGTTGTATAGGTATTATTCCCTTCACAGTCAGTACAAGTATCACTTTATTTGTTTAAAAGTATTTATGTGTTTAAAAATTATGTGTCACATAGGCCGGTATTGATAAAAACTAGCAAATGCTTTTTCTAACCTTTTGCTTGCAGCTTCAAAAAATTCAACGTAGAAGTAATGGGCCAGATAAAAAAAAAGAAAAAGAAAAAAAGAAAACGAGCATTTACTTGGGTTGCAAATAAAAGTTTATCAAGTAAATGGTATATAGCTAGGGCTCTAATATCATGTCAGGCATGTGGGTTTGCCGCTTGTGTTGTTGAGAGTTTACAATAGGGTTATATACCTCAAGATCAGCCTAAACCGCGTTGAGGGAAATATCACAAAAGCGGTTTATGCACCGAGGCATAAGCTTAGTCAAAAGTTTTTCTCTCCCTGCTCACTTTCCAAAGTGGCTGCAGAGAGCGATTTGACTTACTGCTGTTAAATTTGGCGTATCAGCTTAATGCCTGATCAAAATTATATTATTTTAATTTCTGTAATTAAAGATAAATATCGGATATCTATTAGCTTTAAAAAAAAGATAGTCATGACAGTGCTATATGAAAAAAATAAAACCTTTCTAATCTTCACCATGTCCATGCAAGGAAAAGCGTAAGCTGTTAGAGGAGCTTGCAAAATACCAAGTAAAAGCTTGACGAAAGAAAATTCCTCCTTTTGAAATAGGCATTTACTAATCTGTTTAGCTTTTGTATACATGAACAGAACAGGAATGTAACTTTCGCTAGTCTGGGAAAGAAAACAAGCTTCTGCTTCTTTTTGCTAGCAAGTATTTGGTTGGAAGATCTGAAGATGCAAGCAAAAGATGAGAAAAAGCATTTGCTAGGCCTTTACTAGTCTTTATCGATACTGGCCATTATCTTGAACGTTAAATAGGCATATGTCAATCATTTCACTTAATTTATTAAATAAAAACACATTATTTAAAAGTATAATAACTTAACATGTAGAATCATGGCATAATATTATTCAGGAGTTTATTTCTCACCCTCTGTTTCTGTTTCCCAAGTACCCTCATTCCATGTAGGCTTAAGCATAGTTAGGATTATTTGAAGTTTGTTAGTTATACGAACATGATATGACATACCATGACATTTGTATTTTACTTCGGCACCTCTTTACGTTACTCGATATTATTTTTATACTTTATCGCCTCCTGTAATGTATTAATGATGGTATTAGATTCGTCATTGCCGAAACTTGATTATGAAAATTTCTCTTTATCGAAGCTTCTATTTCGCATATATCCCTACGGTGGTAATGGGCGGTGTGGGGAGTGGGGACGGGGGGGGGGGGGGGGAGCAGCTCAAAGAATTCCGAAGAAGAAAAGTTTTGACACTCACTCGTTCTCGGTGGCAAATGGAACATTCGTGATTTATCAATCGCGCAACTTGTTATCTCTTCGCAATTGATATTTGGTTTAACACCGGATATGTATAACCCCAGGGGCATTCTAAGAGGCGAGATTTCACCGGTAACTAAAGATGACAAATAGCGCCTCCGAATGAATTGCTCTACCACCGGTAAAAACAAAGAGATCCATACCTTTCTACGTAAAGAGTAGTGTATAGAATTGTAAAAAGAAGAAGAAGAAAAAAAAAGAAAATTAGTTTTTTTTATAAAATCTTCAACACACTTCACCAAACCTAAAAACAAAGTAAACAAAGTAAACAAAGTAACATGTATAAAATCATCACAAAGTCACGATCTCTCAACAAATTACGTGTGTATTCGGGTTGATACTGATTTTTTTTTTTTTCAACTTAAAGTCACGATTTCTAACATATCAAGAGTGTTGTTTTCTGAGTTGCTATATATTTTTTCTCTCTTAACATATCGATATGTTGTTTTCGGAGTTGATATTAATTTTTTATGTTTATAGCTGCTTGTAGAGGCGAATGTCAAGTCAACGTGCTTTATGTTTGAAAAAAAAATATTAACATGACATTAGGACATTGAGTTTAAAAAAAAATCAATGAAACGGCGAGTCTTTTGTAGCGCGATGAGCTCAGTCATTTCCATAAATCACCGCTCGAAGACAAATCCTTAATCAATAACTCCATGTCATGAATTAATCAAAATTTCATTTTCCATAATCTTTTTCATAAATCTACATATGTATATAACCAAATGATTATTCTGTTTTGCGTCTCTCTTTTTGTTATCTCCTAAGCAAAACTTTTAAAACTTTCTTTAAAAGTTCAAGTTTTAAAAGTTCTGCGACGGAGATTATATATATATATATATATATAAAGAGAGTATTAGATATAGTAGTAGGTAGGTATATATTGTAGTAAGAAACATGGAGAAGCTTTGTCATCATGTCTATTTGATGAAGCGTTTGCTTGTGGAAATCTTCAGGCAATAAGAAACTGAAATTCTAGGCACACATGCGATATTTAATTTGATTGATTTTAACGATCAGTTTAATCTCTTTTAATCTCTTAAAATAACAGGAGCAGTATTATTGAAACATTGATAAGATGAGAACATAATTTGAGAAAGTTGAGAAAATTTGAGAAAGGTGAGAAAAACAGCAACCCTACCCGATGTATTAAATGATACGGTATTATGATTGAAAGCCAAAATCCAATATACCTGATTAAGAAAGAAAATGTCGCTGCCTTAATCAGTTGACAAGATAATTTTGTGGGCAATGGGTTAATACGAATTATAAATGCCTAATTACAGATAATCACATAGAGTGAAACTTCCTAGAAATTATCCTCAATCCAAACATGCCAAAGCAGCAAGTTCCTATCAGAGTCGCTATTCACGGAGGTATGATTCAGATTTTACATTTTGATGACACTCTGAGATCTAGGGCCCGTATTCCCGAAAGCAGCCACGCAGATTTAGTCCACCGAGTTATGGATTGTCACCCTCTTAATCCTATACAAATCACCATAGTTCTATAATTAAATTCAAATACAAAGAATAGCCTCAATGAAATTGAATATGATGCTCATTTCATGCCAAAAAAGTAATATTGTTTCTTTATTTTGTTACATAAATATAGTAATTTGTACGGAATTTCGGGATCGACAAAACGCCTTCTATAAAGCAGCGGCATAAATTAAGCCAGGCTTATTTTAGGCTGGTTTCGCGAGTACTGGCCCTATCTTTAATTTGGTGAGCTTTAGTAAGCTTCATATAAAACCAGTTTAATTTACTCTCGAGGAGAGTGAAACATTCTACGGAGTGTTGAAGAAAAAAACTTGATTACAGAGCATTTCATATAAGGGATTTACACATAAATGAATAAGTAATAATGTTTTTATATAATTCATTAGCATAATGTTAGAAAGTCATACTTTTCAATAAGGTTAATCATCTAAACTAACAATAAATCAATTTACTGGGTGAGATCAGATTGAACTAAACGTAAATCCTACTACTGTAAAGACACCTAAATACACTTCTTAGATTGAATTATATATGACTTAGCAAGGAGTGGGACCGTTTATTTTTCTGCCTTTTTGTCTTTCATTTCAATGATTGCCAATTCTACGATTGTCAATTTTCAGATATTTTAGAAAATGGATGGTAGTCCTTGCACACTCCTGTTTGACACATTCCTTTCAGTTCCCATAACCATAATCATAATCGATTGGGTGGGGGGGGGGGGGGGGGAGAGAAGCAGGAGTCGACTTACGAAGCAGGGGCCAGACCTACTTTTGTCATGTTTGTAATGACCACTTAGAATCCTCATTTCTCTTTCGAACGAGAGTTCGAAACAGCTCAGAAGCACGATAAGAAAAACTAAAAGATAAGAAACACCTAAGTTTATGCAATTGAATGATTGCTTATTCATAAATGAGTGCTAAGACAGAGATGCTAAAGGCAAGTTTCAGAGGACTGACCTGCCTTCATTCCTATCCAAGAGACTTGTTAGTCGAGGAACCGACTTGGTCTTGACTTGGGGAACCCCGTTTGAGAGAGTACTATGTCTCTACTGCGTGCCTCCTTTATAGCAATAGAGTACGAAGATAGTATGGGGTCTGCTCGCTATTTATAAGGGCCGCTATTAATAAAGGACCGCTATTCATTTAGTCATGCGTTATGGATAGCGGTCCTTATGAATGGCGGTCCTTATGAATGGCGAGGTTACCCCGAAGATACACCTATTGGTTCTTTACGACCGACAATTCATTTTGAATGACCCAAACATGTTAATTAAAGGAGTACTCCTATGATCGGTGGCGACATACTAGCTGAGCGGAATTTTTTGAAACTTGACTATATTCACGTCATTAATTAAGAGATGTGTAGAACATTTTGACACAGTTTGTCTACTTAAAGAGACTTATCTAAAATTTCCTGATACCTCAGTTAAACTGCTAAACCGACTCCAGACCTACTGATTTGGGGGCATTCGTCGATTTTTGTTCGATCTGGTGTCGAGCTCGTTGGCGTGACGGTATTATTCTCCAGTAAAGATGTGGAATATCGATCAGCTTGGCAATTCACTGTCTACCTATTCGCACCGTCTTTGATTATAAGCAATATGCAGTCTCAATCTAAAGATGAAAAACAAGCCCGATGACCGGTTTTTACCCCAATTACTTGTGTGCACGTCTGATCAGAGAAGTGATGAAAACACATAAGTGCGTCATTAGTAGCTGGGCGCTTTACTAACATTGTGTTTCATTTGACAAAAACAAACAGAAATGTTTTCGATGGTCACTCATAAAGTACATTAAAAGCCGTTTTCTATGCCTGAAACATTATGGTCATTATAGAGATGAAAATCATTTTGTTTATAAGAGAAAAAGAAGACTCTGATAATTCAACTTTATATTCATTTCTAAAAAAAAATTATAAGTAAAGAAATATTCCTTTACTACAGCGTAGGAACTAAGCATTAAAAAAAAAACCCACTTATGGTGTCTCCATACACATTTTGGAAAGAAGATACTTTTAAAGATGAAGATTGGATATCAAGCAATTTCAAACACTTTTGATAGCTGAGTGAGATTCAAGAAATGAATATGAACTATAAAAGGAGGTTGAGATATCATCGGAAAAAAGCAAAGCGAAATAT
Organism: Heliocidaris tuberculata; assembly: GCA_025618425.1. NCBI lineage: Eukaryota > Metazoa > Echinodermata > Echinoidea > Camarodonta > Echinometridae > Heliocidaris > Heliocidaris tuberculata. Next base: position 13,849,724 of record CM046840.1, read on the forward strand.
TAACCCATGGATTGCCAGCGGGCAGCTGAATCTTGCTTTTTCAGAGACGTCCAGGGAAACCTATCTGTCCAAAGCGCTACAAGTCTCATTCTACCTGAAGCTGGAAATCGAAACGACATCCTAGATTAGATAACAATGAGGTAATATACTCTCCATCCTCCTCGGGGCTCTACCTAGGAGGGGAACTTCGATACTCTACATTAGTGGCGTAGTATGGGGGGCACGGTGGGAAGGGGGCACGTGCCCCTATTCAAATGGGGAAAAAAAAAGAGAAAAGAGAAAAGGAGACGGGACAAGAAACTTGAAAAGAAGAAGCTAAAAAAAACCCTCCCACTTCTCCCTAGTAAAATGGTCTTGCTTTGCATTCATCCTACCGTTAAAACCTGTGCCCCCCCCCCCCCCCCCCTTATCGATGCCAGTGCCGTCATGAGTCTGGACCCAAGTTACACCACTCCTCTTCCTTATATCCCTTCCTTCTTCATCAACTATGGATATGTTGATTTTTTTTTTTTTAATCGAGGTCTAAAGGAATGGAGTTGTCTCTTTCCTTGATTATCAATCACAACAGCAGGATGCCGCGCTGATTGGGGTGAAAACTGTATCGGAATCCGCGGGGAACCTCCCTGACATTTTACTCTTCATTGGCCGGTTTCTAAAATACGATGGTTATGCTATCTTAAAGTAGAGCTTGTTTTCGTCTTTCATAATTATCTCTCTGTGTTTTGAAAAGCACATACAAAATACTTTAGTTACCTCATATTGTGATTGAATCTTTATAAATTTGAAAATGTTTTGATGTAAACCACAACTTTGATATCATAACTTTCTTTCCAAAACCGTATGCTTTTTATATTCACAGTTTATTCTATGCCAAATATTAGTTTCAAATATTACACTGAATTCTAAATATACTGATATAATAGTTCCGTCCCTAGTGTATTCATGAAAACACATGTGATGTAGAGTGTGCCATGCATACGATTGCTAAGAATATATAAACCCCTTTCATTGTGGGATGGGTGCCCAAGAAAAACACTGTATGCCAAATTAAGCCATTAAACATAAAAGTTAAGAACTGAAAATGTCTCTTGAAAATTCATTTATAATATTTGCACATAATCTTGGAGGCACAAAGAGGGGTCAAGATTCTTAATGAATGCTTTAATCTTGGTAGTCAGTCGCACCTCTGTAAATACATGTAAATTGAAAACTCGTATTAATTTATTCATATTAAATTTTCATTGGATAACTTGCTCAATTGCTCTAGTGCGAAAATACTTTATTCATTTGCTTTTCATTTCAGAAATTGTTTCTGATAAAGTCGCGTGTCACCTTTTGAAAGTACACCAGCATCAAGTTGAGGTCACTTTCACTCTCTTACGACTTCTTAAAATAACAGCTTCACCAGCACGACTATAAGGATCATTTACGCTTTGATGTTGCGATAAACGACACTGTATTAATTTTTTCTCCATGTCGTTGTAATAGTTTGGTCTCGAATTTTCCATTTCGTATTCTTCTCATAAAATTCGGTGTTTTAAAGTGACAAAAAGAAAGTGATAGGCGACGATGAACTTGAAAGATAAACCATGGGAACGTAATCGAATACATTATTCGAGATTGTCGGCACTTCATAATTCATCCGAAATTTTGTATTCTGAATTTTACCGCTAAAACTGGTGTCAGGTGTCTGCTCCGCAAATGTTTTGAAGGACGGATGAGACAGCGGTATCCTCCTAAATTGAATTTCTACATCTCCGTCTTCTAATCGTAAAATAAAAATAATTTTAGTTTGTTTGAAGAGTCAATATACATTCCGAAATCAATAAATCGAAATGGAACATATAGACTAATTATGAAATTTATTATAAAATCTCGTCTCTCGCTCACGTTCTTGTGTTGCTTAAATAAACAGAATGGATTTAATTGCTGCTTAAAATGCCACCATGGTTTTATAGTCTTGTCATTTCGCAAAAATAATTACTGGTTTGTCTTAATTATCTCAGATATTTCAATCAACTATACATTTATATTTGAAGAAATACTGTATGTTTGCGTATAGATAAAACCTCACTTTGAAAATATTCATTATACCCTAAAAAAGTGTTCTTTTCAAGGTTCTATTCACCTTTTGAAAATACTAGTTAACAAATACGTTTAAAGGGCTGCGGGAAGTAGCCCTATACTCTATGGAAGGCGGCAGTGATATGAAATCTGGTAATGAGTTATTCGTAAGGTATTGTAGGAATAGAATTCTTATTAATTCTAAATGAAAATTACGTTAATTTCTCCTTTACTGAATTTGACAATTTTAATTTAGGGGTTTATTTTCATTTTTAAGTCAAGATTATAAACTTTGATTGGTTGATGGTTTTTATTTTTCCTGACTATTTATCATTTTAGTGAAAATTTCATAATTTTCTTTTTTCTGAATTTTATTTAAGTATTTTTTTTTCTTCATTTTTTAAAGCCAAGATTATGAATATTGATTGATTGATGGTTTATATCACCTGACTGCTAAAGAAAGCATGCTAGTATATGCTTGTAATCAACACAGGGGGACCCACCGCTTGAAGTCCTATCCGAGTGACTTGGTACTGAGGATTAATTCTAGGGCCCCGTTGCATAAAACTTACCGTTAATGGTAACTCTGCTATCAATGGTAACTACCATGGTAACATCACTCAACAGCCAATCAAAATCAAGGTTTCCATGGGAGTTACCATTGATGGCAAAGTTACCGTTAATGGTAAGTTTTATGCAACGGGGCCCAGATATGCCAATCAAATAACATGTCTGTACCACAGTATATTTCTCAACGGGTAGTTTCACCAATGTCTTCAGGTATATTTAACCGTTTCCGGTACAAAATTAGCACATATAGTTAATTAAAGGGATTATCAGGTAGTCACGACCGGAAGTGGGTTGCTGTATACAAAGCTTTTGTAATCCACTGTGGGAACCCTTTTGTTAGTAGATTCCTATTACTGTGCCGATTTGCCACTGTGGCACGTCTGCCATTGTGCCAGTTTGCACCCGTGGCAAATGAGTGGTTAATGCCTACCAAAGGCCACAAGCGCATCAGCTGGGTTTTTAACCCGTTACCTCCTGAGTACGAGACCACAGCTCTACCACTGAGTCTTCAGAAATAGGTTAACTACTTTCAGGATCATGTTAAAATTATGAAACAGGTCTTTAAACCTTTCAAGAAAACTCACCACATTTTGTGGTTTGGCTCAATAACTTTTAATACCAGATGCATGAGTAGAAAGAGCAACATTTTCTGCACACACTGTGTCCATTTTTGTGGCATGACCATATTGCGTTTGATGCCAGGAATTTTAAAAATGAGAATAAGCTTTAAAATTCTTACATTGGCAACGCATTGAGAGGTTCGGAAATCATTGTTATCAAAATTGGCAATTCTTTCAACTTTTCGTCGAAATTCCTAATTATGTATAATGTTTTCAAAGATATTACACCTTATAAGACCCATGTAACAGTGAAAGAAAAATATTATTGTTGCCAATTTGAAGAAAAATGTGATCAATTTAGCCCTTAAATAATTCCTGTCCTGAAAGGGTTAATCATCACCCAATGTAGAAATACTCTGCAGACACCCGTCTGGCATCACCTTTAGCTGTTAAAATGAGGAGGGAGATCAGCCAACATGTTTAATAATATTCATTTTTCTGTGATAGACTATGATTTGGTAGAGGAATATTGTGTTAACCGGGGGCGCATTAGGACTTTGGTAAAGGAAGGGGGCACAATTCCAAAAGAATTATGACAAACAAGCAGAAATATATATACATATTTTCAGATACCTTTTGGGTCGAAATTTGAAGGGGAAAAAAAGGGGACACTTTTTTGCTCACTTAAGGTAAGCCATTTGGGGGGAGGGTGTGGTGAGTTCAAAACGGAGGGGGTAGGCACGGGATGGTTGTCCCCCCTACCCCCCCCCCCCCCCCCTCTCCACCAATGGTGTTAGCCAGCAGCTGTAGGTGGTGAGAATGCGTCAGCGAGTGTTAGGGTAGATGGCATTTAAGATAAACGTGCAAAACGGCGTTTATTGCATCCATGACGTAAGCTAGCTAGCTGGATAGCGATGTATTTTTGGCAGTACAACAAGAGCTTCGTTATGATTCTCCCCATTCTCTATTTTATTTTTGTCTCTTTGTAATTTCAATAAATGAGGGTTTCGAAAATACAATTTAGCTAGGGAAAACTCTATCGGACAATTTTGAATAAAAATTGAAAGAAAAAAAAATCCTCTTAAATTCTCTTTTTTACTGGTATAATTCTGCTGAATGAATAGAAAGTGTATGGAAGAAATAAACTTTGGCATATATTTTGGGGCTCTAAATTTATGTAATTTATGTTGTGTTCACTTTCACATTGGTAATAATCATTCGAGTTTACGTATTTTGTCTGTCGGGTAATCTTTTATATTTAACGTTGTATAGTGCTTAATATATTAATTTTCTGCTTTAAAAAAATGCCCTTCATCATCTTTGTATCGAGAAATTGCATGATACAATTTAAGAAAATGTTTAAATGTCGTCAGATTATCAGTTACTTTCCAGATACCTTCTCGTTTTCCTCGGGCAATTTAAGGGGATGGTTGAAAGAGCGATGACCTCCGGCCTATCTTTGGGTCATGATGTTTGAAAGAAACGGGGCAGCTAAAGTCTGGCGCTGCTAAATCAAAGCTAATCTTGTCCAGATGACCGGGAAGTTGGGGCTGTTTTCCCAGATATTTCCCCTAATTTTGCCTGGAGTCACGCCACTGCCCTCGAACGTGCCGTGGTTGCAAATGGTTGCACGCGTGTCAGTGGAGGTTGAAGGGATCAGTCAAAACCTAAAGTTTGGGTTCGCGCGCGAATGCATTTTCAAGCACGCGATTCATTAGCGTTTGATTCGTATTTCCTCGATAATGATGATCGGTGGGGGAGTGATCGTTTATGATTTCGGTCCGGAAAACACGCAACTCGAATGCCCATTTATCAATTCCACATGTTCTCATGAGCACTTACTCCTCTTAGATCTTTCGCTCTGCTTTTAGAATGACAAATAAGACCTGATTCTAAGACATTTCGCAATTAGTGATGAATAATGTGATCATGCATGCGTGGCAAATTCAGTAACTGGACAGTAAATCAAAGGGCTTTCATCATCGTTGGGGCTGATGATTTTTATAACGCTTTTGTAAGCCATTTTCAATCGGGCAAGTTAAAATTCGTTAAATATTTTCACGATTTTTTGCAGAGTTCCAAAGTTAAGTTAATTTATTTCATATTTATGTATTGTCTCATAAAGCTTGGATCTTGAGACCCTATATGACGCAATTCAGAGTAAAAAAATTTTTTAAAAATCAATCAATCATTTTTACAAATATTTCTTTTGTAGAAAAAATGTCGACCAGGAGGAATCTGATCAAATATCAATCTTATCTTTAAAAACATTGCTCATAATTACGCCACTGATAATGCGAGATGTTGAAATTTGGAAGCTAAGATATGGGGTATACAGGTATGAAAAACGGAAAATGTATAACTGTATAAACAAATAAAACAGTCAATGCACATAGGTCATTAAAGGCCATTTATAATTGGCATAAAAATGTAGGAAGTGAAACAAAAATAGTTTACATTCTTTCTCTTTTTTTATAAAACTTCTGAGAAGTAAGAACAAAATACAGCATGTGCTTTTAATAATGGATTAAAAAAAAAAATTTTTTGTTATTGTAGATACTGTAGATACACCTGAAATACAATTCGTGTTAGTACCAAATGTGTGGTCCCACGCATGTATTCTCACGTTCTTACTTTATAAAAGGAAGTTATTCTACCTCATCTGGAGGAGAATGGACAAAAACCTTAACAGCACATAACCCTTTCATGACAAGAATTATTCAAGGGCTAAATTGATCACATTTTGTTCTTCAAATTGGCAACAACAATATTTTTCTTTTAGTGCTACACGGTTCTAACAAAATGTAAAGTCTTTGAAAACAATATGCATCATTAGAAACTTAGTCGAAAGTTGAAAAAAATTGCCAATTTTGATAAAAACAGTGATTTTGAACCTCTCAATGTGTTGTCAATTTAAGGATTTTCAAGCTTATTCTCCTTTTTAAAATTCCTGGCATCAAACACAATGGTCATGCAACAAAAATGGAAACAATGTGTGTAGAAATTTCTGCCCTTTCTACTCATGCATCTGGTATATATTTTAGAGCTCTGCATCAAAAGTTATTGAGCCAAACCACAAAATGTGGTCAATTGTCTCGAAAGGGTTAAGATCTCGGGTTGATAACGAGAGAAGAGAGAAATGCTGCTATAAAGAGATGCCCTCTGCCTGATGGTTATCTATGTAGCTTTTCGTTTTTTTTGCAAAAGTAGTAGGTGTTTTGAACTACTCAGAATGTTTAAAGGTACGATGTATAGCTCTGGGAAATTTGTGAATATAATTCCACATGTAACTTTCTTAACTTATCTTTATATTTCACAGTTTCTTTCACTTATCCGTCTAAAATATTTTTAAATCACAGATTCGTGTAAACAAAATATACCTGCACAGTTTGTTAAAGTAAAAAATAGAATATTAAGAATGGATTCCATAACTGGGCCATTTAACACGATACTTTTCGTCAAAGATAAAGCGTGTAAAGTCTGAAAAATTTTATCAAAAAATAAATATTGTATAAGTCAATGAAATCAGGATTTAGGCCTATGATTTCCTTTTTTTTTAAATATCTGTTGAATGGCTCTGGCGGGTTTTGTTTTTTAATTTTTTGTTTTTTGTTTTGTTTTGTTTTGTTTTTTGGGGGGGAGGGGATATGAAATTATATTCGACATTGTCTTCAGTACCTGGTGTTGACGTAGATATATGTCCCATAACATTTTGTATCATACATTATCTAAACCTTGACCTGAGCGCGGAAAAAAAAACTTGGCAAAAACCAGTGATTTCAAATCACTGTTTTCCCCCAATTTCTCGCATTCCCTTGTGAGAGATGCAGTAAGAATTCAATGATTTTCAATACAAAAGATTATGGTAATCTTAAATTTGTCAATTGGGTCTTAGCTTTGCTTATGCACTAGAAAGACAGAGAAGTACATCCCGGATTTACTTTAATTACACGGTGATGTTGGAGCGTTAACTTGAGTCAAAGCAAGTGACATTTGAGCCTCTTAACAGAAGTAACAGATACCACCTTTAAGACCCCGCGTTAAAATCTGGCTTCATTCACAACATCTAATTTCACGTAACGGAACCCGGCTCTTGTAAACACTCCCAAATCCATCACAACAAGGAGCACCAGGCCAAGCGTTGGGTTAATCTTAGGCTCATTTTCATTCCAAAGCCAAGGAATATCATCATTCTAGGTATTTGCTTCATCGGCACTGGACGTGTATGCCAACAATTTTCCTTGGTAATTTTTTCGAGAGGCTTTCCATCGCCACATGCTCTGCAAATAATCATCGTTGGATTATCGTGGTTTGGAATAAAAAGTGAGGATGTTTTTTTGGGGGTGTTGACGATTTGGTTACCGCGATGAGTCTTTAATGAAATTACCGAGCTAAATATTTGGATAAACTTTCGCTGGCTGGTGGGGAGCCCAGAGGGTAACGACTGCCAGAAGGTGTGAGAACAGAGGGGACTGTACAACCTGTCTCAAGAAAACATCAATTTAGATAGGTTAACAATTGCTGTAAATCGTGTCTTTGTTTTGGCTACCTCTATAACATTTGCAATGAAACGCAGTGTTATATTATCACGTATCGCAGTATATGAGAAAATTTTGAAGTGTATTAGAAAAGGGCAGTCTTGTATTTCACTTGAGGAAATTTTGAAATTAATTATTTAAATGAAAGGTTGGTATTCAGGAGGAAACTAATTTGAATATAACCTCCCCATCACATATTCATAAATTTTACAAGAAGGTGCTTTCAAATAAAATATAGTCGCACGTGTCGCCTTCTTTTCCGAGACAGCCTATACCAATTTTCTCACTAAAATACAACTTCACACCTAATGTTTGTAATAAACGGAGCAGATCATCTTTGCTAAATTGATCTTGACACTTTACCACGATATATCATTATGAAAACAACCAAGGCTGCATCATCAATAACTCATAACGCTTACATATCTTGCAAATGAAACTATGTGAAAGTAAAAACTTTCACGTAACCTTTCTGAATTTGAAAGACGTTAAAAGTTTTGTTTCAGGATATGTGTTCATTTGTTATTAGATGAACAACAGTTCACACACACACACACGCGCACACGCACACACACACACACACAGATTGTTAAAAAATTATATTTTATATGGAGCTTGACATTGCAAGACTCATCTCTAAACTGAAACAAGTTATTGTGAATATGGAAATACTATCATCATAGGAGTTTCAGTTTCAGTTTCAACTTATTTCATATTTCATATCATATCACACAAATGGAGGCGCAATGGCTCAGTGGTAGAGCAGTGGTCTCGTAACTGGAGGACCCGTGTTCGAAACCAAGTGGATGCTCTAGTACCCTTTGGTAAGGCATTAATCCTCATTACTTTAAGTCCATTGGAGAGGACTTAAAGCCGTCGTTCCCCTGGCTGCTTACTTACAAACAAACACATGCTTTCTTAGCAGTCAGGTAAAATTAACCATCAAACCAACCAACCATGGAACGTAAACAATGATCAGTGCGTTATTACAATACTATAAAAAAAAAACATCTTGAATACTTTAAACAAGGTGGGGGAAATGCAAGTGGACATACAGAGACACAGATCGATTTTTCATCATCTTAAAGCTGGGATAAGACAAACAAATTTGGCGTGAAATATGAGGAAATCTAGTAAAAGCTAGGCTTGTGTTTGTAGATTCCCTTAAGAATTAAAAAAAAAAAGTATTTGACATTATTACATTATATACATGAGAGATGAGCTTAAGAAAACATAAAAAGGGAAATTAGAAAAGAATTAAATAAAATGGGGAAGTCGAGGGTGCAGTGCATATCTAGGGAGCCATAGGATGGATTGCATAAGTCTTTAAGATGGATATTTTGAATTTGCGGAATTTGTTAAGTCTGCGTTGAGGTCATTCCTTAGTTTAGGTCCTGTGAATATAATTGTATTGTGTGCAAAAGCTGTTCGAGTAAGTGGGAGGTGATAAGAATGTCTTTGTCTCGTTGGATAGGAGTGAAGTGAATAATTCATGACGAACATAGACGATACAGGGGCAGTTCACGATTTGTGAATTGAAACATGAAGAGTAATCTGAAAAAAGAAGAATTTTACTAATTAATCAAAATGGACATAAACATGTGAAATCGGAATATTAAGAGCTATGTAAAATTAAATCAAAATAGTTAAAAGGACGAAAGACGAAAGGACGAAAGGACGAATTACAATGGAAATTCATGAACCGGTGGTTTGAAACTGAACTTTTTGACAACGAAATAAAATTTTCTACTAGGTAAAAGTAAGCTTAATCCATTGTCAGGAGAATTTGTGAAAACAACTAGTGTTTTTTTTTTTTTTTTTTACGGTTCTGTTTTATCTGAAGGTGCCTGGAAACGTTTTGGAGTGAGAGGCAAGTCATTCGCAGCTTTTAACGTATTTATTCTTGCTCATTTATACATTGATGGTGCGTCGATCGATTTGAAAGATATTTGTGAACCTTTTCCAGGCCTGTTTTATATAGGCTAAAGCCTCAGGCCCTAACTTTTAGTCCGTAGCTCTAAAATGATTAAACAACTTCTCAGAAAACATTGAATGTCAATAGCTTTAAACTGTTCATTCATGCTAGGAAGCAGACCCATTATACGGCATTATACAAAAAAGATGAGACACATCCCCCCCCCCCCTCCCAGCATTTGACCTTGTAATAAACTAGCGTGACTTCCAATAATGTTTCCTAAGCATTGTTTTGCACCATAAATAGTAATCATGTTGTCTGGGGTTGTTCCCGTAGTCACTTTAATCTGATCAGAGCACAAATCCACCGTTCCCTTAAAATTAGCTATTGTTACTTCCCCGTACCACATAACAAGATTGATCTAACTACTGAGGTGCGCACAGTCCTCAACGTGGTGTCCAACCACTCTCGATGTGACCGTCGTGACAAAAAAGTACCTGTTTCGTCGTCTTGTGTTATACTGGCGGCAGCGGTGGGATTGCGCTTGTGTTAAAACCATCCCGTCACAGATGGCGTCTGGTTCCTAACGCTGCGCACACGCGGTATGGCGCCACCGTCTTCATGGAGATGCATCTTCAGTATGCCTCGTTTACACGTGACATGGTAAACCGCCTCAAAAACAAAAAACAAAGCAGAAAATAACAAAGAACGAAAAAAAAATAGAAAAACAAAAACAAGTGAAAAAAAGTCAGCGGCCGAATCAAATGACATTTAACGAAGTGTGCTTCACATTATTTCTATTTTATGACGCAGAAGTAAGTG